>CM077155.1:173437253-173952783 GCA_039583875.1 Platanthera guangdongensis
ATCTTTGCAACCGACAATGTTCCTCATAGTCTTCTCATAGCTGTAGAATCCTCGAGCGACCAGACGAGCTTTGTATCAATGCTCTCATGCTCTTCTTCAGCTACACACGCAAGTCAAGAGTTGCATCAAGGGCAGAAGGTTCTGATCAACTTCTGGAAGAGCAATAATTCTTCTTCACTAGCAGCTCCTTTTCTTCCCAGTTCCTTGAAGGTTATGGCTCTGAGCATTCTGGCCAGCAAAGAAGAGGAAGCGGAGCTCAAAGCTCCCATCACAGCAAGCAGGTGGCTTCAAAACCCTCTTTGATCTCCGAAGGTTGTTCCTTGCTCACTACCTTCGTTGCTCCTTCAGGCTCAGCTCCAGCTTCAGGCGAGCTTTGAGCAACGCTTCCTCTGCTTCCTGAGCCAGAAGGCTCAGCACCAGAACTTGAAGCAACAGGAGCTGCTAGTGAAACAACAAGTTCCTCTTCCAGACCTTCAGCAGCCACCTTCTGCTCTTCATCAACCTTGCTTCCGGTTAGCTCAAACGAGCCACCTCCATACGACGTCAGTTCGTCAAATACTACATCTCTTGACACAACAAACTTCTTCGTCGCAGGATCCATGTATTTTCATCCCTACTTCCTCTCATCGTAGCCAACAAAGACAAGCTTTCTTGCCTTTGCATCCAGCTTTGTCCGTGAAGCATCCGGGACATGCACATAGCAAGTTGATCCGAACACCCGAAGGTGTTCCACACTGGGCTTCTCCTTCCGCAACAGCTCAAAAGCAGTCTTCATGTTGATCGGGCTAAGCGGCATCTGATTGATGACGTAAGAAGCACAAGACATCCCCTCCGCTCAGAAGGACCTTGGAATGTCTTTCGCATGAAGCCAGCATTTGCAAGTCTCCGTCAGATGACGGATCTTCCGCTCCGCTACTCCATTTTGTTGTGGAGTGTGAGCACAAGTAAGCTCTCTGTGGATCTCATGCTTCCTGCAGAAGTTAGAAAACTCGGAGGAGACAAACTCACCACCGTTATCTGTTCTAAGCTTCTTAATCTGCAAGCCAAGCCGGCCCTCCACCAACTTCTTGAACTCCACAAACAAACGGAAGGCTTCAGACTTCTCCTTCAAGAAATATACCCAAGTGTATCTTGAGTAATCATCAATCAGAACCAGCATGTATCTGCTCCCACCAAGACTTGCAGTGATGGTTGGTCCCATCAAGTCTCCATGGATGCACTCCAATGCTCTCTTGCTCCTCGTTTGTGATTTATCAAACGAAAGGTGATGAGCCTTGCCGTACTGACATCCCGCGCAAACGTGACCGTCGCCAAATGAAGATAGCTTAGGCAAGCCTCTTACAAGGCTTCTGTTAGCCATAGCCTTCAGCTTATCCATTCTTACATGCTTCAGCCTTTCATGCCAAATAGCAGCGCTATCGTTTGCTCTCATCCGATCAACATAAGAGTTAGTTGCAAGAACAAACAAGTTCTTCACTCTCCTTCCAACATGAGCAACATCAACCTTAACCGCTGATACGTTGCGAAGGAACTTCACTTCTGTTGGCCCAAACAGAACGTGATAACCCGCGTCGACCACATTGGTCACAGAGAAGAGGTTCTTCTTCATGCCCGGTACGTGATACACACTCCTTAACGTGAGTGGCCCCTTATCACTACCCAAAGACACAACCCCTTTTTTCTCTACTGCATAAACAGTATTATCAGCAGTTATAATAGCTTCATTACCTGAGTAGGCTTGCAGAGAAGAAAATTTCGACTTGTCTCCGGTGAGGTGATGACCACAGCCGGAGTCCACGATCCAATCGTCGTTGAAGTCGACAGCGGACAAGGCACGGACACAAGTGCCCGTCATGAAGGCTCCTCCCCATCCAGCTTCCTCACTCTTAGAGCAAGCTTCCTCCTTGCCTGTAGCATGCCCAGGCTGCAGTTTGACCTTGCAGTCACGCTTGAAGTGTCTCCGCTGATGACACCTGTAGCACTTCAGGTTCTTCCAATCCATCTTAGGAGCAGCGCTCCTCTCTGACTGATGAGAAGTTGAAGGCTCATTTTCAGCAACGGTCTTCTTCTTCTTCCCTTCTCATCCCTTCTTCTTCTTGCCTGAGAAGAGAGTTTCACTGTCTTCCTCAGTGACAGTGACTCCAGCCATCTGCCTTGCCAAACTTTCCTGCGAAGCAAGCAGGTTCTCAAGCTCCAGCAGAGATGGCTGAGTAGCCCGGCCTTGAACAGATGTCACAAAGGCAACATACTCCTTCCGCAAGCCGCGGATTATGTGTCTTTTCAACTTGGCCTCAGAGATAGGCTCATCTGGATCAAGCGCTGACAGCTCCGCACACAAGCTCTTCATCTTCAGAAAGAACTTTGAGATGGTCAGGTCTCCTTGAGTTGTCCTTGTCAACTCATTCTCCAGAAACTGAAGTCTAGCCACATTCCTCCTATTGAACAACTCATCAATGGTTGTCCAAATATCAGCAGCAGACTCACATCCAATGATGTGATCAAACAGTTCTGGTGACACGGCTCTCTTGAGAACAAACTCCGCTTTCGCATTTGTTTTTCTCCAGAGCCTCACCTGCTCAGCAGTACCAAACGCAGCAGTCACTTCTTGTCGGTCGTCACCACCGACGACCTTTCATAGCTCCTCACCCAGAAGGTAACTCTTCATGCACGACTTCCACTTATTAAAGTTAGTCGGTGTTAAGAGTTCAATACCAAGACCTCTTGCATAGCTCACTACCATTGCAACAACCTTTGGTTAAGCTTCCAGCAAGCACAGAGCAACAACACAGGTTGATCACCGCTCAAGCAACTGAACCTCCCTCTGATACCATGTTAAATTTTCTCAAGGTGGTCAGCAAGATAGCCTAAAGCCAAATTAATATTCTCAGAACTATCCAGTTAACACATTGATCATGCGGAAGCCCAAGAGCAAGCTTAACACCAAACACAAATGGAAGAACAAGCAGGTCTTATATTCATTCACACTTCTTTACAAGGCAAGGTATACATATCGAGACATGATTTCGCTAGTACACAAGCTATAAACAGAAAGCACAAAACAAGCCGGACGGACAGCACTGGAGACCGCCGAGACCGCCAAGGTCGCCAAAGCCGCCCGAGCTGAAGCTGCAACACACCGAATAGCACACGGAGTCCGCCGAGACCGCGAGGTCGCGCGGACACATCGTTATTCGCTGCCTGCTGATGAACGGAAAAACAGACTGCCTACCCGCCTGAGACCGGCGGACATGTTATTGAAACTTGGAAAAGCTGAAGCAGAGCACCACTGACAAGCACACAGCAAACCTGCAGTCCGCCTAAGCTAAACTCATGGCTCCTTGAAGCTAGCCGTGCGACCTGCACACAGCAAACCGTCAGCTCTACTCAACCCGCGCGGACAGAAAACCGCATACCGCAACACTTAACCAAGCCCAACTTACTGTTCACACAGTTACTGTAGACGTGTCGGGGGGGGGGGGGGGGGGGGTACTATTTATAGGCGAGGTGAGAAGTGTGGTCACCACCCTAGTGCATAGAATCACCACCCCAGTCCGCGCACTAGCAAAACATCCGTCCGCTGAATCCGCAAAGGCTTAGCCGGATTCCAAGAAAACCGCCAGGAGCAAGACACCGATGTTCACTACTAGGCGGCCTTGTACCAGACTGCCCACACTATGCGGACAAGATACAGTCCGCACAGTCCGCAAACAACATCACACATGGACAGCCACAACCCCTTCAGCGACAGTCCGCACATAAAAGAGGCAGTCCGCATAGCACAAGACGAGAGCCTCCATCCACCACAAGTCCACGACCAAAGGCAGTCCGCCCGGTCAACAGCGGACATGACGGATACTGCGGACACACTGGACTTGTTACAGAATGTGACCAAGTCAAGTAACGCCAAAGGGCCTAGCGCGAGCTCGGCGGACAAAGCCCAGTCCGCCAACACCCAAAGCAGGTCGCCAACACTCCTCCAGAGTAAGGCAGAGTCCGCAAGCAATCCTCGCACAGCTGCCCAAACGGCCAACTGCCGGACTCCGACACCAGTCCGCGCAGTCCTCCACAGTAGTTAGCACCAGCTGTACCACCAGAGCTCGGCAAGGGCCACAGCCAAACTCCAAGGTCAGTCTGCAACAGCGGACACCGCGAACTCGCCAGTCCGCAAAGCCTCCCGCGGATAGAACACCCAATCCGCTGGTTAACACAAGCTTGCAACACCGCAAGGCCGCTGAACAAAGCACTGCCTACAGCCCGCAAACCGCGGTCCGCTCAGTCCGTTTTGCCAGAAGCCCGACATCCTTGGCCATAGGCCAACCAGGCCGCACAACAGACCGATCAAGCCGCATACTAGGCCGCACAGGCCGCTCCTCAACAGCCAAGCCACCAAGATAGTCAACACCCAGGCCGCAACCTGCAGTCCGCCTAAGCCGCGGACTCAGACCGCTCAGGCCGCACAGTCCGCCCGGGCTGCCCATCAACCACTTCCACTTCACAAATTTCAACAATAGGATCTTGGGCTAAGCCCAAGCTGAGTGGCCCACTAGCTTTAGGAGACTGATATTTACCCAAAATGCCACTCAAATTCTGGAGGGATGACTAGGAGAGAGAAACCTCATTTTCCCTTTAATGAGGAGAGAGAAAGGGAGAGGAAGAGACCATTCATGGCTAGGAAGGCCAAGGGCCTCCCCAATTGCTGAAGATTCATTCCCCCTTCAGTTTTGAGAAGACCAAGAGTCTCTCAGGGCAAATTAGAGGTGGAGTTCAGTGGATCCAAGGGTGGCCGAAAAGAGCTTTCATGGCCATCAATGGCCATTGAACCTTAGACCCCTCCTCTCCCCCAACTGATCCTTTTAAAAGCTTCCCTAGACCCTCAGCAATCGGTTCCAACATTCCCTTGAAGATTTCGAGCCCTCTGGTAGTGTGGTTGCAGAGCACCCGAAATCACCACCACCGGCAATGGCGACACGGCGATCGGCCCGACTCCAGCCACCCCAGAAGGTCCTGTCTTCCTCCTCACTCTCTGTGGATAGATCTCCATCTATTGGCCCTAAGGTTTGGATCCAATTGGCCCCAGATCAAGGGAGCCGAGAGCTTGGTTTTTCAAGCTTTTCTTCCATCCACCATTCACTGTTCCGGCCATCTCCGGTCGGTCTACCACCGTGAATCGCCGACCACCACTTCAACGAGGGTGGTGGTGGCAGTAGCCGGCCGGGAAGGGGCGTGGGTGTCTAGGAAATCACCAGCCAAAGTGGCCCAGGACATGTTAATCTGGGCCGTTGGCGCGCAGGGGAAGATGAACGGATTTCGTCAGTTAGCGCGTCAAGATTCGTGTTGCCCGATTATATTAAGGATTATTATTATTTCATTATTTCACAGATATTGCAGGGTTTTGAATTAAATATTAAAAATACTTAGAGCCCTCACTACATCACTAGCTATGATGAGATGAAGGGGACTTTGTGGCATTAGTATTTGCCAGCATCGTATAAGAGTCGTTTGCTTGAATAATTATTCACCCTTCGACAAGGATCCAAATCCTTCACTGAGTATAAGGATCGTTTTGACGAGTTAGAAGTGAGGAACGACATCCAAGAGGAGTCAATTATGACTACTTCCTGATTTCAGTCTGAACTTTGATAAGATACATATTAAGTTGACCTTTAACTACTTAGAGTCCCTTAAGCAGACATAGCTCGGTCGTCATTATGAGCAGTCTTTGAAATCCACTAAAGTTAATCGAGTGAACTCACACCCTGACCACCCCCCACCACCCATGAGCTCTCCCCAACCCGTGGCCATCACCTTCCATGTTTGTGCCACCTTGGACACGAATAATGCGACTAGTAATGTGGAGTTATCCAACTCTAGTGAGATTCTTTATCCCATTAGTGGTCCTTCCTTCGAGTCTGACTCATACCGCTATGCCCCTGAAAGAGAGTGAGTGTGAGTGATCTGGTGATTATATACTTATATGCCCGTCTACTGTAGCGATAGACCCCTCCATTTCCCCGGCCATATACAATGACTTAATGCGACCTCTGTAAGACCTTTTTTTTTGCTTCGCCTCCGGGTCTTATGCCCAGAATTACCGTTTTGCGGTGACACCAACACTCGGGAAGGTCGCCACTACAAAACGTCGATCCTGCCGACAGTAACGATCACCAAAGAAGTAGAAGTACATAGTTTAGAACAATTAAGTCTAAGTCCACAATCATATGTAGTATAAATAAAGCTGAATCACAACACAGTCCACATAAAAATGAATCAAAAACGGAAGCAGTAAAACGACAGATAAAACGGGCTCTTGCCCGGTACATCATGTCCTAATTACAATACTCTCGCGGAAGCAAACTATACTAATCACTCACGGATCTTGAGGTTGTTCTGTACTAGACGGGTCCACCTCCATGTGCACCGTACTCCGCTGGTGCTGCATATCCTGCTGCTGCTCCCTGTCTCCCATCCGGAGCCCCTGAAATATTTGGTCTACCGACCATTAGTCAAAAAGACTAAGCCTGGTTTTCCCCCACCCCTCCTCCAGTGGCTCATATGCACCGTGCGGGAGGAATGATAGGAAAGCTATGATGATGGAGAGTGGACAAGAGCAGGTGGCGGCGGATCTATTCTAGCAGTTATATTGTAATATTTACAGTGCTATAAAATTTGCAAGCTAGCAATACTAAAGTAATAGAGCGGTAAAGAGTAGGAAGTAAAGTGCACCATAAAAGAAATGTAGCAGACAACCACAAAGAAAGTAACCTTAGCTTATAAGCTTGCTCACACATGTTTATAAAATAAGGGGTCGTTTTGCATGGCCTAACGTATAAAAAGTCTCATACCAATTTATAAGTTAGGGGTAAGGGTTGAAATGTGATAATGACATGATATGCTATGTTATGTGAGTTTATTGATATGTTCATACAAGTGCAACACACACACAACTCTATGAGCACAGACTTTTAGTTCCCTCATTTGAGTTTGCTAAACTCTCAGGTACCTGCCGTCGTGGCAAACGAAGGCAATGGGTTGGGCCACCCCACCTCTAGGCCGACATTCACACCAACTAACCGAGACCTTCGTACGCCTAAGCGCGAAGAACACACCGCGGTAAAGAGTAGAAAGTAAAGTGCACCATAAAAGAAATGTAGCAGACAACCGCAAAGAAAGTAACCTTAGCTTATAAGCTTGCTCACACAAGTTTATAAAATAAGGGGTCGTTTTGCATGATCTAACGTATAAAAAGTCTCATACCAATTTATAAGTTAGGGGTAAGGGTTGAAATGTGATAATGACATGATATGCTATGTTATGTGGGTTTATTGATATGTTCATATAAGTGCAACACACACACAACTCTATGAGCACAGACTTTTAGTTCCCCCATTTGAGTTTGCTAAACTCTCAGGTACCTGCCGTCGTGGCAAACAAAGGCAGTGGGTTGGGCCACCCCACCTCTAGGCCGGCATTCACACCAACTAACTGAGACCTTCGTACGCCTAAGCGCGAAGAACACACAGCGGAGCCTCTGTGTACTCTGCTGGTAAATCCACCAGTCTTTTCCTTGTCTAAGTGTAGACCACACCCGCCGAGTCATCGTATCGACGTTGGTGTGAACGACCGTCAAATAACGAAGACCTACCACATTATGCACATGCAGCCATGAATTCTCGAGCCATCGGCTCCCCGGACTAACCTGTCGTTACAACTATTTTTCGAGCATTGGGCTCGCCGGACTAACTTGCCCATTTCCACAACCACCGAGCCTACCGCTCGGGTAACCAAACCAAGCTAACCTTCAGAGTCATCGGGGTGAGTGAAAGTGAAGCTCTAATATTTATTAATTGCTCTTTGACATTTTAGTCTTACGATTTAAGCTTAACCTTGGACTGTCCAGGCCATTCTCTGTGAAGGGCTCTCGAGGGCACTAGGAACTACGATGGACTGAAGCTCAAATCTTCCTTTCGCAAGTTACTTATTATTGTTGGTATCTACTCATGTCCCAACTCTCCTGATCTTACACTTGAACTAAACCTAAGTGTATTTAGACTTCCTCCAAGGGAACGACAATTCATCGTCGATCCCGAGCACGACCTTAACTTAGCCAACAAGGCTCTCACCACCCGACTCCTCTTCCATATCTAAATCAGACCAAATACACCATCTATCCCACCTTCCCATTTCAAGGCTTACATGTTATCTTATTTCTACAGCTTTACTATGTGCAGACCTAATGAGTTACATGATGTGCATGAATGATGACCCCCTCCAAATATTCATCCAAATGACCTAAGATTATTACTGGGGGTCTAACATGAAATTTTAAAGATAAATCCAGAATATAATATTTTTCTAATTTATTTGACATTGATTTAATTTTCAGCAAAATCAGGCCAGCTATGCTTTTGAACATCAAGTATACTTTTCTGACATGGTATGACCTCAACAAAATTATGACAAGGGTATATCATCCAAATAACAGTAAATACTGAAATTCATAATTTTTCCTAAAAGGTTTGACCTCCAGACTAATTATTGATTAAATAACCTCATTAATAGGGCAAAGCAGGAAATAATAGAAATAATCATCCAAAAATTAAATAAAAATTATCAGCTGTTAAAAGTGACCATAAAAGACAACTGACCAAATTTAGTAATTTTTCAAACACATTTGGCCACACAATAAATCATTTAAGAATATTCTACACAAGTCACTTTATGAAGTATTCTATATGAAAAGGCTTCCAATAATTTTATAAACATTCGCAGAGCATGATGAAGCCTTAAGATGTCCTCAAACCAAATTTCATAATTTTGCCGTGTGTAAATAACTCATAATAATTTTTCTTACTAATAGGGCAATTTCTAGGTTTGTGAATAAAGTAATATAAATATTATTCCAAAATACATACAAAAATTTCCAGAGATTATTAATCATTATATAAGATCACTGTCTAAGTTTCATGTACATCCAAAATCATATAATCATGCAATAAAATTATGAGTAAAAGTACCCTAATTGGTCCTAAACTATTTCCAAGGGAATGTAAGTTCCTAAAAATTCTAAAATCATTTACTAGGGCTTATTTCCACCCTAGGAACTCACATATCAAGTTTCAATACATTCCAAGGACATATGATCTCATGACCTTCTTTGAGCTCAAAACTCAACCCTAGGGTTCACACTAGGGTTCTAGGGCATTCCAACCCTAAACCACCCAAAATCTCTTGTAGGGGTGTTTTATATGACATTAAGTTAGTGGCCAAGGTTTCATCCCTTTGGATGAGGATTGACCACTCAACCCATCAAACACACATTTGCCCTAATTTGCCTCTTAGTGACCAAAATTTGGTCACACCAATACCTACTCAAATCAAACTCAAATGTGCTGAGATTTTTACCAATGACTTAACATCCACCAAAATTTTGGGGGATTGTGAGGTCATTATACCCTCTAATTAACTCATACATAAATTATTAGATATTTACAAAAACTATAGAAAAATATTTTCCAAAAATTTCCATATTTGGATATGTCAGAGGTATCGGTAAGAGTGACCTCTAGTCCAAATCTCAAGTCATTTTGAGCGCTGGATTGATGAGGACACTCAATTTAGTCTCTGGCTAATCTTATATATAGACTGCATCATTTTGAGTGTTGTGGTCAAACCACTGACCCAAATGGGTTGAAACCAAGGGATACAACTTTCATGTTTGTCATATCTGGTACCTGTATCTGTACCGGTGCTTCTTAGCTCACTCAAAAGTTTGCTTCGACAGATGGCAATAATGGCATGAATTTTTTGCTTAGCTTTTAGCAATTGCACTCCTCCTGCAGGTGAATATTTCAGATTATATTACGGAACAAGACGACAAGGAGCCGATGATGCACACCAGACAGATCTAAACACACAAGGTGGATCGAGCGGACTAGTGGGCATCTGGACGGAGGGTTCGGGGAGACATCTTATCCGGAATTTTATTTCACATATTACTTTATTTAACTTGGGAGTTATTTCATTTTTCTTATTTTGTTGTACTTGAGTAGTTGAATGTATGTGGTATGTGTCGACATATGCATGGAGTAATGAATGGTTTGATCAGTTGGCTGAAGGGTTGCTCTTTTGAAATTTCTCTCATATCTTTCTCTTCCACTCTCCATCCTCCAAATCTCTCAACCAGTACCCAAAACCCTTGTGGTAAATATTTGGTCCGACTTGCCTTCTCTGGCCGTCATTCTAGTGTCGACAACTAGAATAACTGATGTTTTGCACGGGTGGATCTAATGTGATTGCAGTTGCGGACTTCCACGACGATAATGTCTCCTGATTTCCACTCTCCTTCCTCCAAATCTCACACGGGTGCATGCTCCATACTCAAAACATTGCCAACGCCCACATCAACGTTGTCTCTCTCCTGCCGGATTGAAGCCCTGGCGACTTACTGGTCTCCATTCGAGTGACCCTCCTACGCATTAAATCTTTCCTGAAGTAGTTCTCTCTCCATCACCTCCAAGCTTGCGGACATCGGCCGTGGGCACTCCCTTCTTGTTTAGCCTCCATCCCAATCCCCCCTCCAAGGTTCCGTCTTTAGTGGAGGTGTCCACTAATGGGGTGGATTCACAAGGACGAATAGTTCTTCAACCTCCACCGTACACCAGAGGTGCAATGTGATTCCATCACGATGCTTGTCATAGAAGGTTTCACTCAGCTGGCTTCATCAGATGACACCAACCCTCACCTGGGCCAATCTGACGCAAGAGCTCATAAAGTGATGACATGACCTCTCTTGAGCCTTCCACAGGTAACATCTACTGCATGGACCTGCCATGCTTTTAAGTGAGAGGCATTTATTCATATCTAACTGCTCGGGGCCCTTACCTTGCAAGCAACACAATATAGTAAAATCTTTATATAATTCATCTTTTTCATGGGGAAAAACTTTCCTGATAATCTATCCCAAGAGTTTGAATATATGCTCTTGCCACCAGTGTCGCTTTGCATATTTTAACAATCAACTGCAGGTTATGCTTGACAAAGAACCACTTGCACCCAAAAAATATCTTCTCTTAAGCAAGATGCACCAAATCACATGTGTAGTACTTTTCTAGAGCCTGCGTCTCCTCAAGCATCGTTTCTTGCCACTTAGGAATTCTAAATGCATCTTGCCAAGATAAGGGTATGGAAATGGAAGCCAAGGAAGAGACAAAGGTCATATGTGGAATCGCGAATAAGACAATGATACGGGATGTCTGGTACATGATCTAATACATTTTTTTGAGGGAAATTGATAGATTAGTAGGCCCCGAAGTAGGATTCATTGGCAATTTTGGTATCATGGCATGATTTGGTATGATCGTCACCTTATTTCTCTGGGTATAAAGTTGCAAGGTATGGGAAGCAAGCCGTGGAAGTACCCAAGATAGTAGGAGAAATAACATGAACTGGGTGATTTTGTGTGTGTGTGTGTGGGGGGGGGGGGGGGGGCATGTAAAGGAAGGCTAGGAGTTCTTCACAACTGAATGTATAGACTTCATATGAAGTGAGGGCCTATACAATTAGACCTCAGATTCACGAAAAATGACATTCATAGTAACCAAGATCTTTTTAGTGGGTAGATGGAAGCATCTATGCCCTTTCTGAGTGGGTGAGTATCCTATGAACACACTTTAGGTCTCGATGGTGAAGTTTAGTGATGAACATGGACAAAGTAAAGCACATCCAAAAACCCGAGGAGGAAATTGTGTAGGAGACATTTGGTTTGTGCTAAAGGGGGTTGTTCTCAAGAAAACGAGGAGGCATACAATTAAAAAGACAAGTATCAATGTAAACATCATCTCAAGAGTATTTAGGAAGGTACATAGTTGACAACAGACATTTAGCGACTTTCAACATGTGTCAGATTTTCCACTCAAAAATTCCATTCTAAGTGGGAGGGTAGACACATGAAGTTTGATGAATAATGCACAGAGTATTTATCAACTCGGAATCAATATAGTTATGATCATTGTCACTACACAAAATATTAATATTGGTATTGAATGAATGGATACCATCATGACATCTTTGAAAAATAGAGAAAACGCCATTTTTGTTCTTCAATAAATATACCTAAGCAATACACGAAAACAATTAATGAAGGTAACAAACCAAGCAGAGCCAAAAATAGAGGACACGGGTCAAGGTCTCCATACTATTGATGTGAATAATAGCAAAAGGAGTTGTACTAGACATAAAAACATGATTAAAAGAAGTATGTCGATGTTTGCAACCACATACATCACACATAAGCGTATCAAATTCAGTTGTAGACATAATAGGAAATAACCATTTAATAATGGGTAGATGGATTTCTTAGGCATCAATGTCAGGAATACAGAATATGGGATGAACTAGAATGAAAGGCTTATGAAGGTTGCACCGGGCTGAGCTTGAACACATGTAGGCCATTGCACATACTACCAAAGCCAATCACATTCAGGGTCTGTTTGAATCACAAGAATTGGAATTGCATGATTGGAATTCATCCAATTTCACTTCCTGTGAGATTAGAATTGGTCTGAATTACAATGTAGTTGTTCGGTTGCAGAATGGATTTCTAGAATTGGAATTGGAATTGGAATTGGTTTAGAACTTTTTTCTCATGGCTGCATGATCCGGCGACAACGACAATTTGAAGTTGGAGTCTTGTGTCACTCGAAACAAAGTTATTGCAAGAAAATCATGTGATAGAGGGAATTATTCTTTTACGATTTCTCAAAAATGTAGAAGTTGGCAAAAAAGAACCACAATACCAGAGAAATCAACTTCAGGTAGTGTACCAACAATTAATTATGAACGAGCAACGACGACGAGATCGGGCGGCGATGACAAAATCGGGCAATAGCAACGAGATCGGTCGACGACGGCGAGAGGCGAGACGATGACGAGATCAGGGCGTGATCAGGCGACGACGACGAGAACGGGCAGTGGCGGCGAGATCAGATGGTTGCGGCGAAATCGGGTGATCATAGCAAAAAACTGAATTCCTTGAAATATCTGTCTTTATCCCTTAGAATTGGTCATAGTACAAAATTGAATTCCATGTGATTGGACCAATTCCAATTCCGAGGGAATTCCTAACATCCGAACACTGGAATTGGAATTTTGTTGCGTCAATTCCAATTCTCAATTCCAATTTCAGAGATCTGAACGGATCCTTATTGTCTTCAGGACTTCAAAACACAGAGGAAAAAATAATTACGGAACAATTCATGGATTCGAAGTGACTAATCAAAAGAAGATTAGGAGTAAAATTTGAGACATAAAAGACAAGGATAAAGTGAGAGGAGTAAGAAATGGAGCCCTTTCCAGCAATGAGGCGAAGACGAACCATCATCAATACTCACCTTTTCTTGAGGATACAAAACCTGAGATGGAGCCAATCATGTGATCAGTGGATCCAGAGTAAATGATTCAGTGGGTGAAGGGTAAGATGTAGCAGAATAAGCAAGATCCCCTATGTAAACATAAAAATACAATGACAAGGCAAATCTAACATTGCTAGAAGGTGTGTATCAATGGCATCACTGAAGTGAGTTGAACGAGGAGTTGGTCGGCCATGAAATATCTCATATCCACGACCACCCCTTGGTGCAGTACATCGTCTCTACGGTGGAAAACCATTAAGTCTCAAGCAGGTGCTTTTGGTGTGGCCTTCATTCCCATAACAATAAAAAACCAAGTGGTCTTTATAGGATGACTTCATTTTAGAATCTCATGACAGCCGACCACCATAAACAGTGTTAGTGGAAATTAGAGCACATCCTTCAAGAGTAAAGTCTATAAGTAAAGTTTGATCACATCGATCAAACTCCTGTTGCACAATACAGCATACATTAGGTATGGATGATAACTAGGGCCACATAATTATTTGAATGCTGATGTGATTAGAGCTGTCACGGTTCCGGTTCTACTAAAATCATGAACTGAACCACTAAGGTAACGGTTCATCAAATTAGAACCAAAACCTTATTTGATTTGACCGGTTCTGGTTCTGGTTCCGGTTCCATCTTAATTTTTGGAACCGTCGTGTCAATGGTTCTGGTTACGGTTCAACATGAACCAAAAACAAACCGACCACTATCGGTTCGGTCCGGTTCCATGTGATTCGGTCTGGTTCCAATCGGTTCCAACTAAAACCAAAATCAAATTTGGCAGAATGAAATAAAAGCGGGCTGCAAATAGTAAAACACAAAACAACATCGAAATAGAAATAATTACGTTGTGCACTTCTCAACGGTCTTTTCCACGATCGGTGGGATAGTATCATTTGTTTTCATACGCGTGTAGACTTGTCACAAATTCTAGTTGCCTTGCGCACGTCTCGTCTGCATGCTCAACTGTAACAACCGTCTACAATTAGTTGTCTTTCATGATTACTTATAAATAGTAGTTATATATCTTCTATATTTTTTAAAATAAAATATTTCAAAAAAAATATGTAAGTAAAATTGAAAATATATTATATAATTGTATAAAAATAAAAAATGCACTGCAAAAATTGACTCCAAACCGCAACAATGTCAAACCATATCATACGGTTTTTATACGCTGAAGTTTTGTTCGGTCCAAAATCGACCCCCTTTAGTGCGATTGCGGTTTGGGTTCAAACTGCACCAGCTTCACTCGTGATAGTAATTATAAATATTATAGATAAATTATAAAATAATAACAATATAATAATAATAATAAACGGGTTGTGATTCGGTTCTACTTCGGTCCGGTTCGGATCGTGTCTAAAAATCTTGAAACCGCTTGAGACTTGTATGTTGTGGTTTCGGTTCCGGTTCCGGTCCGGATAATAATATGTAAGAACCAAACTCGGACCAATGTTGTTCACGATTCCAAAATTCAAACCGGAACCCGAATAATTTGCGAATGGTTCGGTCTGGTTCTTTGCGGCTCTGGTTCGGATCCGGTTCGGTTTGCGGTTTTCGGTTTTAAGTGACAGCTCTAGATGTGATCAAAGTCACAATTGAGCGAATGAGGGAACTCAAAACTTTTGTTATGTTCTTCACAAGCTCGAACTAATACCTCATTTTCATGACTTGCCAGAGTGAGAGAATCAAAATGGTCACATTTCTAAATCACCTTGGCGAAGGAAATATATCATTTGTCTTAATTGGAATATCTTAGAAGCATTGCCTTTGTGAACGTAGGTAGACTCCGTCCTTTTCCAAATCTCAGCAACAAATATCGTGCGGCCAAGAGATGACTAAGGAGCTTTTAGACTCTCATTGCATCCAATCCAGCAAGTCCTTCATGGGTTCCCTATTGGTGTCATTGACATAACCAAATAGTCGACGACTCTTTAACGCTAAGGTGATAGAGTGATGCAACGGGAGGTAGTTGGAATCATCCAAACAAAAGGAAGCAATCTGAGGAGTATCATGAAAGGGGAGACGAGCGGATAGGGATCGGGCGCTAGAGATGCAACTATGGGTCTACGTAATGCTTTGATACCATGTTGGAAAATAAAATAGCTTGATTCAGTAAAAAGTAACCCATCTCCTTTATATAAGGGAGGTAAGCATATATAGATAGGAACAAGAAAATACATGTAATACCTGTAAATACTAAAAAGAGGAACAAAAATAGAAACAAACATGATGCCCTTGGTTCCCTCAACTAAAGAGGCTATGTAATTATTATGGATATAAAGAATAAAACTAAAATAAAAATAAGTGAGAAATCATACAGTCATCTAGAAAATTAGAGCTCTCAAGTTTGAAAGGAGTTTCCAGAAATAAATAAGAATGATTATTTTGGGAAGCATTGAAACTCACATTGTTACGGCCCCAAAAATTCGCCCTCTTTGTATGTGGCCCATTAAGCTTAGTTGTGTGTCTATCAATACAGTGTTCAGTGGTAGTAGAGGGAAAGGAAATCCCAGAATCTAATGATGACAAAATTTCCCCCATTGAAAGAGGATTTTCATGTAAAGGCAACATATTCGGGGAATCCCTCTTAGCCAAGGAGTCATTCATATTATGGTTTGTTAGACCATCGCCATTGTCTTGAGAACCCCTAACAAGTTTTGTCTTTGTAGCTGAATTCTTATTACATGCAGGAGATTCTGCATCTGAATCGTATCCAGCAAATACCTGATATATAAGCAAACACTCTAATTATACTGAACTTGAGCGCATTTAGCAGACAAAAAGTATAAAATATATATAAACTGCATGAAACCATGAATCAAAAGTACATACTACACTGGCAGGATAAATGTGAACATGAAAGGTGACAGTTCAGTGTGAAAAAATTATTATTAATGATACATGGAGAAACTGTGACATGGAAGTAGGAATAAGTATGCCAAAATTTAGAAAGAAATGAGCACGTTTAAATTACTATCTGATAAAGTAAAAAGGAGTTATTACCATTGTAGAGAAGTGCCCAAAGCTTGTATGTAGTATTCAAGTATCTAAATACAAGGAGAGAATACAAATATATAGGAGAGAAGAGAGGAGAATAAATCCTATACATGATGTGGGACTAAAGAAGGAGGAGGAAAAATGGGCCATCAAATGGGCCTTTTACATGGGCTTTTCTAATACTCCCCCGCAAGCTGGAGCGTACAAGTCGTATGCGCCAAGCTTGGATAGGCACTGATAGAAGAGGGTACTCGGTAGAGCTTTGGTGAGGATGTCAGCAACCTGTTCAGTACCCGGAACATGCCTGAGCTCGATCTTCTTCATGTGGACTTTCTCTCGGATGAAATGACAATCTACCTCAATATGCTTCGTTCTTTCATGGAAGACCGGGTTTTTAGCAATATGTATGGCAGCTTGACTGTCACATAGAAGGAGAGCTGGTGAAGGTAGTTTAACTCCAAGGTCGGTAAGGAGACTCTCAATCCATGTGAGTTCAGAGACCACAGCAGCCATTGCCCGATATTCTGCTTCTGCTGAGGATCGAGCAACCATTGCTTGTTTCTTGCTTCGCCAAGTAATCAGATGTCCTCCAAAATAGGTGCAAAACCCGCTAGTAGATCGTCGATCGTCGAGGGAGCCAGCGTAGTCGGCATCAGAGTATGCTACTAGTGTAGGAATGGAAGATGAGGTTTTGTATACAAGTCCTTGGCCAGGAGCTGTCTTAAGATATCTGAGAATGCGTTCCACAGCCTGGAGATGAGAGCTTCGATGAGAGTGCATATAGCGACTCACAAGTCCCACAGCGAAAGATATATCAGGTCTTGTAACTGTTAGGTAGATAAGCTTCCCAACTAGACGACGGTAATATTCTGGATTTGGTAGAAGCGAATCAGAATCTGAGCCCTGAGCACATATTTTGTGATTTGCATCCATGGGAGTGTTAATAGGTTTGCAACCAGAGTAGCCTGCATCATGAAGAAGATCCAGGCAATATTTGCGCTGAAAGAGAACCAACCCATCTGACCGTCTGGCTACTTCCAGACCGAGGAAGTACCGAAGAGGTCCCAGATCTTTAGTTTGGAAGGCGGAGCTCAGATGTAGCTTAACGGCCTGTATGCCGTCCAAGTCACTGTTAGTAATAATGATGTCGTCGACATAAACCAATAGGAGAACCGTACCAGTGGCCTGGTGGCGAGTAAACAATGAGAAGTCAGCCGAGCTGCGGGTGAAGCCAATTTCCCGGAGAGCTCTACTGAACTTGTCGAACCATGCCCGAGCGGATTGTTTGAGACCATATAGAGATTTGCGAAGATGACAGACCCGTGACTCCCCCGTGGTCTCAAACTCGGGAGGTTGTTGCATGTAAACCGTTTCCTGAAGGTCGCCATTCAGGAAAGCGTTCTTGACGTCGAGTTGAAATAAGGGCCACTGGCGATGGACAGCCACAGAGATGAGAAGGCGGACCGTGTTGAGCTTAGCGACCGGAGAGAAAGTCTCGTCATAGTCCAGCCCTGGTTGCTGGGTGAAGCCACGAGCAACCAAACGAGCTTTGAGGCGATCGATGGTCCCATCAGGAGCATGTTTAATGACGAAAACCCATTTGCACCCAACGGGTTTCTGGCCGGGAGGAAGGGGCACCAAGGTCCAAGTTTGGTTGGCCCAAAGAGCAGCCATCTCGTCCTCCATGGCCGCACGCCACCCAGGATGTTGAAGAGCGTCCTGGACAGAAGTAGGAATAGAGACCGAGGAGAGCGAAGTAGCCAAGGTCTGAAGAGGTGGAGAGAGGCGATGGAGAGAAACATAGTCCGCCATTGGATGAGCGGTAGAGGCCGACACCGGAGCAGCAGAACACGGAGAAGCCGAGGTCGAAGCCGACTGCAGAGGAGCAACGGGAGGAAGAGGGCGACGAGTATAGACCCGAATGACGGGGGGCCGAGGAGGGTCAAGGGTGGGAGGAGGCGGAGGGATGGTGGGGGGGGACTGGACGGGGATGACCGGCCGTGGGAGGGAGGGTGTTGTAGGAGGTGGTGGTAGAAGTGGTGGCAAAGGAGGAGGGAAGAAGGGTTGATCCTCCCGGAAAGTAACATCAGCCGATACAGAGACCTTCCGGGTGACCGGAGAGTAGCAAACATAGCCCTTTTGGGTGCGGGAGTAGCCGACGAAAATGTGTTTGGCCGCACGGGGATCCAGTTTGTCAAGAGTAGGGCCCAGGTGATGGACAAAGCAGGTACATCCAAAAACCCGGGGGGTGAGGGGGAAGGCAGGTGTGGAGGGAAAAAGAAAGCTGAAGGGGGTAGCGTTCTGGAGAACGGGAGAGGGGAGACGGTTGATAAGAAAACATGCAGTGGACACCGCAAAGTGCCAGAAGACTTTGGGAACGTGCATGTGAAGCATGAGGGAGCGAGCAACATCGAGCAAGTGGCGGTTCTTTCGTTCGGCGACCCCGTTTTGTTGAGGGGTGTAGGGACAAGAGGTCTGGTGAACAATACCGAAGTTGGCGCAGAGAGTGGCAAACTCGTGGCTAGTATATTCCCGGGCGTTGTCAGAGCGGAAAGTTTTAATGGTGGTAGAGAATTGCGTACGAGTCTCTAACACAAATGCCTGAAAGACACGAGGAAGCTCAGAGCGATCATGTAGGAGATACAACCAAGTAGTGCGAGAGTAATCATCAATAAATGTTAGAAAATAACGATAACCAGAAATGCTAGCAACTTTATATGGTCCCCAAATATCAGAATGTATTAAATCAAACGGAGCAGAGCTCCTAGTACAATGAGCGGGATAAGAAGAGCGAGGCTGTTTGCCAATAATACATGAATCGCATTTAAAAGCAGGAAGAGAAAGGTCGGGAAGCGCCTTCTGGAGGATAGGTAGAGGGGCATGCCCAAGCCGGCAATGTCCAATCAGACGAGGAAACAGAGGAAAGGGATGTGGGAGAGACATCGAGGAGGTAGAGCCCGTTCTGCAGCCGACCCCTACCAATGGTAATCCGCGTCTGCCGATCCTGTATCAAAAAACCAGAAGAGATGAAGGTGATAAAACAATTCATATCAGTAGTAAGACGACCAACAGAGAGTAAATTAAAAGGCGAGGCTGGCACATAAAGAACGGAGCGAAGAGAGAGAGAGGGAGGGAGGAGGAGATCCGCGCAGCCGGAGACCGGGACAAGCGCACCATTGGCCACAGTAATAGACGGGGGATGAGCAGCAGCAGAGAACTGGGGCGGCCGCATGGAAGTGATGTGGTGGGTGGCCCCCGAGTCCAGGATCCAGCGCGAGCTGGAAGAAAGACAGGCAGTACCTGCAGTGGAGGTAGAGACAATACCTGCATGGGAGGTGGAGGCAATGGAAGCAGAAGGTGGGTTGAGGAGCCCCTGGAGTTGTTGCAGCTGAAGGCGAAGAGCCTCAAGATCCGTACCAGTCGGAGGAGAGCTATCGGTAACCGCAGCAGTAGGCGGACGAGGAGGGTAGCCATGTTTCTTGTGACAGACAGCTTCAGTATGGCCATCCCGGCCGCAGTAAGTGCACTTGGGCCGTCCGCGGCCACCACGACCCCGCCCACGGGAGCCCGTACGGCCACCCCGAGGAAAAGAGGGTTGTGGAAGTAAAGGAGGAAGGGCCTGCTGAAGAAGGGCCGGCGAGGGTGGTGCAGGAGCCTCCGGTGGAGGTGATACGCGAAGTAACATCGAGCAGACATCAGAGAAAGAAGGGGTAGTGGGTGAAGCCAGAACCTGGGCCCGAATACTGTGCAGGTGTGGCGGGACGCGAGCCATAATCATAGCAATACAAACAGCCTCCTTCTGGGCGCGTTGGGCAGCGAGGTCAGTAGTCGCGGGCTGGTGCTGAATCCAGGCTTCCGTGAGAGTTTTAGCACGGGCCACGAAGGAGGTCATGTCCAGAGCTTTGCCAACATCCAAGACTTGAAGATCAGTGATGATGTCAAAAAGGTGCTGAAGGCTGTCCTTCCCGGAGTACAACGAATGAAGTTCATCCCACATGGCTTTGGCGGTCTCATGATACATGATCATCTGGTACGGCTCACCCTCTACCGAGTTCAGGATCCAGGTCTGGACGCGACCGTCATTGCGGAGCCAATCATCAGTAGGAGGAGTTGGTGGGCCCTGGGTAAGGTGACGGGCAAGACCCTTGGCCTGTAAGACCCGGCGGACAGAGTGGACCCAGGGAATGAAGTTGGACTTGCCAGAGAGAGAAATAGTAGTAATCCGAAGCTCATCGCGGAGTTCGAGAGGAGCCACGTGGTCGGCAGGGGGTTGAGCGGTAGTGGAGTCGCTGGAGGACATGGCGACGGAGGAGCAGCAGACAGCAGGGCTCGGAGAGAACAAACCGCGCGGCAAGCAGTGGGAGACAGGAGAGCCCGCAGCGGTCTGGAGGTCGCGGCGGGCTGGAGGTCGCGGCGGTCTGGAGGTCGCGGCGAACTGAGTGAGGCCGCGGCGAACTGGAGCAGTCCGCGAGAGGAGGTCGCGGCGAGCTGGGGGCAGGTCGCGGCAGCGGACAGGAGCAGTCCGCAAGAGACGGCAGAGAACTGCGGAGAACTGGGGGGCAGGTCGCGGCAGAGGTCGCGGCGAACTGGGGGCAAGTCGCGGCGAACTGGAGACAGGTCGCGGCAGGGGTCGCAGCAAGAGGAGCGCAGTGGACACAAGGAGAGCCCGCAGCGGACAGGAGCAGTTCGCAAGAGACTGCGGAGAGAGAGAGAGTCTGCGAGCACAGGAGCTCGAGCGGAGGGAGCGGTCCGCGAGCAAGCTAGTGGGAGCAGTCCGCGAGCAAAGAGGCTCGAGCGGACACAAACAGAGTGCAGCGGACAGGAATGATCGTCCGGAGCGGATAGAGAGAGGAGGCGGAGAGAGAGAGAGTCCGCGAGCACCGGAGCTCGAGCGGAGGAAGCAGTCCGCGAGCAAGCTAGAGGGAGCAGTCCGCGAGCAAAGAGGCTCGAGCGGACACAAACAGAGTGCAGCGGACAGGAATGATCGTCCGGAGCGGATAGAGAGAGGTGGGCCCCACGAGTCAGAGCAGAAGATGGCTATAAGAAGCCTGAGGAGGGTGGAACCACGGAGGGAGAGAAGAGGAGCGGAATCAGAAGGGCAGTCCGCACGAGGCCGGAGCCGACAGGAAGGTAGTCCGCAGGGTAGCCGAGCGGACAGATGCAGAGGGGCAGTCCGCAGAGAGGCGGATGCGGGAAGGCAGTCCGCAGGAGACCGGGCGGACAGAAGAAGGGCAGGTCGCAGCTAGACCGAACCTCCCTCTGATACCATGTAGAGAAGTGCCCAAAGCTTGTATGTAGTATTCAAGTATCTAAATACAAGGAGAGAATACAAATATATAGGAGAGAAGAGAGGAGAATAAATCCTATACATAATGTGGGACTAAAGAAGGAGGAGGAAAAATGGGCCATCAAATGGGCCTTTTACATGGGCTTTTCTAATAACCATCAATATGGGGTACCCCATTTTACCCCAATCCCTCTTCATTCCCAAAAGAAAAGGTAGGAATCTGCGGAGTGCAACAAATATATGTTTTGACAAACAAATACAATTTGATTTAATAAATTGTTAATAATTAATACATTGATCAACGTGCTGCCACATATTTAGGAAAATTTTATATTATTTTAATTATTACACAAAATTAGTTTTAATTATTATATAATTTTAAAATATTACCTTTAATTATTAGATCAATACTAAATAAATCAAAATTTACCTTTAATTAGCAAAACATGAATTGCTCCTCAAACGCAGTGTTAATGGAGATAGCAATTGCTTAGTGTTTCCCCAGCAATAATACCCTGGTGGCAGTGGTGGCAGCGAAAACCGGGGTGGCACGGGGGCATTGAGCAATGGTTTGGGTACAATAATTGCATTGTTATGAATACGAATGAGGGTGAACAATGAGGGAGAGGGACAAGGAGACGACACATATATCGACGTCCGGACCGAGGCGACGAGGACACGAATCTTAAAATGATGTTGGACATTCGCCAGTACTTCGCACGGGCATTGCGCACCCATCAGCTCTTGGAGCTTTCTTTAGACCATAGAGAGCTTTATGCAATTTGTAAACATAAGAGGGATGAGTTAGAGAAACAAAACATCATTTTAAGATTCGTACCAAGCTCTATGGTCTAAAGCAAGCTAGAGTCTCATACCAAGCTCTTGGAGCTTGCTTTAGACCATAGAGAGCTTTATGCAATTTGTAAACATAAGAGGTATGAATTTCGAGTCGTGTGGTTATTTATTGTTTGTTGTTGTGTGTTTCGGAACTAGGCCCTATATAAGTCTAGGTATGACCCTTATTTGGATTATCTTGAAAGTAGGATTAATTTTGAAGAGCCCTGGCCCCTAGGGCTGTATCTATTCCTCTACTCATTCTCCTCCATATCCCCCTCCCCTCTCTTCTTTCTTCTACCCTACCTAATAACAGTTGGTCCGACTGGTACTTCCATCAACGGTTTCTGTCGCCCAAAGAAGTACTTTTTATTTTTGAGTCCACTACATGCAGATTTTTCTAGCATTGATTCTTCCCGGGCCGCAGCGAAGTCCTTCCAGTGAAGCCCCTCCCACGATGCACTTCCAGCGATGCCCTTACAGTGACCTTCCAACAACAACCTTCCAGTAGCAAAGCAATTCCAATGGCGACCCTCGTCTCTGACCAACAGCTCTGATCCTGTAATGAAGACTTCGCTTCCTTCGCGGTAGCACCATCCCCGACCCAACCTTGACTCTCTCTTGCAACCGACGTTTTCTTTTGCCAGTCCCAACAACATCCGCTCATGATTCTTATATTGTGTCGGCTTTTATCCCGCGTGAATGCCCCCACGGCTCTGATCCATGGCGCACTCCGACACACCAACGCCTCGGCCCCCTTTGGATCCGGCCACCTCCGATCTCCTTGATGCTTATGAAACGTCCATTGCTTCCCTCCAATCCCTAATGCAGCAGATGGATGCAAAGTTCGATGAACTCCTCACTAGGCTCCCATGGACATCCTCAGCCTCCAACATGGAGTCCCCCTCAATTTTTTGGCACGCTCCTGGCACTCCAAACAGCCCATCCCACCATTTGCGAGCTTCCTCCAACCTCGCTGCCCTTTCGATGTTCCTCCTACAACGACACTAACCTTATGGAGTGGATTGCCCATTCAGAACAGTTCTTTAACATTTATCAAACTCTGGAGCTACAAAAGTCACTATATCTCTCATTTGCATGAAGGGTCGCCCCTCCATTAGGCCCGCTGGCTACGACAGAACAACCTTTACCTCTCTTGGTTGGAACTTTAAAAAAAGAAATCATCCTCCACTAAATGTTCGTTATTCCATGACAGCAACGGAGTGTCTGTGTGACGTCCGCCAACCAGGCATCCTTGAGGACTACATCGACGAGTTCATTGAATTAGGAACGCACATTCTGGGCCGACCGCCACAAATCATTGCTTGGACCTACCACCACATCTAAGGATTCTCCCCCCACATCCGGTCTCTCTCTCACACCTACCACCCCTAAGTCGGTTACTGTTGTCATGGATGTCACCCGCTTGGTAAAAGAGAACTTCCATGTCACCTTCAGTGACACCGGCCACCCACCGGAGAGTTCTACGTCGCGGGCTCATCTGCTCTCTAAAACCTTTCTGTCTGCCACCCCAGGTGCATACTGTGACTCCCCAACGTGTTGTACCACCTCAACGCCCATACTGGACGTTGACCGACCCCCAGATGACCAATTAGGAGTACCATGATCGTCGCACTAAGGGCTTTTGTTTTCGGTTGAAAACAGCTCTACTCCCCAGCTCATGACTGTCCTTTGAAGGAGCTTGGCATCACTATTGGCAAGGGGCCACCATTGGGGATTTCAAAGCCCTTGAGAGAAATGACACACCACCCGACACTAGACCCCATGCGAAGTTGCATCATTTAGACATTTTATACTTCGAGGTTGGCGATACCTCTAGCACCCACACTACGAATCTCATTGGTTCCATGTATGACACTCACGTGACTGTGCTGATTGTGAATGGGGCCACCCAAAATTTCATCTCCCAATGCCTGGTGACACAGCTCGGTATTTGCCCGTCTCTTGCTCCACATTTCTCTTTTTTCTTAGACGATGATCGTCGTAGTGCCATTGGGGAGCCTTTGTACAAACTTTGAAATGATTGTGGGCTCCTTCCCTCTTCGTGCAAATATCTGCTCTTTTGAGCTCGGTGTCATAGACGTCATACTGGGCATTGCCTGGCCCCGTACTCTCTGTGACGTGTATGTCAACTGGGATTGCATGACAATGTACATTCCACAAACAAGGGTTCCCTTACTTTTGGCAATGGAGGTTTCCTCACCAATTAGGAGAAGGCCTTCCATCCACCCCAAATGACAGTTGAGCCAACACGCCCAACCATCCTTACACTACTCTATTTGCAGTGTGTCCTGGATGTTTTCCAAAGCACATTTGTTGATGGCTCCAAATTTTCACCTTCATCCCGGTGGAGACGACATTAGCCTCGTCTTCGTCGGGCATTCACCCCACCAGACTGCTTCCTTAGCTCCTCCAGGATATATGTACTTTTCCCCGGGAGAATCTATTTGCGGATCTGGTCTTGGTGTTGCGGGTTGGTCGACCCCCATCAAAGGTCTCCTGAGTGGAGTGCAACACATATCGTGCCAAACAAAGAAATTTTTTCAGAGGGGAGCATTGTTATGAATACGGATGAGCGCAAGGGATGAGAAGACGAGGACACGACACATATATCAACATCGGGGCCGAGTTGACGAGGGCACGGATCCCAACATAACATCGAACATTGTCCACTCGTGCGCACGAGCATCGGGCATTCGTCAGCTCTATTTTTTATTTTTGCACATGTATTTTGGGTCGTGTGATTATTTACCATTTTGCACATGCATATGTAAGACCCTTGGATTATCTTGATAGTAGGACAAATTTCGAAAAGTCCTAGGAGTTGAATTTATTCCTCCAATCTTCCTCCTCCATCTTCTTATCTCCCCCATTTCTTTAAACAGACCTCCTAACATGCACATTGTGTAGAGGGCAATGTGATCAAACCCACCTCAAACTTTCCACTCTGCTAAAATTCCAAAAGATAAGCATTCCATTTTAGTGTTTTACTATATCCTCCAACAATAATTTTTTACTATTTAGTATAATCTAGATTTTAGAACCCCTCTTATCTATCCACAACATATATTAAATCCACGTCAATTTCTAAGGGAGACCATTTGGTCAACCCAACTTGACATTTCCTCTCACCCTCACTTTTCATTTTGCTTTGGAAAACCCCAAGCATGAGTGTGCTAGGATGGGGACGAAAAACAAATATTGCAGCTCCTTGCTCAACCTTGAATCTTGTAATGAATTTCTATTGTCCTTCCCACAACAATCAAAATCCAACATTCAATGAATTGATATTCAAGCACTTGGATACACTCTCTATCTCTCTCACACTAAAACTTATGAGAACCTTCACGCTTGGTGATAGAAGCAGTTGATGGCATAACCCATATCCATCTCCCCATCCCCTTTTCCTGTTCTTTGAATTCCCCCTCACAAAGGCTTCTTGAGAGTTGAGGATGACTGCTTTGCCTGCCCCTCACTTTTATATATTTTCTATTACCCAAATATTTATATTCTATCCATCTCCTACTCGAAACACCATGTTACATGTGTTGCGATAAGACTCTATTTATGTCCTCATACCACTCTGACCCTAAAACCCTAAACCCTAAACCAAGCTCCCAACTCTATGGATGAGATCCTGGACCACTCTGGATTCATGACAACTTAATATCAGAGTCTTCAAACATGTTTATTGGTTTTGAACGTTATTTCACATCAGCTGAAATGTTTCGCATCGATCGATCCATCTAGCAACCTTCGATCACTCTTGCCAACATCCATGATAGCTTTCCCCTATCTATCAATCCGCCCAGGAGCCATTGATCGCTCATGTTGCCTTTGATTGATCCATCCATCAACCTCTGATTGAGATGCGTTTCAACTGAAGCTTGTCACTTAAATCTATCATTCCAGTACTGTGCTCGTAGAAGCTTTTTTCCTTTTCAATCAATCATTCCAATGCAAAATCTATCAAATCCTATTCATGTGGACCCTTGCTTGCACACCTCCAATTTCTTTGTTGTCACAAGTTGAACTGAGTCAGCAACTCCAAGGGTTCGTTGCTCCCCTTCCTCAACTACAAACACACCCACGAAAACCAACCTGAATCTCCTTACTCTCGAGTTGTATCAGGCCACAATTCCATCTACCGGGTCTCAACCATGCTGGCTAATTCTCCAATTCAACCTATTGAGACCCTGATACTATTAATTGCAGCACATCTCCAACATCATCGGGTTTACACATCATACCAATTGGCCCACCCCCTTCTATTCCAACTGGAGACATCGTAAAATTTCCTCACAGTCATCATGAGCCACTTCAATGTATTTTCTAATCAGGTGATGACATTGTTGGAATAAAAGGGGGAGCAACTCAAAGCAGCCAATATGCGATGTGGGGTGTTCGACACAAATTCAACCCTGAGCGGGCTGACAATAATAAGGACATTAAAAATTTTCTTACACGTATGGAAACTCTGACTGTCAAGCAAAACCATCACAATCGGAGATAACATCGATCATTTTCCCCCTCAAGAATCCACATTTTTACAACTATTGTGCGGCCATTGGCTGTTGATGTCCATAACAAGGAGGCCAATATCTAGTTTTAGTTATCTGCAACTGACCAAACAAGTACTACCATTGAATCCCCCTGCTTTTACCACCCTAGGCTCTTAGAAATCGACCCTCGTTGTCTTTAGCCAAACAACGAGACTCATTTCAGCAACCCCTTCAATGGCTTTGGTCATCGACCCGCTAGGGAAAAGAGATCATAATTGTTTTGCATGAATCCTCCGCATTAGGACATCACTGTAAGGAGTTCTTCTGATGCAACATAAAGGAACTAGAAGATCAGCAATCAAATTCCTCCTTCGAGCTTGAGGGTAAGTTCACATTGAAGAAGGGGTGAAATGTTATAATTGTTGACGGTATGTTATGATCGTAGGATTGCAAATGTTGACGTTCTTTAGTATTATTCAGTGTGTATTGCAATTGTGTTTAACCTTTGCGGCTAGAATGATGGGAAGCATCAAAATTTTGCTTCTGGTTTTCATAGTTAGTATTTGTAGCTCCCCTTGAGCACTTGACTCAGATGTTGTGGTAAGACTGTTTATCTCCTTCCCTCAAATCTCCATCAGGTTAGAGAAAAAGCGCACTCCTTATAAGGTTTGAGATCATAAATCCTTTCAGGTTCACAACACATCATCACAATAAATAACATATCAACCTTTAAGTAATATTATAAATGCAACCTTATCTGAAATTCTTTTCCTAACACAATAAAATTGAGAAGGAAATTGGACGTTTGAACTCATTGTTTTTAGAACTTTTCTTGAAACAAAAACGTGTAAATAAATCCTTTTAGGATCTGTTAGGATCGCAAGAAATGGAATTGTAACCAATGCTTTTTTTTCTACTATAAAAGCATTTATATCCACGGTCTATCTATCTTAATGACTCAAGCAATAAGATTCCAATTTTTAGGAATCATTCTCTTTCACATATAAACATCATCACGTTCAATAACATACCAATCACTATGCAACATTCTAGAAGTGGTCCAAATTATGACATAAGTCTGATAGTTTTCTTGTTGTCTTATCCTATTCAGGATGTTACGAGACCACCATTTTCGATTAGTTCATTCCCAAATCACACACTGCACTGCGGGAGGATTTTGATACCATTTGAACGACCATGTTTGGTGTAAACAAATCGAGGTTCAACATACCCGACCCCATAATATAAGAAATATTGTTTGTTTTGGTTCAACCAATCTCATACTAAAAACAGCACAACTTTATCTTTTTCCACAGGTGGCCGACGACTATTTCCCAAGAGGTGACTCGTCCCAGGACTGCTCCCACCAGAGCATGTGTAACTACATAGTTTCTAATAAATATATCATTGCATAGGTCATATTCAGTATAATTCAAACAACAATAAAGGAACGTGATTCAAACATCATCAACGCTTCGTATAGACTGCTCCTTTTCTTAAATTTTAACCCTTAATATAATGAAAATTTGAAAAAATGTATCTGCGTACATAATAATGATTCTTTTACATAACAATGATGTCTATTTAAAAAAAAAAGAATGAACAATATTTGGTTTAGGTCCTCCAATCTTTTCTAGCATGCTTTACTACTCCAATACAAGCATTTGCATCCTCTCTCTCAATTACTAAAGCAAGTCACACGATGAGTTTTAGGGGTAGCTAAGGAATAAATGTGGGACCTTTCAACGATCATTCCTCTTATTATTTAATATGTTGCACACAAAGGTGCCAAGAAGACAATGAAAAACACTCCTTCGCATTTTTATCAATATCCAAGAGAATTGAGATAGGCAAAACATTTTATTTTTGATGTGCTATTATCTGTTTGGTATTTTGCTTATATGGAGTATTTTAATATCTCATACGCATATTCATGTTTTCGACGTCTACGGCATCACATTACTTCTATGTATTAGTTGTTCGCGGCAACAACACCAATGAATCTCTATGTTGATTGAGCCTCAACTAACCAATATTTTACCCATCTTCCTTCTCTCTACGCCGGCCGCAATTGATGGGTTTGTTGTTTAAGATGACTACGCCGCAAATAATGACTAAATAAATCACTGCATCGACATTGATGATGGCACAACAACATATTTTGCTAGCAAGGAATCATCGACATCCTTCTTTGTTCCATCATATGCCTGACATTACAGTGGAATCAGTGTTATCTTCCACATTCCTAACCGAAAACCATATCACCTGAGTCCCTACTGAGAATCATTCTATTCAAATTACTATGACTCGCTTCAACGAGTATTTTTTTGTGGTGGTCATGGTCTGTTTTCATGTACAATAAAAGATGTATGAGATTAGGTATAAGGAAGATCGACAAGGACTTGACATTCTTCATTTAGAATACTAAGCCCTTTTTTGTGGAATGCAGCCACAATTTATGTAGTGCTTGGCATGCATGATTGTTGAACGCCACTGCCCAAAAAACTCTTTTAAATGAGAGCATGAATACCAGGTTGAGGTCGGGCATTGGCAATTTGACAAGAAATACCCCTAATTTTTTGTAAACCGCAACTTATCCTCGTTGTTACCATGTCTAAGGTTGCTCCACCATCACACAGGTTGATTGACACCAGCTATTGTTCTCCACCTTAGGGCAGTGCTACCTGCAACATCCTCCCTCAGTCGGTGTAAGGTATAATTCTCTCTCAATTTTTTCTTCTTCAGCCTATAAGTAAATGTGCATATAGAAATGCAACTACTGGATAAAAATATCCAGTATCTTTGCAAACTCTAGTCCTATATATGTTAAAAAGTTAGCAGATATTGCACGTTCTGTTGAACCTCCTTCTAGATTCTCCACTATTAAGGAAACTTATGTGGACCTTGCAAATATTCTAGAGATCTACAAGAATCTCGGTTTATATATCTTTGCATCCAAATTCATCATTGATAAATGTAAAAGAAAGTGTTCCATGGATCATCCTGCTGAATCTTCTGTTTGGTGAATTTCTATGATCTTTAGTTTTGAACTTTATAAGGTTTATGTCTACATCTCTAGAATTTATGAACCCAATCTGATGATTTATTCTTAGTACTTTTCTATTATGTTATGAAATGCATGTGATCTCTCTAATATCTTTAAATCCACTTACATTATTAGTGATTACATGATATCAGTGTCTAGTTTATTATTTTGTTGTTTTTCGTATCAAACATATACTGGTTTGAGTAATCATTTGTTATTTTCTTTCTACCGTAAAACAAGTATAGCACAAACTACTCTACTGATAATTTTGAACAAACCTCAACTAATTCATTTATTGTTCTCGATGCACTTGGTCTGTAAAGAAAGTTGTAGCATTAATACGTCTAATATATCATATATGATTACATTTTGAGTTTATTCAAGATCACATTCAAGACAATGATTCAAAAAGGTGATTAAGTTGATTAAAAATTTATTAAATAAAAACGTAGTTAGGTTTTACATGTTCAGGATGTCCCAACAAATATTCATTGATTCACATGGCTTGGGAGGATCCCTAAAAACTACCATCACGGAAGTGTTAGTGATCATCTTGCACATTTTATCATAAAATGAATAAATAAGACCTAAGAGTGAGCATTTTCAACATTCAATAAAGATTATTGTCCACCCAGAAGTCGGTAATCACCCCCGGGACGCCCGGTCAAGTGGTTACGACCGCACGAACCGGACTTTAAAATCGGTGAAAATAAGTCCCCCAAAATGGAGCCCAAGTCGCAATGATAAATTATGTTTTATAAAAAAATAAATCATATAAATTATTGAGTCCATGCATTATTTTTTTCATTATTTGAAAAAAAAGGTTTACAACAAAAAACACTCTCGGGCGCGCCTTTAACATCCAAAGGCGTAAAAAAGTGCATGAAGGCGCAAACCCCTGGGCCCTGTGAGTCTGGAGCCTTAGGGGCGCCTTTGACAACATAGGGCTCCGCTGCCAGCGGCGACCTCTTTTTGTTTTTTGTTTTCTGTCTGTCGAGCCCTTGCTGGGTCAATAACCAGCCGGTTGCAATCTCTGATCTATCCGTCGAACTCCCCACGCGATTGTAAAGAGTGGAAAGTTGGATGACAAATTTTGCACCAACAGTTCAACATGCGACCTTCAAATCAAGCGGTTTGTGAAATCACCCTTGCAGTCAAAGGACAACAATAGTGTTCGCCCAAGCCCATAAGACCTCCTTGGAGTGTCCTCCCACTCCAAGAAGTGTTTGTCCGCTCTATGAAATGTACGCTTGTGGTGCAAGTCGGCGGGGTTGAGGGTTTTTACCTAAAATACACTTAATCTTAAAACAGTTGTAACTTTTTGATCCGCTTGTCCGTTTTCAGCCCGCAAAAACTTATCAGAAAGAGCTCAGAGAGATCTATCCATTGAAGAATAGGGTTTACTCGTTCGAGTACGTTTTGCACGCTCAGATTGCCCGGAATCCGCTCCGTTTGAAAGTTATCATAGTTTTCCTCTTTCGACAATTGTTGTCTCGATGGAAATGTCGTCAAAGTTTTCTGAAAACTCTTCTGATGACTCAGAGGTGCCCATCAAAACGAGCGACTTCAACATTCTACTAGTTGTGGTTGTTGATCTCTGTTACGGACTTGCACCCCGAGGAGCCACCTTGGCGGACATACACGTGTCGCAACAGCGTTACTGACGAGTCGGCTTCGCGACGATGACGCTGTTATCTTATTTTTATTATTTTTCGTATGTTTTGTTGTTTATTTCAGTTTTGGCTACTCTTGTTATTGGCACCCCATGTAGTATAAATGGGTTAGTGTGCCTAAGGTTTGGTATGCAAGATTGATTCTAAGAAACAGGCTGCTCCCGTGTTAAGTTTCCCTCTCTCAGCCGACCGGCCTCCTTCCCCCACTGGATCTCCCCTCTCACCAGCTACCCTAATACTTGGTCCGACCTGCAGCTCCGCCCGCAACAACGCCGCAAGAGAAGCCTGAGCTCGTTGTCGTGCGCCGCTCCTGCATCAGCATCGTCGACCCGAATCGCCCGCATCGCCCGTTTTGCCTACGACATCGCCGCGTCGCCTGTGACCGCATCGGCCTCGCCCTATTCCTGCATCGCCCTCGCTATCGTCGGGCGTCCATGACCCGCTCAACCCGGCTAAATCCTGACAACCCCGCCAACCCCATAGACAACGACGTCATCGCCCGTCTCTTCGACGCACAGGACCAATCCATCGCCTCTCTCGACTCCTCCCTTTCTGTCATCCTAACTCGCTTGGACGCCCTGGTACCGCCGACCACCGCCTCTGCGGCGGAATCCTCCGCGGCGGCGTCAATCTTAGGGCGACCCCGGCGGTTGACCCTCCACCGGCTGCTAAGCTACCGCTGTCCCTAGCAAACCGCCCCGCCCTCTCCCTCGACATCCCGTCCTTCGTCGGCGTTGACCCGATGGGATGGATCGTCAAGGCGGAATAATATTTCGACCTAAACTCCACTCTTGAGCAGGACAAGGTCGTCCACGTCTCCGTCGGATTGGATGGCTCGGCTCTTCATTGGCCTCGTTGGCTCCGCCAGTCCAACCCCGACCTTACTTGGGCGGATTTGAAGCAAGGAATGATTGGTCGTTACGACTTCCGTTACACCGGCTCCGCTATCAAGCGTCTATGCCGAGTGCGGCAATCGGCCACCTAGGAGGAATACATTGATGAGCTTGTTACGTTGGTGACCCATGTTCAGGGCCATCCGCCGGACCACTACCTTGTCTTCTTCATGCAGGGCCTCCTACCACGGATTCTCTCGCGCCTCCGCACCCACCACCTGAGGACAGTGTCAGAAGCCTTGGATATGGCTCGCCTCGTGGAGGCGGATCTTGGTCCCCGTTCCCAGGCTGCTCCGCTACCGCCCCCTTGCTCGGCCGACCGTCGTTCCTCCAGCCCACCCGCCTCTACCACCATGGCAAGCAGCCAATGCCGCACCAGCCAGCGGTCCTCCAGCAGCAGGCCGGCCGGCTAGGGGCCCTCCTCTACGTTTATCCAACCAAGACTACAATGATCTCCGTGTGAAAGGGTTGTGTTTTCGTTGCCTCCAACCCTACGGGCCCAATCATGACTGTCCAGTCAAGGAATTCCATGTCATTGTGGGTGACCTGGAGGTCGAGGTGACTTTGGCCGATTTTGAGGCTTTAGAGCTGGAGGAGAACGACGTTGGCCAAGACAACGTCGCGGCCGCCGCCGCGGCCCTCTGCCTTCTGGAGCTCCCCTGCTTCTCAGTGGGGGGAATATCCGGCCCACAGACCATGAAGTTAGCAGGGTGTATTCAGCAGCGCCCGATCGTGGTGATGATTGATAGCGGGGCCAGCCACAATTTCATTTCGAAACAGTTATCCATGCAGCTACAGCTTCCGTTGGTCCCCTCCCCGGACTTCACAGTTTGTTTGGGGGACGGGCGACGCCGACCAACAATGGGTCGTTGCCCGCACGTGTTACTCTCGGTGTGCCCCTATACGGTGACAGCTGACTTCTATGCTTTTGGTTTGGGCGGAATTGACGTCATTCTGTGGGTCGCTTGGCTCCGTACCCTCAGCGACGTCAACGTCAATTGGGCCTCCATGACGATGTGTTTCCTCCAGGCGGGACGACCATGCCGCTTGGTGGGGGATGTTACTCTGCTCCGCTCTACTATGTCCTTCTGGGCCCTACAGCGCACGTCGGGGGTGGACTTTTCGGTCTGGCTATGGCCGATTACCGCAGACACCTGCCCGACAGCCGTCGGCCTTGCAGGAGCTCCTGACACACTTTCAGGACGTGTTTCAGCCACGCACTGGCTTACCTCCCTCTCTCCCCACCGACCACTCCATTCTCCTCCCGGACGAAACTTCAGCCCTATGAAGCACGGATACTTAAAAATGGGCAACGTATCGACTCGAACGCGTATCGAATACAGGAAACGCCCGGAAACGCGCGTAAACACGTTTTCGAAACTGCAGGAAACGCACTTACAAATAAAAAATAAAAAAAAAATCGGATTTGTGTATCCCGCCGGGGGGATACGCGAATACCGCTAGGTTTTCAATCCCGCTAATCTCACGCTAGGCAGAATCTAATGATATACGCGAATCCCGCTAGGTTTTCAATACCGGCGCTGCTCCCCTCTCCCGATCCCTCTCCTGACCCCGGCGCTGCTCCCCTCTCCCGATCCCGGCGCTGCTCCCCTCTCCCGATCCCTCTCCCGATCCCGGCGCTGCTCCCCTCTCCCGATCCCGGCGCTGCTCCCCTCTTCCGATCCCGACCGTGGTAAGCTTCTTCTTCTTCTTATGCACCTTCTGCACCCTCTTCTTCTTCTTCTTCTTATGCACCTTCTGCACCCTCTTCTTCTTCTTCTTCTGCACCTTCTGTACCCTCTTCTTCTTCTTATGCACCTTTTGTACCCTCTTCTTCTTCTTCTTCTGCACCTTCTGCACTCACTTCTTCTTCTTCATCTTCTTATTCTTCTTCTGCACCTTTTGCACCCTCTTCTTCTTCTTCTTCATCTTCTTCTGCACCTTCTGCACCCTCTTCTTCTTCTTCTTCTTTTGCACCTTCTGCACCCTCTTCTTCTTCTTCTTATGCACCTTCTGCACCCTCTTCTTCTTCTTCTTCTTCTGCACCCTCTTCTTTTTCTTCTTCTTCTGCACCCTCTTCTTTTTCTTCTTCTTCTGCACCCTCTTCTTTTTCTTCTTCTTCTTCTTCTACATCTTTTGCACCCTCTTCTTCTTCTTCTGCACCTTTTGTACCCTCTTCTGCTTCTTCTTCTTCTGCACCTTTTGCACCCTCTTCTTCTTCTGCACCTTTTTTTGTTAAGCTTTTTTTCCTGTTAAGCTTTTTCTGTTATGCAGCTTATGTTTTTTCTGTTAACTGTATGTAGAACATATGTAGAGCATTTCATTAGTTTCAATTTTTGTACCGGAATATATGTAGAGCATTTCATTAGTTTCAATATTTGTACCGGAATATATGTAGAGCATTTCATTATCTCTGTTAGTATGATCTCTGATAATTGTATGTAGAGCATTTCATGAGTGCTCCAATATATGATATATGGGATACAATGATTGAAAGGGTGAGAAAAGCTATCTACACTCATGAGATGAAAAGATAAGAAGATGTGTCTACCTTTTTTGAGGTAGTACATGCTACCCTTGTGGATCGTTGGAAAAAAAAAATAACACTCCGCTTCATTGTTTTGTAAATTCATTGAATCCAAGGTACTTACCTTTTTAATTATAAATTTAGATTTTGTCTTAATGTCTTTTGTTTGATTAATTTTAAACTCAATTTTTTTTATTTCACTAGATATTATAGTGAATAATGGTTAGCGGAGGATCCAAATAGAGTTGCTCATCATAAAGATCCGGAAGTTAGCAAGGAAAGACTTAAATGCTTGAAAAGGTATTTTTCAAGTTTAATGGAGCGCAATGTGGTCGCCAAAGAGTATGTGAAATTCATTGATAAATCAGGGGATTTTAATGATTATGATTCAATTCAAAATCGTTATCTCTTAGATCCAAAGACTGTGGCTAAATCATGGATCGCCAGCCCCTTCACTTCAAACTATTGCATTAAAATTATTAGTACAACCATCATCTTCTTCATGCGCCGAGAGAAATTGGAGCACTTACTCTTTTATTCGTTCAATAAAAAGGAATACAATGACACCACAACATGCAGAAGATTTAATAAATATTCATAGCAATCTTCAACTTCTTTCTAGAAGAGATCAAAAATACAATGAAGGAGATTCTACATTGTGGGATATTGTGGGTGATGGCTTTGAGTCATTCGAAGATGTAGGTACATTGGAGATAGCTAATTTATCGTTTGATGAACCAAGGTTTGAGCTCTTGATTATTGAAGAAGATGATGAAGTTGATACTTGATACTGTTGGAGAGAATGTTTAATTTTTAAACTTGATATTTTGCATGTGAATGTAACAAAACAATGATCAATTGATGTAATGATATATTGATGTGGACAGGTGATAGATTGTTTTTTACGGTGTTTATTTCCTTGAATGTTATTTATATCATTATATGAAATGTCACTGATATATAATATAGTCTTATTTAATTTTTTCATTATATGTACAAATAGTTTATTAGTTTTCTTATTCTTATATTAATTAGCACTTATATTAAAATAATTAAAAATAATTAAAAACGTTTCTCGTATCCTTATTTTTTAAAAAATCATGTTTCTCGTATCTGTTTCGTATCGTATCTCGTATCTCGTATTATGTTTTCGTCCTTGTGCATCATAGCTTCAGCCGTTTCGGTTCGGTCATACCGCCATACCGTTACGGACATATTCAGAAGGATGAGATCGAACGACTGGTGCACGAGATGCTCTTGGCCGGCATCATGCGCCCCAGTGCGAGTCCTTTCTCCAGCACGATCCTCTTGGTTCGGAAGAAGGACGGCAGTTAGCGGTTCTGTATGGACTACCGCGAACTAAACAAGGCGACCATTCAGGACAAGTACCCCATTCTGGTCATCCAGGAGCTGTTGGACGAGCTTCACGGCTCCACCTTCTTCACCAAGCTGGACCTGCGCGCCAGCTACCACCAGATTCAGGTTCGCCCTGAGGACATTCCCAAGACGGCCTTCCGGACTCATGACGGCCACTATGAGTTCCTCGTCATGCCATTTGGTCTCACCAACGCACCGGCGATGTTTCAAGTAACCATGAACGACATCTTTTGAGCGGTACTTCGCAAGCATGTATTGGTTTTTTTGATGACATCTTGGTGTACAGTTCGACTTGGCAGACACACTTGGAGCACGTCCATAGTACTCTGGCTACTCTACGGCGCCACGGCTTGGTGCTGAATCAGAAAAAGTGCTTCTTCGGCGTCGCGACAATCAGCTACTTGGGCCACACCATCTCGGCGGCGGGGGTGGCGATGGACGAGGACAAGGTGTCGGTTGTCCTCCATTGGCTAATCCCGACGTCTCTCCGCGAGGTCCGCGGTTTCTTGGGCTTTACCGGATACTATCGGCGCTTCATTCAGCATTATGGGAGCTTAGCACGCCTCCTCACTCAGCTGTTGCGGGCCTCGGAGGAGGGACCCTTCCAGTGGACAGTCGCGGCGGTCGCAGCTTTTGTCGCCCGGAAGTCCGCCATGGTCCAGGGCCCGGTATTGGTCATGCATGATTTTGGCCTTCCCTTCGAGATGGAATGCGACGCTTCCGGCACCGGCGTCGGCGCGGTCCTCATGCAGAAGGGCCGCCCTGTGGCCTATTTTAGTCGGGTGTTCTCGAGCACACTTCGTAGCAGGCCTACGAGTGCGAGTTGACGGACTTTGTTTTGGCGGTACAACATTGACGGTCGTACCTTCTTGGTCGACCCTTCGTGGTTCGGACCGACCACCACAGCTTACGGCACCTACTTCAGCAGAAGATTGCTACTCTGGCACAACAACTTTGGAAGGCCAAACTGTTGGGCTATGACTTCACCATTGAGTTTCGGCCCGAGAGGACGAACCGGGCGGCGGACGCACTCTCCCGACAGTTACATTCACTGGAGATTTCAGCCATTTCTCACCCAGTTTGGGAGGAGGCCGCTGTGATTCAGCAGGAAGTCGAGGCGGACCCCGCCCTTGCCGCTATTCGGACGGCCTTGATTGCCGCCGCCGATTCGCGCCCCCTTACTCTCTGATTGGAGGGCGCCTTTCTACAAGGACCGCCTCGTGATTTCTTCGACATCTCCAAGCATCCCCGCCTGCTGGCCGAGTTTCACGCTTCCCCCACTGGGGTACACGCCGGGGCTTTCCGGACCTACCGCCGCCTGGCCGCTTCGCTGTACAGGCCGCAGATGTTTCGCTAGGTGAAGACTTATGTCGCCGCGTGCCTGACTTGCCAGAAGGCCAAGTATGAGACGATGTTTCCGGGGGGGCTCCTCCAACCACACCCAATTCCAGACCGCATCTGGGAGAATATTGCGATGGATTTTATCACGCGGCCTCCGCGCACTGGAGGGTTTGACTGCATTTTGGTAGTGGTGGACCGACTGTCCAAGTATGGCCATTTCATCCCCCTCTGCCACCCGTACACTGCCGTCACCGTCGCCGATACCTTCAACACCGGCAACATCCGCCTCCACGGTTTTCCCTGGTCCATTGTCAGCGATCGGGACACCCTATTCTTGAGCGCGTTCTGGACGACACTATTTCGCCTTCAGGGGACACGTATCTGTATGAGTACTGCCTACCACCCTCAGACAGAGGACAGTCTGAGGTCCTCAACCGTTGTTTGAAGACATACCTTGTGTAACATCCGTTATTTGACGCAGAAATTTATTTAAAATTTGTAGGGGCAAGTCGCGACGGGTTTTGATCGAGGCAGCGCGTCGTCAGGATATAATGTTACTTTTCCTTATGATAGCGACCGTTAGTTCTTTAAATACGTTAATAATAGTGTATAACGCATGTTATTTTAGAATCGACACGCGCGGCGATTTTGGTTAGTATTCAAAGGAATTAGATTGGGGTGCCAATTAACAATCCCCCCCCCCCTCTCTTCATACGGTTATCAAAACCGTATAGCCCATGAAGTAAAATCCCGCAAACTTCATTTCTCACGGGTTTTAGACAAACCGCAAGCCGACTATTCCTTCCCGACATTCCCGTTTCCGCAAGCCCGACGACGCCCAACCGACGCCTCCCACTGCAGTCTGACGGCCGATCACCCTCCGGAAATCATTTTCGACTCCACCTCCCTCCCCTGCAGGCATCGGTGAGCCTCCCCCTTCCTTAATTGGTCGTGGGAGAAACGGGTTTAACCCTAACCAGTGGAGGTTGAGTTTCGTTTTGTTTCCGGTGAGTCGATCCCTTCCGTTTCTTGATTTCTTTTTGGATAGTCTTCGTTGTGGAAGAAAAATTTAACCTACGTTTTCATTTCCGTTTTCCTAATTAGGTTTTTGGATTTGAGTTCCACCGCGGAATGTGTAGGGTATTTTGGGAGCCTCAATCACTCCACGTAAAGGTAATATCTGAAGTTTAGCGCTTGAATATTTGTAACCCTAGTTGTACAGAAATTTTCCACGGGAAAATCATGAAGGGAAAAATTATGAAATTAGGACTGCCCTAAATTGCAGGACTTTGGTGGGGTCGGGGCAGCATTCTGAAGGTCCCCAGCAGTAGGATTGCCTTTGGAAGAGAAAATGTCGCCGCGCCGAGTGTACGAGCGCCGCAGCACCACTGTAAGGAAACCTAATTTCTGTTAGTTAGACATAGCAAACAATATTTCTGTATACGCATGTGTAGGTTTGTTATAAACATCATGACCATGCATAGAAAGGTGTGGTGATAGAAAAACGGTCGCGGAAAATGTGTAAAATGACACCCTTCTCCAAGACCCAAGTAGACAGATCATGAACAGTAACGTTAGGTACGAAACCTAAACCCGTGTACGTAAGCTTGGAAATTGTCCAACCAAGGGCGTGAATGTCCCCTCTAGTCGACCATGAGAAAGTCAAGGGTCACTCAGTAGTCCATCAAAAGAGGTGTCTCACGCAGAGTAGCATTTGACCAAAAGGTCAGTAAGCACACTTAAGTCTTTTCGTGTTTGGTAGAGGTGCACTACCTTCCTCATAGGGCATATGGTATTCTATGAGTAACAGAGTCTTGGGAGTTGACTCCCCTTGAGACAGTTAGTAGATTCGAGATCGTGTCCGCGCGACACTAGAACAACTGAGTTCGTCAGATGGTCTTGGGTCGTCAGTTTCAGATGCACATTAGGAGCAACTCTGCCTAGAGCCCTCCTGGTAGAGGTGCAAGTTAGAGGTCACCTAGAACTCAAGTATAGACCTGACGTGAGACAGTACACTAGTTAGTGAACGTCGGGACTTGGGTTAGTGAACTGAAAATCGCAAACATAGAACAGGTAGATGTTTTGACCATGTAGTGTTCTGAAGGCATGCATAACATATAGCATAAATGTTTTTAATGCACGAAACTATTTTTTTAAATGCATGCATTCACCATATGAGAAAATATTTTTAGTATCACTATGAGAAGTTATTTTCTTTACTCTGACCCCTCGTGGGCAATGTTTTTACAGCTGACCCAGGTGGGAAACTACACCTAGCATGAGCGTTGGTGAAGTCAGTTTGTAGTGTTTTCTCATTCAGTTTCTCTTTACTTTCAGTATACAATTGTAGTTGTGGACAATGTACCTTGTTAATATCTTATATGTCTTGTATCAGACTTATTATGATATTACAGATTTTCAGTCATTTCAATTTTATTCATGTTTAGTGCCTCTGTGAATCCAGATATAAGGTACGTGTTACCCTTAGTTTACATTCTTAACTTCCGTTGTAAGTTTTAAAAAATTTAGTAGCTTTTACTTTATACCTGCTACATACTAGTTTTAATATTGTTTCCTAGTTCTCTTTATATCGTTGACCCGACCGGATGGCAGATTATTGTAAAACTGGGAAGGGGTGTTACACCTTCGGTGTTCCGTTGGAGAGAAACCCCGGACGTGGGCGAAATGGCTTTGTTGGGCGGAGTATTCCTACAACACCGCCTACCATCAGGTGGCAGCCACCACACCGTTCGAGACAGTCTACGGTCGCCCGCCACCGACCCTTGCTCGTCACCTTCCTGGAGAGTGTACAGTAGCGAGCCTCGCCGACCATCTGCAGGACCGTGATACCGTGTTGGAGCATTTGAAGCATCATCTTCGTCAGGCCCAGTACAAGATGTCCTTCGCCAACCGAATGAGGCGGGAGTTGAGATTTGCGGTGGGAGAAAAGGTCTTCATCAAGCTCCACCCGTACCGCCAGCTCTCGGTGGCCCGCCGCCCGTGTCCCAAGCTCGCTCCCCGCTTCTTTGGCACGTTAGAAGTCCTGGCACGTATTGGTGTGGTGGCATACCACATCTCCGTCCCACCCGACAACCGGGTGCACCCGGTGTTCCATGTTTCCTAGCTGTGTAGGGTCGTGGGCGATCACCAGGTCGTGGACCATATCCCCGCCGACGTCGAGCTGTCCGGCGACCCTCCCCTCTACCCCTCCAGAGTTCTTGATCGCCGTCACCACCTTTCGGGCGATGCGGACCCGGACGAGCTCCTCATCGCGTGGGTGGGTCGGGCGGACTCGGACGCCACATGGCTCCTTCGAGATGATTTTCGTCGCCAGTACCAAGACTTTTGCTTTGAGGACAAGGCAAATTTTCCAGACGGCGGCATTGTTACGGACCTGCACCCCAAGGAGCCACCTTGGAGGACATACACGCGTCGCAACCGCGTTACTGAAGAGTCGGCTTAGTGTCGATGGCGCTGTTATCTTATTTCTATTATGTTTTGTATGTTTTGTTGTTTATTTCAGTTTTGGTCATTATATTATTTTTATTATGTTTCGTATGTTTTGTTGTTTATTTCAGTTTTGGCTAGTCTTGTATGGCTAAGCATACACGTCGAATTCGTCGAGTATCATCCCTGATACACGCCGAATTCGTCGAATATCATCCTTGATACACGTCGAATTCGTCGAGTATCCTTACCAATACCCGTCGAATTCGTCGTATATACATATGGTAAATTATTTGGAGAAGTGAAAAATCTTTCAAGTAAAATTCGCCGATTATCATTGTGCATACTCGTTGAATTCGTCGAATGTACCTAACGATACTCCCCGAATTCGTCGAATATGCTAAGTGATACACGCCGAATTCGTCGAATCCAGTCGACACTACTTCTCTAGATTTTTCCAGGTCTAATTAGTCGAATATCAAAGGCGTTGAGTGCGTCGAGTCTGTTGACCGATACTCGACGAATTTGTCGAGTATGCCTGGTGATACTCGACGAATTCGTCGAGTATGTCTGGTGATACTCGACGAATTCGTCGAGTATGTCTGGTGATACTCGACGAATTCGTCGAGTATGCCTGGTGATACTCGACGAATTCGTTGAGTATGACTTGTCATCATAGTGTCGAGTGTACAGCCGACCTGGGATGTTTTGGCTAAGTCATTTTTGTCGTATATCAAGATGTATTCGACGAGTATCAATATGATACGCGACGATACTCGACGAATTTGACTCGAGTCATTTTTTCGATATTTTCAAATCCAGCGACGGGTTCAGTCGGCCAAGCACAGTAACTTTTATGGTTCCGTTTTTGGAATTCCTTTATAGTCGTTGCTTCGATTCTCTCTATATATATGTTAGGATGATTTTCGAAAATTCCAATCGTGCTTTTGCTAACATTTTGAATCGACAAGAACTTTCCAAAATAGATAAGTCGTCGGCCGCTCTCTCCAAGTTTTCGTGATTTCCGATCGGCCGCTCGTCAACTTGCTATGCACGATAGATCTTGATCGATATACGTGTCTGGATCGATTATCTCCTTCAGATCTACAGTTCTCCAGATCGTGTCGTTTGAATGCGCTAGTTCCAAGATCTCCAGAAGATTTCAGATTTCCCGATGTTCTCTAAGTGAAATCAAGATCAACCTTTTTCGAAGAACGGAGGACTGAAGTTTTCAGATCTTGCAAAAGATTAATTGTAATAATTGTTGTAACATTTATTTACTCTTGTAGGAGAAGTTTCTCCGAGTTTGTAGATCCGTTTGTGGATCGAGCTTGTAGATCCGTTTGTGGATCGAGTAGTAGATCCGATTTGTGGATCGAGTTGTAGGAGAGGTTGTTCTCCGAGTTGTAGGAGCGTCGTCTCCGAGTTGTAGGAGTTGCGGCTCCGAGGTGATTTGACGAAATCTGAGAACATTGAAGTAGTCGAATCTAACCCTTTGTGGTAGATCGGCGAGACGGGACAGTGGACGTACCCAATACGGGGAACCACTATAGATCTGACCAGAACTGAGAGTAATCCTGGGCAGGATTAGTCTCATCATGTGCTGGTACAGTCACAATAGGTACTTGAGGTCCTGTCAACTGGCTATGCAGCCACATGCAATTGTCATAGCTGTAATCAATAGACTTTTGGAAGTACTTTATCATGGAAGCTTCAACAGCAGTCAGCTTAGCTTTCCTACCTTCCTCCCCCTTTCTGACTTCTGTAGCCAGAGAATTTGCATACGCTTGCAAGTTGTCGTCATAATGAATCATAGAAGTATTATGCGCTGCAATCATAGTCTTGGCATTTGTGTCCACATTATCCACAGTTTCCTATATTTGAGGTCATTCATGTTTAGCTTTATTGTTTTTCCACCCTCAACAAATAATAAGTCAATCTTTGTATCAAGCTCTTCAATTTGAATCTTAACTTCAGCAAGGCCTCTGTTGACGTCTTGCTTTGTCTCTTTTACCTTGTCCAAAACTTTTTTCATTGTTGCTTCAAATTGTGCTTGATGTCTTGCTAACATGACCTCTATTATCTTGAGAATTGAACTGTCAGCACTGGAGGTAGCAACTGTCTCAGAAACAATAGATGGGAGAGAGGGTAGATCTTCATTGAGAGACTCATCGATTGGGGATAATCGAGCCTTAGAATTCAGCAGAGGCACTTCAGCAGCTAGGACAGGAGGATGCTCCTTGCATCTCCTTCCTGATCACAAATTTCAACTACCTCCTCAGGAATAATTGGAGGTACACCCGTTACCTTGACAACTCTTTTCTCAAGGTTGCGGATAAACCTGTCAACCTCAGTACTAACTGATATCGAAGACTTAGTCACCTCCACCTCAGAAGATGCAGCAGGAACGATCTCTGGGAGAGAGACAATCAGATTCTCTGTAGAAACTAGCTCAGACTCATCATTAGCATTACCAGCATCATTGGGCTCATCAGCAACCATCATATCCTCATCAATATCGATCTCATAGTCATCCACATTCAAATCAGCATCAGCAGCAACACTATCCTCAACCTCATCAGGTACTAATTTCTCAACAGCAGCCTGAGCAAACTGAGCAACATCTGTCAGCAGATTCTCTGGCACTGGAAATGGCATAACTGACTCCCCCTCTATTCCTGCCCTCTAACTCTCAGGAATGTTAGTGTGCCTAGGGTTTGGTATGCAAGATTGATTCTAAGAAACGGGCTGCTCCCGTGTTGATTTTCTCTCTCTCTCTCTCTCTTTCTCCCTCTCAGCCGGCCAGCCTCCTTCCCTTACCGGATCTCCCCTCTCTCCCCTCTCTCCCCAGCTACCCTAATAATCTCTCAAATAAAATAGACTCCATGACCAAAAGCATGAAAAAACATTGGCGTTTTACTGGATGGACTACAAAAAAAGCTTCTCAGGTTGGAAAGGAATTTTCATCGTCAATGTTCATCTCCTTCACGGCATACCTCACATGTTAAGCGTTTAAGATTTTTTTCCCCTCTTCAGGACAAACATTCACTGTCTCCTTTGCATTGAATATCATTTGTGCTTATGAAGTCATTCCCCGTCTAACCTTACATTCCTCAATCTCTTGTGCACGCTGACCATTCGAAAGAGCATGCCAATCTTGGCCCTCTCATTGGAGAGGTTCCTCGGGTTAACCAAAAGAAGTCAGGACTTAACAGATCCCCTTCTTCATGGCTGAAGGTCGGAAGTGGTGATAAGAAGCTTTTCTGTGAATATCACCCGAAAAAAAGGTCACGATAGAGGGAGCTGTCGCACTCTTCTGAAAGTGATAGAGAGAACGTTAAGAAAACGCAAAACACAAGAGAATGTGGCTTAAGAGTTTGATCCTTCCTCTAGCAAAATCAGAGGGACATTTGAAGAGTATTACCTTCAGTAAGGGAGTTCGGCTTCGCAATGATCAAGTTCTAACCTATTCGACATCTTATTAAAGAGAAAGTGTCTAAGTTAATGTCAAAAAGTGATTCACAACACCAACCTATTTTAGTCAACATCAAGTGATACCAAGATGGCATTTTTGAATAGAGGAGGTTGGATTCTCGCTAGCAAACTCAGGTGCTCGCAAAACGGCCCATCGGCAGGTCACGAGCTCATTGCGCTAAAAGAATTTGTGAATTGTCTTCAAGCGCCAGACAAAGAGTGTTATCCCACTTGAGCCCACGATCAAATCCGGGGGGGGAGGGGGTGAATAACATTACAAATTCGGTTATGTGAAGAATGTTATCCCACCTTAACTCCACGATCAAAACCAGACGGGTGAGAACTGTTATCCCACCTTGGCCCGCGATCAAGAATCTTGGACGGGTTTGTATCATTTTTACCACCTTAGCTCCACGATAAAATTCGGACAAGTTAAGAGTGTTATTGCACCCTAGCCCACGGTCAAGAACCCTAGGCGGGTGAGGATCTTTCCTCCTCCTGATCCCGCGAGCAAATTCGGGCAGGTAGAGAGTGTTACCCCACCTGACCCCGGAAGCGATCCCATTTCCCTCTTTTGGTACGACGCCGGAAGCGATCCCATTTCCCTCTCCTTGGTGCTACTCCAAGGTAAAACCCCTTCCTCCTTCCTCTCCTCACAACCAAGCCACCGTAAGCCCCTGCCCCTGTGTTATCAAGGCGCACGCCTAGGCGCGCCTGAGGCACCGAGCTCACTCCCTTACGCCTCGGCATGGCTTAGGCGCACGATGTGCCTGAGGCGCCCAAGGCGCACGTAGGCATCTTATTCATTGAAATTGAGCGAATTGGGTGCCCAATTCGCTGATTTTCCACAAATTGGGTGTTCAATTCACTGATTTTATTTTTTTTCTCATTTTTGCGCTGCACGGCGCGCGTATGTACCTTGTGCCTAGGCTCTAGGAATCTTTTGCGCCTCGGTGCCCCTTGCGTATTTAATAACATAGCCCTGCCCTACATCCCGTCGATCCCCTCGTTCTGATTCCCCAACGCAACCGTCGGCCTTCTCTGTCCAGCCACTGCCAGATCCCGTGTTTCCCCCACATTGTTTGTCCCCTCTACCTCTTCCCAGCCTTCTACGTTCTCCCCTTCCGTACCCATGGCCGCCTCTTGCTCCTTCCCTACGTCATCACCAGTATCATTGTCCACATTTTCTCCACGATCAAATTCGGACGGGTGAAGAGGGCTATCGCACCTTAGCCCACGGTCAAGAACCCTGGGCTAGGGAGGATCTTTCCTCCTAACCCCACGAGCAAATTTGGGCAGGTAGAGAGTGTTGCCCCACCGACCCCACGATCAAATTTGGACGGGTGACGGTCGTTTTTTCATTTGAGCCCCAGATTAAATCCAGGCAAGCGAAGATCGTTGTTCCATCTGAGCCCACATTAAATCCATGCGGATGGAGGGCGATGATACGCCAAACGATCCTTACAGGAAAAGGCTTCACAGGTACTATTATCCTGTCCCTTTTATCTTAACATGTTGATCTAAGTGAAGTCTTTGACTTCCGGATGTCCGGAGTTGGTGCTGGCAGAATTGCCGGTAAGATGGGATGCCAAAATCATATTCTCTGGATACCATACCATGAGCGGTTGCATCACGAATAACCGCGCCAAGCTGGAATTCTCTAACTTAAGGGAAATCAGAGCTTTATACGTATAATGGGTGGTTGCACTGAGAATAATCGCGCCAAGTTGATATTCACTGCCGCCATTTATATACTGCAAATACTTACAAGGACACTCAAATCAGAGGTCACACGTATGTCGGCTACTCTCAATATATCTCAGTCATTGATAGATATAATGTGCCCCCCGTGGTGGGTGCACAGACTATCGACATTATTCTACATTGAGGGTTCCCATCACTCTTTGTTCTTAATTATAATGGGCAGACACGGGCATTGGTTGTGGAACTGTGTAATCACATATGGATATAATTGTGCTAAGGTGATCCTACCTCGAGAACTGATTTTGTCACTGATTGAGCATCTTCATGAATCGATACAATGACACATGACTTCGATACTCGAACGAGTCAGTCGACAAAGGTACGCCCTAAATTAACATGTATATTATATATATAAATCATACATTCGCAGGTACAATCATAGGTGCCACACAATAGGGGTTTTATAAGTCAAATCATCATATCTCTGAGGCCTTCTTGAACAGTAATTATCATATTAGTAATTATCATATTGAGTGGTTAATCCTACTCGGGTAAAGTATATCATTCGTTTGCAAGGTCAATGTGTGTCGTGTCGCAAGAACTTGATTTCTATTTAGAGAAGTTTTGAATGGCTCTCTTGATACCTCAAAAGCTACAGGGGACAACTAAATGTTTCTAGATGCCCACGAGTAAACTCAGCGGGTCTTTCTTTCAAACAGCACACACCATGTCTGCAAAATAGAATTCTATGAGGGTTATTCACATCGTGGTTACATACCCTTTATAACTCTCTTAGCAATCCTAAAATTTAAAAAGGCATTCGCAGGTATAAAATTCAGGAGTCACACGAAATGGGTAAAATCAAAATGGTACATGACTAGTTTGGGTCTCCTTCCTTTGCTACTCTCGGGGCAGCCCAATTCCCTGCTCTAGAAGTATAAAGATATATGATTGCAAAGATGTTATTCTACAACAACCTCGGATATTATTATAGTATTTATGCAGAGATGTAATTGCTCCGTCATCAAGGTGGTCGTCCAAGATAAGCAGTCGCAAAGAGCATTCATATCTCCTTTGTCAGAAAATGTTATTATGTATATATATAAATATATTCTTCAAAGGTGGAAGTATCAACAAGCACTCATAAAGCGCAACCAGTTTTACTCTGGTACTTATGCTTTACATTTTCACAATACCCATATGGCATATTCTCACCTACGGGAAAAACACGAACATGGTGGATTGCGACTTCCAAGGGTGGTCTACTTTTTCAAAGGTTTTTGGAAACTTAAAAAAGTGTGGGAACCTATTCACCCAGAAGTCGGCAATCACCATGGGGACGCCCAAACCAAGCATCATCATCCTGGGTGATTTTCCTTGGCCTTTTTGCGCCGCTCCTCCAGGAGTTTCCTCTTCTCCAAGAGTCAGCCTCTTCTCCAAGAGTCTGCCGCTTCTCCAGGAATCTGCCGCTTCTCCAGGGGTTCGCCGCTTCTCCAGGGGTCCGCCGCTTTTCCAGGGGTCCGCCACTTCTCCAGGGGTCTGCCGCTTCTCCAGGGGTCCGCCGCTTCTCCAGCAGTCTGTCGCTTCTCCAGGAATCCGTCCGCTTCTCCAGGATTCCGTCCGCTTCTCCAGGAGCCCGCCTGCTTCTCCAGGAGCATGTTCGCTTCTCCAGGAGTCCGCCCTCTTCTTCAGGAATATGCCCGCTTCTTCAGGAGTCCCCACGCTTCTCCAGGAGTCTGCGGGGCCTCTTCTCTCACCTCCAAGATTGTAGATTGCGGCAGACATGTCGGCCGACATGTCAGTTTTGAGGGGGAAACGACATGTTATCGCCACATATGACAATTCTGACGTTTTTCAGTATTGCGGCCAACATGTCGGACATGTCGGCCCAATATTGCAGCAAATGTCGGCTAATGTCGGGTAATGTCGGCCCAATATTACGGATTTTTTTGTTCAAAAAAATTATAATTCTTTATAGAATGAATTAATCAAAAGGTTCTAACAAGATAGCTAACGCTTCTTCGATAGCATGTAGAGATCTACGTTAGGCATTTGGTGAGAAGGTGACACCAAATGACATCAATCAAATACGATTAAACACTCGTTAGTAGTTTAATTTTCTCTAATGAATTTTAGTCTGCATTTAATCGGATAAAATAATTACCACCTAATTAATAGATGAAAATATTATGAAATATATATATAGAACAATACTATCCAACATTTTGAAATGTCCCCGATATATCCCCGCAATCCGACATCCGACATAAAAACTCAAACCGACATGAGTCTGACATCCGACATCTGCAACCTTGCTCACCTCCTGCCACCCGACTCTTCGTGTACCTCAGGTGGTTGTGCATTTAATGAAGCAATAAATGCGCCTGATTGTTCGGACAACTTACCCTCAAGAATAAATAGAGGGTCAGGGATGCTCGACGGAGCACGAACTGGGGCCAGAACCTACCATGTTGTAAGTGCGGTTACCAGTTTCGAGTGTACGTCGGTTGCCATTTCTTTTCTTGCATCCCCTTGCATTCGCTTGTACTCGCCTGTAATCATTCTCTAGAGCAATAACAAAGCCCGCCGCAAGTGGTATTCTCCGCATGGTTGTCAGGATCGCGATCCAGTCATCCAGATCATAACATCTTACGACCCTGCGATCCATATTTTGTAAATCGATCCTGATTTTGTAAAGCGATCCTCGATTCAACCCTACTATCAGATCTGATCCTACCTTGAAACGATCTCATCTAGGATCTCAATCCTGACAACCTTGATCGTCGTGGAGGGTAAGTATGGTGTCCGTCGCTACTAGCGGCGACCTCTTTTCTTTGTTCTGCTTTTTGTTCGCCAAGCCCTCGCAGGATCAATAACCAGCCGGTTGCGCTCTCCGATCTATCCGCCAAACTACCTCAGGCGATCGTAGAGAGTGGAAAGTTGAGCGATAAATTTTGCACCAATAACTGTAAACCAATATATTTCATGTGATCTTGATGCTCTTAGTCAAATATTAGTGAAGATTATAAAACAAAATAGCATGCAGTTTAGAGACATTTCATCGGAAATAAAATATGATGAGCATTATAAGACTTTAACTTGATCTTGAGTGGCTAAAATCTAAATTTCAAAAATTAAATCCTCATGACATTTGCTATGATTAGATCTTCGTAGCAGTTTAAGCCAATCTAAGGAGGTTCATCAGCGGAAGAGCTGCATATGAGCATTAGTTGGCGCACTCTCATGCACCTACCACTTTCTTCCTCGTCTGCAATACTTCTCTGTACCACAACTTTTTTCTCAGTTACATGTTTCTACAAGAACAAGTTCAGTTATTGTTCATGTGAATTGATTAGGCTTCTCAATCATTGGTTTGGTGTAAATTTTAAGGCATTTGTTTAAGTAGTCACTAGTCATCTGTTGTATAGTGGAATTTTGTCGAGGGTTCATTGTGTCATATTTTTGGCATACGTGAGATCAATCCTAGTTTAATCAAAGCCTTTATTTAATATTATATAGGAATTGTGATCCAAAATTTGAGGGTTGGTTTTATTTACAAATATTGCTCCATTAGAGTCCTGTTTTCCTGTACATCGCATACTTACCTATAGCTTAATTTACAGTGCTATTTTTATTTTCTCGCATTCAGTTTGGTAGTTTTGAATTTCTACCCATAAAACGTTTTCCAAGGTGATAATAACACCTAAATTTCAATGATTCAAGTAGTGAAGCAAAGTACATAAATTGGTATCAGCATATAAACAATAATTATGGATTTACTGCATCAAAAGATAGCTAGTTAGGATTGCATCAGAATTGGTGATGAAATAAATAAATATAAAATACAAAAGAAAAGACTAAAACTGACAAAATATTCTTTCTATGCATCTCAAAATTAACTTCCTATTTTTTATTGCTTGTATTCAATTTTTTAGTTCTTCATTCCTACCCTTTCATAGAATCATAGCTTTCCAGTGTGACAGCATCTGAATTGCATCATTTTTAGCAACGGGGCAATTAGGAATTCATAAATAGATATCAACGCATACATAAGAAATAAAAGAAGATTAAGAGTAACAAAAATTGTCCTATATGAGGTAAAAGAACATACTTTTATACAATAACAGATAAAATGAAATAGAAGGGTTATGAAATCAATTATAATCATGTAGATAAGGTTACATATAGATTTAAGTATTTTCTCAGTCATAAGGTATAATAAAATACTAAAAATAACCTTATAATCATAAAGGTCACTGCCAGTATAACTGCTGCTTTCACTCAGCTTTCCACTGAGCACGCGTTCCGGATCAACATCCATTTCTGGATCTTTGGAATTTTTAGCATTGACATATCCATTATCCTTGACACCTGTATTTTCATCTTCATCAGATTGTTCACTATCACTATCTTCAATATGAGAGCCTGGTGATATTGAGCATCTTTGAAGATCACAACCCTGTTCAAGAAATAATATGCGACAAGTTAAATGCAAACAAATACGTTCATGAACATGTGATAACAAGAATATAAAGATGGAAAACAAAAAATTCTATTTGACAAATGAAAATGAAGAATTAAACAGTTGTTAGCACATAAGGAAGAGAGAGAGAGCATCAAGAAATTTATTTCTAGATGGCATTGGTCTTTCCAGGTTTTTAATTGGGCAGAGGGACGGGCAACGGAATCCAAGCTTTTTCTGCATGTCTAGCCAGAGAGATAGTTACTTGATGGTTATATTGAAGAAGAGCTAGTTATGGTTGAAGGGATGGATAAGAAAGAAGTTATCTTGGCTTCGACATCAAGAAACCACAGAATAGGCACTGTGGTATGACAGCAAGAGCTCGGATTTTTTTTTCAAAAAATGTGATTTTTGAAAATCAGCCCCTATGCCACTATTTACAGTCTTAGAACTGACTACAGACAGTTTAGATTGTCTGGAACATAAAATCACTAATTTTTGAAATAGAATACAAAAACTACATAGAACTATCTCGTCTTCGCTCTGAATACAAAAATTACAGTCTTAGATCGTCTTTGTCTCTGTCGACCTCGTGGCCAGTCATGTCATTGCATTCACATGAGTTTGCAAATGCCGACCGATGCCCCTTCGGCTCCAGAGAACCTACCTGACGGAGCGCCACGGTCGACTCGCGTATATTCCCGCAGGAGGCGGTGATCCGTTGTCCGGATGGACGATCAGAATCCGTGGTTACGTACGGATGTTCGCGCCAAGTCATTTTCATATTTTTTTTTTTTATTTTGGGATGTATTTAGCCCCGATCGGTCCAAAACAGTATTAGTCGTCCGATCGGGGTGGTTTTTTTGCAACGTGCGGTTACTAGGCGGTTTTGGGGTGTTCAGTTATAAAAGAGGCGCCGGTTGTGTTTGGGAGGCATCGAAGGTTTGGAGTTTCTTTCAGGAACAGCTCGGTCTTCCGCTCGTCTGGTGCGATACAAGAGGCCCTCCGCGATCCCGCTCTCGATGCGACACCGGCGAGTCTCTACCCTTCCGTCACTCTTTCCCCCCGGCTTCCCGTCCTCGTACACTGCCTCTCCTCACAAGACCCGTGTAACATCCGAAAATCTGACGCGAAAAATTATTTAAAATTTGTAAAGGCAAGTCACGATGGATTTTGATCAAGACAGCGTGTCGTCGAGGTATAATGTTACTCTTCCTCATGTTAGCGACCGTTAGTTCGTTAAGTGCGATAATAATAGTGTGACGCATTTTATTTTTAGTGACGCGCGCGATGAAAATGGGCTAATTTTCAAAGGAATTGGATTGGGGTGCCAATAGCACTCCCCCCCCCCCCGCTATTCTTACGGTTATCAAAACCGCTTAACCCATGAAGTTAAATCCCGTAACCTATTCCTCACGGGAGAAGAAAACTGCAGCCTGATTTCTGTTTCCGTTCCGCAAGCAGGCGCACGAGCGCGTTCGTCTCCCACAACCGACGCCCAATCATCGCCTCCCGCTGCAGTCCGACGGCCGATCACCCTCCGGAAATCATTTCCGACTCCTCCTCCCTCCTCTGCAGGCATCGGTAAGCCTTCCTCTTCCTTCCTTGGCCGTGGAAAGAGTCGGATTCAACCCTAACCGGTGGAAGTTGAAATCGTTCGTTTCCGGTGAGTTATTTCTCTGTTATCCATGTTCCTTTGTGAAAATCCTTCGGGTTGGAAGGTAATCTAACCTAGATTTATGTTCCTAATGCCCTAAATAGGTTTTGGAGTTCGTGATCCTCCGCGGAATTTGGGTTGGGCGCTTTGAGAGCCTCAATCACTCCTCGTAAAGGTAAAATCTGAAGTTAGCGTTTGAAATTTTGTAACCCTAGTTGTATAGAAATTTTCCACGGGAATATCGTAAAGGGAAAAATTATGAAATTAGGACTGCTCTAAATTGCAGGACTTTGGTGGGGTCGGGGCAGCATTCTGAAGATCCCCAGCAGTAGGATTGCCTTCAGAAGAGAAAATGACGCCGCGCAGAGTGTACGAGCGCCGCAGCACCACTGTAAGGAAACTTAATTCATGTTAGTTAGACATAGCCAGTAATATATTTTTTGTATACGCATGTATAGGTTTTGTACAAGTATCATGACCATGCATAGAAAGGTGTGGTGGTAGGAAAATGATCGCGGAAAATGTGTAGGATGACACCCTTCTCCAAGACTCAAGTAGTCAGATCATGAACAGTAATGTTAGGTACGAACTTATACCCGTGTACGTAAGTTTGGAATTTGTCCAACCAAGGGCGTGAATTTCTCTTCTAGTCGACCATGAGATAGTCAAGGGTCGCTCAGTAGTACACCAAAAGAGATGTCTTAGGCAGAGTAGCATTTGACCAAAAAGGCCAGTAAGCACACTTCAGTCTTTTCGTGCTTGGTAGAGGCGCACTACCTTCCTCATAGGGCATATGGTATCTTATGAGTAGCAGAGTCTTGAGAGTTGACTCCCCTTGAGACAGTTAGCAGATTCGAGACCGTGTCCGCGCGACACTAGAACAATTGAGTTAGTGAGATGGTCTCGGGTCGTCAGTTTCAGATGCGCGTTAGGAGCTACTCTGCCTAGAGCCTTCCTAGGATAGGTGCAGGTTAGAAGTCACCTAGAACTCAAGTATAGACCTTACATGAGACAGTATACTAGTTAGTAAACGTCGGGACTTAGGTTAGTGAACTGAAAGTCACAAACATAGAACAGGTAGATGTTTTGACCAGGTAGTGTTCTGAAGGCATGCATAACATATAACATAAATGTTTTTATTGCACAAAACTATTTTTTAAGGCATGCATTCATCATTTAAGAAAAAGTTTTTAGTGTCACTAAGAGAAGTTATTTTTCTTTACTCTGACCCCTCGTGGGCAATGTTTTTACAGGTGACCCAGGTGGGAAACTACGCCTAGGATGAGCGTTTGGTGGCGTCAGTTTGTAGTGTTTTTCTCATTCAGTTTTCTTTTACTTTCAGCATATACTTGTAGTTGTGGACAATATAACTTATTAATATTTTATATGTCATGTATCAGACTTATTATATTATTACATATTTTCAGTCGTTTCAATTATATTCATGATTAGTAGCTCTGTGAATCCAGATTTCAGGTATGTGGTTACCCTTAGTTTATTCTCTTAGCTTCTGTTGTAAGTTATAAAACTTTTAGTAGCTTCTACTTTATACTTGTTGCATAATAGTTTTAATACTGTTTTTTAGTTCTCTTTATATCGCTGACCCGGTCGGATGGCTGATTATTGAGAAACTGGGAAGAGGTGTTACAACCCTTCCGAGATTTCCCCATCCCGTCGAATTTTCCCCTGTCAGAACCCTTCGTCTCCACCTCTTCCTGTTCAGCCAACTCCACCACTGGTGCACCCTACAGTCACCTTTCGCCTCTTCCAGGGCTGATCCAGCCCTACCCAGCCCAAGCCACCATCTGCTACCCGGTCAGCCACCAATTCCAACCCCTTCCTCCCCCGCTTCTTTTCCTAGTCGTGAAAGTCCACCCATAGCAACCAACCTCCATAAAAACTCCTCCCAACTGAACCCAATCAACCCACACTCCCCTTCACAGTGAACCTCCACCAGCCACTCATCAAGCCCACCAAGTTATAATCAACCCTAATTCACACCATATCACCCTCCCCGTTCGCTACGACCTTGGATGCCCGACAATAACCGCCTTGTCACCGCCTACATGTGTGAATTGTGGTAAAAGTTCTTGTTCTTTATTATTGTTTATTTCGTAACTTATATTGTGGTGCATGTTTATTGTAGTGTGTTATTAGATCATTTGATCTACTACTTGCGGGATTTATTCTGCGCTCGCTTAAAATTTTTGCGCCTCGTTCGTTTGCAAAAATTAATATGTTGTTCTCCTTTAATTAATTACTTGTGATTGCACGTGCCCCTACTGATAATCATACGATAATTAATTATTTGCTGCAATTTTGGACCGGACCACTTTGCACTTGCATTACACTTCATTGCATATAGGTGTGCATTTAGAGAGTCCACCCCGTATCAGCATTACCACTGCATCACTACCTCTATTGTTTCCCATCAACGGAGACACTCCCATCATCGGGTCCGACATAGTTCGGTGTCGCCCGAATAGTCGCAACCTTGTATTCATTCTTCGGCGTCATCGAAGCTCTCCTCCGACTCCTTCAGTCCTTCCACCACGCGCAGCTAGCCACCTTGCAACAGAGGTTGCTTGTTTTTGTGCGCCTGGGATATACTTCTTACTTCTATTCCTGCTCAACCAATGATTCTATGGTATTAAACTTAATTATTTATGAATTTTAAAAATCAGAGCTTGCCTTAAATTATTACTTACTCATTTGTCGATAATTTGAAATCCATTGTTTATTTTTCATTAAAATATGTGGATGAATTTGTCATAGTGGAGAATGTACATGAATCTTAGAACTTATGCGCATTTATGAATCCTAGGTCGACTGTCTCTTAAAGTTATTCGTGAAAGTCTCGCTAACGTCGCATATTTAAAATATATCTCACAAATTAATATGTTAAAATCAAAATCGAGATTTTAGATTACATCACCCATGCGTTTTGTGAATGTCTCGTTCTGGACATTGTTTGTTGCATACTTATTGTCATATATTATTAATAGTGTCCTCCAAACATCAATCACAGTTGGATTGTTCTTCCTCTATCTACATTCTCCTGCTTCCGCAAACTGATGGCTCTACTGCAATGTTACTTTCATCTCCGAAGAAGGAGAAGGGGCTTCCAATAACAAGGGAGAAGAAGAGTGGGGTTCAGGTTTCAGAAAGAAGGAGAAGAAGAAGAAGAAGTGGTTGGGGATTCAAGTATCATAGAGAAGAAGAGATGAAGAATGTACCAGAGGCAGTGATCTTAGGTGATCTTGGGTTGCACAAATAAGAAGAGGAATAAGCAGAGCAAGAAGAAGTAGATGACTTACCACCGGCGGAGAGCTCTTGCGAAATTGACACGGTGAGGGGCGAACTCTTATACTATAGTGCAAAATTATGAAAATCCAACCTAACGACACAAGAATTGGGAATAAACTTTAAAGGAAAACCAACATGTTTGACCAAGCCCGATTCCTCGTCACTGAAATGATATATTTAACCTCAATTCCAATTCCGCTCGATTAAATTTGTCAACCCGAATGGACCCTTAGAGATATTTAATTTATAGGCATTCATCCCAATTCTTCGTATTACTATACATAGAACCTATTCACCTAACATTTAATTTTGTCGCTACTCACAAGATAATCGCTCAATCTTATCAATTGCTTGCATTCAATAAAGCGCTGCTCTGTAACGCCCCGAAACTCAAAGGAGCAGAGGGGAATAATTTGGGCCAGTTTGAGTTCTGGCTGCAGGCACACGGCCTGGGACACGGGCGTGTCCCAGGGCGTGTCAAGCCTGTGTCGACACTAAGGCGTGAAGTCGACACTTTGGTCTCGACATTGTGTCGAGACTGGGCACACGGCCTGCGACACGGGCGTGTCGCAGGGCGTGTCGACCCGTGTCGACACTTAGCCGTGAAGTCGACACAGTGCTTTGATGTTGTGTCGAGACACGGCACACGGCCTGCGACACGGGCGTGTCGCAGGGCGTGTCAACCCGTGTCGACACTCGTCCCGCGAAGTCGACACTTTGGTGTCGACAGTGTGTCGAGACATGGCACACGGCCTGCGACACGGGCGTGTCGCAGGGCGTGTCGACCCGTGTCGACACTTAGCCGCGAAGTGCTGAGACCTTGTACACGGCCTGGAGCCCAGGCGTGTCAAGGTGACACGGGCAAGGACACGGGCGTGTCCTAGAACCCGTGCAGTGCTCGGGTTGAAAACGGGAGAAAATCATGGGGTACACGGCCAGCTACACGGCCGTGTCAGGTGGAACACGGGCGTGTCAGCTCGAACACGGGCGTGTTCGAGACCCGTGTGTGGTTCCAGGTGATTCGATTTTGACGGCGAATGAAGCACACGGCCCTGGACACGGGCGTGTGCCAGGCCGTGTTCGGCCCAGATTGGGCATTTCAGTCCCGAATCGAAGCCGTTCATTTCTTTGACTGAGGATCCAATGGCTGGGGGTTGTTCCTGAAGGGATATACCCGGGTTTTGACTTAGAAAACCCTCACTTTTCCACTTGTTATCTCTCCAAACCCTTGGAGAAAGAAAAGCTAAGGCAAGAAGAAGAGGAGCTAGATCCGCCATTGGAGGAGCTTCGGAGCTCCGAATCGCAAGTCGACTCCGGATCCACGGAGGCAACGCAAGTGCGGTGATTTCCATCCGATTACTTTTCGATGGCGCCAAAGAGGACCGCAAGGGTAACGATCCTCACTTTTGAGCATGATAGCTCTCTTTCTTTGCATAGGAAGCCCCCTCTCGCGAGTTTGCGAAGAGTTGGAGGCGTTCCTTCGGGTAGATATGTAAAGTCCCCGTTGTTTAGAGTCTGTATGCGAGAACGGACATAGGCATTTTGGTTGAAGCCTACCCGGACATGTAGTTCGGATCGGTGATGTTGCATTGCATAAGGCCGGAGAAGACTCCGTGCTATTTGGTGTTTTCGGGTTTTCTACGCGGTAGATTGCAGCAGGGAGCCTTGGGGACTAACCCAAAGGTGCACCCGGAAAACTGGGCGGACACGAGGTCTTGCCAACTTGGTGGCCTGAGTGCCAACATGAACATAACGGGGTTATGTGTCTTGCGGTAGAATGGGACTCGGTGGAAGTTTGACCCGCGCAAATGGCTTAAATTGCCGTTGCGATGTGAGCACGGGTTAGATGGAGTCGTACCCGCTTTATGTCGTTCGGGTTAGAGAGACCTAAAGTTACATGGCACTCGCCGTTGGCATAGATGTGAGTCTTCGGTGGTCAATGGCTTAAATTGACGTGACCAATACCATGAAGACGAATTGCTCATAGGAATGGCCGTCTAAGTGGCGGTGGTGAGTCCGGAATGTTAATGGCTTCAATTGACGTAACATCGACCGGTTCACCGAGAATGTGCCCTGAGTGCACGGGACGTGTGGCCGTACGAGCCAACGTCTGTGATGAAATGGCTATGGTTATATGCATTGCTCGCTTGTGCTAATGAAATGCAGGGAAGGAGCATCGCCGCCCCGAGTTGGGGGCGGGATCGTTATAATTTGGTCAGCATTGCTGACCGTTGCTTTGTTTGCCACCGTGCGGTGGTTTGTTTGCTTGCAGGTGCAGCTGGACCAAGCGGTCAATAGCGGGCTAAAGCCCTTTTTGCGAAGCTGGCCCTCGAAGGCCCAAGTGGAAATGTTTTATGTTTTATTCATGTATGGCCGGCCTGCGTGCCAAAGTTTGGAAAACATGTAAAAGACAAGTGAAACTCTTGTAAGGCCTTAAGGCCGACTTTTGAGTATTTTGTAATGACATTCCTTTGGTTTTAGTGGACATTCATGCTTGTGCTGGGTTCTTGATTTGTAACTCTTATAAATTGCTTCCGCTAGAATGCTCTGTGTAGGACGTTGAGATTGGTTGGATGGTTTCCATACGTAACCACCCGGTCTGTCTGTGGTATATGGCGTCGGGCCCCGGCCGGACCTACTGCTATATGCTATGCGACGGATAGGGGGTGTTACATGCTCTCTCCTGTGAATGCATGCATAATCTTTATAATTTTCACTAATTATCGCATTTTTATGCCGGAACCAGCCTATGACAATCCCAAGCCCGGATCGAAAATGATGAGGGTCGTGTTAGGTAGACGTCCGGCGTAAAATTTAGTCGCCCTTATGAATATGGATCATTTGAGAAATTGTGCAAAAGCTAGTTTGTTCCCCTTAAGGAATGTGTCGCATGGTCCGAATTCGGCATCGTGGCAAGGACTGATGCATCTCCAGCACTTGGGTGCAATGTTAAATATGCAAGAGTACTCGTCGTATGGTCCGAATGTGGCGTCTTGGCAAGGGCCGATGCACCTCCAAGAGAACTTGGGCGTAGTGTTAAATAGGCAAAAGTCATCACATATTAGACGTCCGAGGGAAGTATGACGCAGGAATTGTGAACGACTTAGCTTTGGAAATTGGAATATAGGTACGTTAACGGAGAAAACGATGGAAGTAGTGGATACAATGATTATGAGAAAGATAAATATTTTATGTCTGCAAGAGATTCGATGGGTGGCTGAGAAATCTAAATTTTTAGATAATTTAGGTTTTAAATTATGGTATACCGAAAAAAAATAAAACAAACAGTGAAGTATGTATTATTGTGGATACTACTTGGAAGGACGAAGTTGTTGGGGTAAGTAGAAAATGTGATAGAATTTTAGCTCTAAAATTGGTCATAGAAAAGAAAACTATTAATGCGTTCAGTGCTTACGCGCCGCAAGTAAGCACAAAGTGAAGTTATTAAAATGCAATTTTGGGAAGACTTGGATGATTTAGTAAGAGAAATCCCACAAAAAAAAGATTTTCATAGGAGGAGATTTAAATGAACATATAGGGAAGGAAAATGTAGATCACACAGTCATTCGTGTAAGATATGAATATGCAGAAAGAAATTAAGAAAAATAAATCGTTTTAGACTTTGTCGTATCACCTGAGCTAATTGTATCAAATACGTTTTTCATAAAAAGGGAAAAACATTTAATTACATTTAAAAACAGACCAAATAAGTCACAAATTGATTATTTTATAACTCGCAAAATAGATAAAATGATTTGTAAGGATTGCAAAGTCATACCAGAAGAAAGTTTGACAACACAATATAGGTTAGTGATATTAGATGTATAAATTAAATATAATAAATTTAAGAAGAGAACAAAAATGCTACAAAAAAATCGTTGGAGAAATTTGAAGATGAAAAGGCATGTTATTTTCAAGACAGCAATTATGGAATAACTATTTGATGACCCTTATGTTGATCTTAATGTCTCATGGGAAGTTATGTCTTCACAATTAAGGATAAGTCGAAAGAACGTACTTGGAGTATCAAAAGGTCGTGCGCCCTCAAATAAAGAAACTTGGTAGTTGAAAGAGGAAGTGCAAGACAAAGTGATGGCAAAGAGGGGCAGCTAAAAATCACTCTACGTTTGTAGGAATGATGAAAACTTAGTCAAGCATAAAGTCGCCAAAAAAGAAGTTAAACAAGCAGTAAGTAAAGCAAGAAGTCAAGCTTATGAAAAATTTTATAAGCGACTAAATAGCAAAGATGGAGAGCGTGACATATATAAAATTGCTCGAGCTACAGAAAGGAAGACAAAAGATTTAAGTCAAGTAAAATGCATAAAGGATGAGACAGATACAGCTTTTACGGATGCTGCAAAAATTAAAGTTTTATCGTAAAATTCAAGTATTAGATGTAAAAAATGTTCTAAATAAGATGAAAAATGAATAGACGGTTGGGTCAAATAATACATCTATCGAAGTATGGAAATGTCTAAAAAATGAAAGAATTTTGTGTCTTACATAAATAAGATACTGAAGTCAAAAGAAATGAAAGACCAATGAAAAGAAAGTATTTTGGTACCTTTGTATAAGAATAAATCAGATATGCAAAATTGTGTTAATTACAGAGGAATTAAATTAATGAGTCATATCATGAAACTATGTGAATGAGTAATAGAAAAATGAGTAAGACGGGAGACTAACATCTCGAAGAATCAATTTGGATTCATGTCAGGGCGGTCGACCATAGAAGCTATACATTTCTTGAGGAGACTCAATGACAATTATCGAGAAAGAAAACAAGCGTTACATATGTTGTTTATTGATCTTGAGAAGGCTTATGATAGAGTTCCAAGAGAGATCTTATGGAGAGTCTTAGAAAAGAAAGGTGTAAATATATCATATATTGACATAATAAAATATATGTAAGCAAATTCAGTGACAGGTGTGAGGACATCTGGAGGATTAACACAGGAATTCCCTATCACTGTTGGCTTACATCAAGGTTCAGATTTAAGCCCTTATCTCTTTACCCTTATCTTTGATGAGCTCAATAGACGTATCCAACAAGCAATACCTTTGTGTTTATTGTTTGCAGATGATATCGTTTTGGTTAATGAGACGTGTGAGGGTGTAAACGCAAAACTTGAACCTTGGAGAGATGCTTTAGAAAAAAAAGGGTTTTAGGTGGAGCAGGGCAAAGACGGAATATATGGAGCTTAAATTTAGCAGTATAAGAAGGACAAATGACTGTGTTATTAAGTTGGTGATCAAGATATTGCCCGTAGTGAGTGCTTTAAATATCTTGAATCGATAGTTCAAAAAGATGGAGGTATTGATAAATATGTGACACATAAAATCCAAGCGGGTTGGATGAAGTCGAGAGGCACGTCAGGGATCTTAAGGGATTGTAAAATACCACTAAAACTTAAGGGCAAGTTTTACCGTGCTGCAATTAGACTCGTGATGCTCTATGCTTTTGATTGTTGTGCAGGGAATTGTGTACATGAGCAAAAAAATGGGAGTTGCGGAGATGAGAATTCTTAGGTGGATGTGTGGACACGCGAGACTGGATAAAATATGAATGAACATATCAGGGATAAGACAAGAGTAGCACCAATTGCAGAGAAGATGCCAGAAGCTAGACTAAGATGGTTTGGACAGGTACAAAGGATACCATTAGATGCTCTTGTTAGGCATTGTGAGAGTCTAGTCACTAGGCATGTTAAATGAGGGAGGGGTAGACCAATAAAGACTTGGAATAAAACTATAAGGAAAGACATGATGTGCTTAGGCAATAGTGAGATTATGACAAAAGATAGGGCATAATGGCGACAAAGGATCCATATAGCTGACCCCACTATAGTGGGATAAAGGATTGAGTATTGTTGTATTGCAAATGATATGGTACATGTGAATCATGCAAAACATGAAGGTAATCATACAACAAATGCAAATGATAAACAATTTACACGACCAATTCCTTACTCAAAAACTTAATGTGTTATAGGTAACTCCCAAGAGGAGGACAAGTTCAGGAGGCTCAAGTGGCGTTGTGTAGAAAATTTCATTGCAAGTGCGATGATCAGTCATATACTTACATGAGATATTTGTGCTAAAGCAAGAGCCAATGGTGTACCAAATGTCTCTTAAGGATTGTGACTCGTTAGGATACTCTCCCAGTAATCAGTACAAAAAATTGTTGGGAAGTCGACAATCCCCAGAGAATGTCTCAGACAACGACACTATGATACCACTTTAGGATGTATTAAATGACTCCACAAGGGGAAAACTCATCACGTGGCTCACTAAATGGATATAATGAAACTCAACGTAAATACAACAAGTACCAAAACAGGATCTCTAATTATTGGGATTGCCCTCAAACATAAGAAGGACAATCACAATGTACGCAACACTAGACTCAAGAGCCTCGCTAGTGGGGCGAGGCAAAGTTATAACTTGAAGGAACTTCAAGGATCTTGTGCTCGTAAATGGATTGATAACTAGAATCTCATCAAAGGGGCACAGACTTGTCACGAAGCTCATCGAACGGATCATCGACGAACATATAAAAAGTAGGATGATCCGCCAAATGAATATCATCAGTGGCGGTAGTGTCCTTAGAGGTAGACGGTGCAACCACTATTAGGTTTGTGCATGGGGTAGGGAGAGTACATACCATTGTAGGGTCACTAGATCGTTCATGCTCTCTCCAAGAATGGACTCCATACAAGGCACTGGGTTATGAAAAGAGTGATTTAACGAAAACTTGTAAGTTTTATCGTGTCAACGCTCGCGTTTATGCAATTTAAATAAGTGGTTATGTGCATTAGGTCATTCCTAATGCGATCAAAGTGTGCCCACATGATCAAACCTGGCTAACATAATTTTGTGGAAGTTAATAATCGACATATCTTTGTTAGTGGAATTCTCATGGTGTTGGCCTTTGTGACTCATAATAAACATAAGGTCATGTTGGAGTTAACTCGATCAGTAATACTGTAGGGTTGAGGATAAGTATGAGTATAATAATAGTATGAAGACTTCTTAAGAGAATCTCATTGAAGTTGCATGAAATGAAGCTCTGGATCCACAAATAGAGGAGAGAAATAGCAAAGATATCTCTCGTAATGGTACGGGTGTTTTTTGATGAGTTCTTTGCCGTTGAGCGTGAACATGCTTTGAATCCTCAAATTGAGGAGAGGAGTGTGAACTATATCTAAGATAATGTGACTATAATCAACTCGTGTTAGACAACTACTATGATAAGTCACAAATGACCTACATACTCTAGTCCTGTATATCCTGCACTAAGCACGAACTTGAGGATTGGATGTCAAACTGACGCTGGACGAATTAGTATTGTGGTGCGATTGTACCCTAATTGGAAATCTAAAGCATGAATGTCATGTGGTGTCTTAGATAGGTCTGAATAATGCAATGATAATTATTTGACGAATAATTACAATAAATTTTGACTATGAGTCACAAACATTCACGCTAAAGACTGAGTGTTAAAAATACAAATAAGATTCAACTAAAATTAAGATGAGATCACTTCAATTAAATATTTAGCGAATACACCTAGAATAAAAAATAAACAAATTTCTACGAATTTAGATCTCAAACAATATTTTCTTCACCAATTAAACAACAAAGAATAATATTAGCGTCAATTAACTTACCCAAATAATCAGAGTCCACAGGAATAGTAAGGGGGTTGGTTTAGGTGGCTGGACAGCAGAATAACTAAACTTCTGCACTGTTCTAGGTTTCCTGAAGGATTTTTGTAAGTAGCTTCCCTGGAATGGAATTTGAGAAGTGCATGGGCTGATTGTGGACTAGGGAAGGGACTTCGATTGGCAATTATGGGGGGACATGATGGTTCCAGGAGATTTAGAGTGGGCATGTGTATTTGGGGGTGCTGGAATGGAAACAGTAGAGGCGTATTTGAGGGGGGAGGAAGTGGGTGTACTTTGGCAGACGATCAATGACCACTAATATGCAATTCGATGCACTCGTAGTCGCACTCAATGAGATGAATGTAATGTGAAAAAAAAATTTATGCAATTTTAAAATAAGAAAATGATTAGGATTAACCGACGAATTTGTAGCGCAATCTGCACAAGATTAGCAATTTAAGTTCAAATCGCAATGTAAATTATATGATGAATGATAATCCTTGAGCAATCAATAAAGCCAAAAGTAACAAAGTATTCATCGATAAAAAACCAACTAACAACAACAACAATACCCAAACCTTCACCCCACCATAGTGGGGTCGCTATATGGATCATTTGTCGCCATTGCGCCCCATCATCAATCATAAACTCACTAATGCCTAAGGACATCATGTCTTTCCTTATAGTTTAATTCCAAGTCTTTTTTAGTTTAACCATCCCCCGTTTAACATGCGTAGTAGCTAAACTCTCATAATACCTAACAGGTGTCTCTGATGGTCTTCTTTGTACATGTCCGAACTATCTTAATCGAGCTTATCGCATCTTCTCTACAATTAGTGTCACTTATGTCTTATCCTTGATGCATTCATTCCTAATTTACTCCAGTCCCATGTGTCCACACATCCACCTAAGTATTATCATCTCCGCAACTCCATTTTTTTCTCATGTACATAAATCATTGTCCAACTCAAAATCATAGAGCTAATTGCAGTATGGTACAACTTATCTTTAGGTTTTAATGGTACTTCACAATCACATAAGATCCCAAGCACGCCTCTCCACTTCAACCAACCTGCTTGGATTCTATGTATCATATCTTTATCTAGCATCCATCTTTTTGAACTATCGATCCCAAATATTTAAAGCACTCATTGCGGAAAATATATAAGCCACCTAACTAAATGACAGAGTCATCCGTCCTTCTTGTACTACCAAATTTAAGCTTCATATGCTCCATTTTTGTCCTACCCAACATAAAACCCATCTTTTCTAAAGAGTCTCACCAAGATTCAAATTTCGTGTTTACACCCTCGCGTGTCTCGTCGACCAAAACAATATCATCGATAAATAATAAACAAGGTATCGTTAGTTGGATATGTCCGGTGAGCTCATCAATGACATGGGTAAAGAGATAAGGGATTAAAGTTGACTCTTGATGTAAGCCAACAGTGATACGAAATTCATGTGTTAAACCTCCATATGTCCTCACCCTCGCCACTGAAGGATATACATATCTTTAATAATGTCAATATATGATACATTTACACATTTCCTTTATAATACTCTCCATAATACCTCTCTTAGAACCCTAATCATAAACCTTCTCAAGATCGATAAACAACATATGCAAATCTTATTTTTTTCTCGATAGTTATGAATGAGTCTCCCCAAGAGGTGTATAACATTCATGGTCGGTCGCTCTGGCAAAAATCCAAATTGATTCTCCAAGATACTAGTTTCTCGTCTTACTATTCTTTTTATTACTCATTTGCATAGTTTCATGGCATGACACATTAATTTAATTCCTCTGTAATTAACACAATTTTATATATCTCTTTTTTTCTTATATAAAGGTGTCAACATATTTTCTCTACATTGGACCAGCATCCTCTTTATCATCTGTATCTTATTAAAAAAATATATAAGTCACAAAATTCATTCCTTCTCTATGTATTTCCATTCATAGATTAGTATATTATCTGGCTCAACCGCCTTTTTGTTTTCATCTTATTTTGAGCATCACGTATCTTTGATACTTGAACTTTACAATAAAAAATTATGGTATACTTCTCTGATTTATTAAACTCTTTTAAGTTCAATTCATTGTATTTTACTTCATTGTAGTGTTGGTAAAAATATTATTTTCATCGCTCCTTAATAGTCACATCATCCCTCAAAATTGTATCTGTTTCATCATTTATGCATTCAACTTGACTTAAATCTCTTTTCTTCTTATCACTAGTTCGAGCAATTTTATATATATCATGATCTTCATCATTGATATCTAGTCACTCGTAAAATTCTTCATATATTTGACTTCTTGATCTATTTACTGTATTTTTAGCTTCTTTCTTTGCAACTTTATACCTTGCTAATTTTCAACATTCCTACAAGCATTGATTGTTTTATAGCTAGCCCTCTTTACCCTCACTTTGTCTTGCACTTTCTCTTTCCACCACCAAAATTTTTCATGTGAGAGTGCACGACCTTTTGACACTCCAAGTTCTTTTCAGTTATTCATAAATGTGAAGTCATAACCTCTCATATGACACTATGATCAACATAAGGATCATCAATGAAAAAAACCAACTTAAGAGGGAAAAAATTAACAAATAAAAAATAATTAACCTTCCCTCGGAAACTAGATTAATTACTATAAACAAGTAAAATGCGAACACAAAAAATAGGATAGATCTCACCGCGAGTGAAAAGGTGAGGTAATGGTGATCAGTGGAAGATGAGAGACTCCTCACGCAAATGGAGTAAAGGCAGTGGCGGCGGGTAGTAAGGAAGATAGAGCAGTGTCGGTGTAGAAGAAGTAAAGTGGCGTCAAAATCTGTGGAGCGACCTTAGTTATTGATGCATCCTCTGTCGCATCCGTTATTGTATGACGTCGCTAGGCGTCGCACATTTTATTTATTTATGCATTTATTTATCATGTATTTCGTTTTTCGCACGTTTGCTTTGTTGTTTGGCTCTGCGGGTTGACTTTCCGAAGAGACCCTTAATAAATAGGTCCGATAATTTTAATCGTTAAGACGTCACGGACAAGCTCAAAATTATTTAAAAGCTTAAATTTAAACTTAAGATTAAAATGCAACTATTTATGGAAAATAAGTACTATCCGAAAGTAATCAAAAGGAGTCAATGTTTTAAAACTATTGGAAATAAATATTGTCATATTGGAAATAAGTATTGTCATATTGGAAATAAGTATTGTCATATTGGAGACAATGTTTAAAAAGGAGAATGTTATTATTTTGGTCGGCCAAACTTTTAATTGGAAACAATTAAAAGTTTGGAAATCAATTTTGGTCGGCCCTGCTTGGAAAGATCATTGACAGGAGCAATGGAAAAACAGTATTAAAGGAAGCCCTTGGTGAACAGAAGAGAGGAGAAGAGAGGAGAAAATCGGACACAGAGAAACGAAATTAATTTTCATTTCTCTATTTGTCGGGTACCACGCCCGCTCATCCCTCCTGACGCAGCAAGTCGACCGCCCCTCACCCGTCGTCTCTAGCCAGGCCCGCACCCGCCGACCTACTCCACCGGATAGTCCGCTGATTTACTCCATCTCCCAGTCTATCGGCCTTCGTTGATCAGCGGTCACGCGTCCGCCTCCACCGTATCCACGCCCTCCACCGTCGGCGACTCCAATCACCCATCAACTTCGTCGACTTCCTCCATTGTCGCATGCCCTGTCGCGTGAGGGGTGACATTGACTTCAGCATCGATTCTGGCATTCCCCTGTTCGCTCAAATCCGTCGATTGGAAGCACGTTAAGGTTGGGTCTGTTCACCTGATTCGACCCAGCGACAACTATTGCTCCTCAATTTGGACCGGACTGCTCTCTTGTGGTAACTTGGCCCGACTCACGCTCCCAATTACTCAGTTTTAAATTTATGCATAACTTAAATAATTAAGAGCTTGCCCCGAACGTTCTATCACTATAATTATCGTTCATTCCATAAATTATAGTTTTTGAAACGTGCTTGTGATCGTGCAAATCCTGCGATATGAAATCTCACTGAATTGGTTTTTCTCCCGCAAGACACTTAAGTTACCAAAGCTCATATTGACCATTTCAATTTGCCCATCGATCTGAGGATGATATGCACTGCTAAACTGAAGTTTGGTTTCTAATTTTGCCCATAATGTTCTCCAAAATGACTTCTGAACCTAGTGTCGCGATCAAAAACAACTTTCAAGCAAAAATCATGCAAATGAAACATTATATAGAAACAAATGTAGTCAAGTCAGATGATGAAAAACATATGCAAAACCTAAAAATGTAAGTAATGAAACAAAAATTAAAAACTAAACACTTTTTTAAAAATTAAATTTTTTTGAATTCTAAGTGTTCCCGTGCAAGCTAAAAATTTCCTTGAAATATAATACAAAGTGGATAACTGATAATTGATGAAATCTCCTGACTTTTAGTGTTAAAATTCCATCCTCAAACACTGTTAAAACTAAGAACTAAAAAAAGACACTTAATATTGGGCGCATAAATATGTCGTATTTTTTTAAGGGAACATTTGATGTCTGGGTCATAGATAAGCCACATTGAAACAATTTTCTCAACAAACTCTTCTTATTATCTAACATGCCCGAAATTCCTGATCTGAATACAAAATCAATTTGTGCAATAGTACGTAATTTATTATTATAGATCGGATGTGAAGATCCAAGAAAATATAAAATAACATCTAATAATTATAGTTGAAAATCTAAAGGTACGCCTCTTCTCTCTCGCGTCATGGTATCAGAGGGGTTATGTTGCTCGGCGTCATCGCCCTGAAGGCTCGATTTGCCCGTGATTTCTGTTGCACGCCGCTGCCAATCCAAGCGCTCTTCCTCTTCGACTGATCCCCCTCTCTGGATATCCTCAATTCTTCACCGACGCTGGAAAAGTATTTTTCTCCGGCAAAGATGTTCGTGAAAAGCTCGGCTGAAGCCGACGAAGTTTCTCCCCTATTGAATGAGTTGTGTCAGGGGGAGACACACCTGGCGCTGATGCATCGTCGCTGCAGTTAGAGGAAGTTGCAGCTCAGGATTCACTACTGTTGTTGAAGGAGTCTGTGATGTAAAAGGAGTTTGTTGATCAGGAAGAAGCCATCGTTGTCGCTGTCTTATTGTCCTGCTGGTCTGCTATTTTTTTGTTGTTGTTGGTACTTGTTTGCTCATTCTGCTTCTCCCTCTTACCCCCTTCTTCTAGATGGTTATTCTTATGGAGGACAAATTGAAGAATGTTAATGCCTCTAAAAGGGTTGTTGATCAACTTAAACACTATAGTGGAGGAAATTTTAACATGGACTTCAATCAGGGTGTGCTCACATCAAGCTGAATGGGAGAAACTATCTCATGTGGGCTCAGTTTATGCGGATATTCATTGGGAGCCGTCGAAGACTTGGGATTATCACTGAATCCAAGTCATTCCCAAGCAAAACAGATCCCCAATATGAGAAATGGGAAGGTGAGAATCTTAATTGGCTTGTCAACTCTATGGGACCCAAAATTGCAAGTAAATTTCTTTTTTATCAAACTGCTAAAGAAATGTGGGAGCTAATTGAATGGAATTATTCAAAAAAGAAAGACCTGGCAAGGATATATCAACTCCACACTGAACATATACACATGACAAAAATGAGTGATTTCGAGAAATATTATCACAAACTGACTCATAAGTGGTCAGAAATTGATCAATACTCTACTATCCAGACTATTGAAGACTACAAGACTGAACTTATACAACGAAGGGTGTTTCTAAATGCTTTCTGGCCTTTCTTCTGAACTTGAATTTAAGAGAGTTCAGATGTTGGGAAGAAATTTTGTGTCTGATTTGGAGACACATAATTTGTGGTCCACTATATTCGAGGGGAGGCAAGTGGTATAAACTCTCTTTGTACAGATGTTCATATCATGATAAATCTGCTCTAGTTGCTGAACAAAAGAGGTGGCATTCAAGAAATATAAGACATAAGTATAGAAGTAAAATGAAGTGTTTTTAATCTGGGAAGAAAGGACATGGGAAAGAGAAATGTTGGGACCTACATCCTAACTTGGTTCTTTCAGGTTGGATTCGTGGTACTGATGGAAAGTATGTGAGATCTCAAACTGCTGTGTATGGCAATTTAGAGAACACTGGATATCTTATGCCGGAAAATGAAAGTTTGACAAGAGAACTCAAGACCCTGAAAGCTACACCTGCTGGAAGACCTCTTGCTACAGACTTGGTTGTATGGTTGCTCATGTTCGCACTACCTTTGTATCTTCTAAAGGGTCATCATCCTCTCCTTGGATCATTAACTTGGGAGCATCCGACCATATGACAGGATGATCTATGGGTATTTGTTCAGTTTCTTCTACATCTGGCAGTGTGAGAATTGCTGATGGATCCTCAGCTTCGATGACTAGCAAATGGGTACTCAACTTTCTCCCTCTATTTCCCCCAAATCTGTGGTTGTTGTTCCTTCATTCCACACAAATTTGTTGTCTGTGAGCAGTTTAACTAAACAACTTAACTGTGTAATCACCTTTTTATCTTCTCATTGTGTTTTCCAGGATCTGGCAAGTGGGAAGATGATTGTTGGTGGACATGAGTTTGGTGGTGTGTATGTCATGGACACTGGTCATGCTTTTGGTGCACAAAAGTCTTCCAATCCTGATCAGTTGATGTTGTGACATAAGAGATTTAAGCATGCTAGCTTGAAGACCTTAAAGGCTATCTAACCGAGTTTTTTTGATACAACCAAATCTACCTTTAACTGTCAATTTGGTGAATTTGATAAACATTGTAGAACCAACTATGCTCCTAGTAGGAATCGAAGTGTGAGGTATTTTGATTTGATACATTTTGATGTCTGGACATCTCATATTTGTTCTATGAATGGATTTCAATATTTTGTTTCGTTCATTTATGACTACTCACGCTTTACTTGAGTTTACCTTATGAAAAGGAAAAATAAGGTCTCTGAAATATTCCAATTATTTTATCATCATGTTCAGACTCAGTTTGAAGCTAAGATTACATTCTTAGGAGTGATAATGGAGGCGAATACACAGGTAGTGATCTTCGGAGGTTCTTGGGAGATCATGGCATTATTTTCCAAACTTCTTGTCCTGGGACCCCTCAGCGGAATGGGGTGGCCGAAAGGAAGAACCATCATATCATTGAGGCTACTCGTTGTTTATTGCAAGAGATGCACGTCCATAAAGGGGTGTGGGATGAAGATGTCTTCATGTCCGTCTACTTAATTAATTGGATGGTCACTAATAGTTTGGAGTGAAAGTATTCTTTAAAACTGCTTTGCCCAAATATGTCATTATTTAATCTTCCTTCTAAGATATTTGGATGTGTTGGATTTGTTCATATTGTGGGACCTCATAAAGATAAATTAGACCCCCAAGCGATAAAATGTATTTTTGTTGGATATGTTGCAAACCAAAAAGGATATGAGTGTTACTCTCCAGCTCTCCGAAAAAGATTTATATCAAAAGATGTTATCTTTTTTGAACACTCCTTATTACTCTGATGAGGGCAAAACTGTTACCTGTCAGGAGAACTCTAAAGAGAAGAGTGATATGATGTCACCCCTACCTGTGTCGGTAGATGTGATTACTCCGGGTAGCGTGGATGCTCCAGTTAGGAAGGAACTTCCCACCAATGACCTACATGTACATAAAATAAGGAAGAATGTTCAAGTCTACCAGAGAAGACAAAACAAAAATATTGGGCAAGAATGTCATAGTCATGCTCCATGACCACTTCGCCAGATCCAAACACTGACATCACTTAGGAGACCACATCTGCTCTCCATATTCATAATGGTCATACTAGATATCCTATTGATAAAAATGTTGGATATCACTCTATCTCTCATTCAATGAAAGCTTAACTTGCATCATTTTCTTCTATTTTTACACCTAATAATTTTTCAAAAGCTAGCTTGATTCCTCATTGGATGAAGGCTATGGAGGAGGAGATGGATGCTCTCCAACATTAAAATACTTGGGAAATTGTCCTTATCCCGTATGGGCGTCATCCTATTGGGTGCAAATGGATATATACTACTAAATTTCTTCAAGATGAAACTCTTGATAGATATAAAGCTAGACTGGTTGTTAAAGGCATTACTCAGATTGATAAAGTTGACTTCCAAGAGACATTTGCTCCTATTACTAAACTGAATCTATTAGAATTTAATTGTCCATTGTCTCATAAGACTTGGCCTTTACACCAGCTTGATGTAGAAAATATCTTGCTCCACGGCAAATTGGAGGAAAAAATCTATATAACTCCTCCAACGGGCATGGATGTTAATAAAGGACAGAGGTGTCGTCTTAAGAAAGCCTTGTATGCCCTCAAACAATCACCTTGTGTCTGTTTTTCCAAGTGACAAATTCCCGAATCTAAATTTCTCTTGTTGTACATCTGAGCACTCGGTTTTTGTCTACAGGAACGAGAAATATACCAATATCCTCATAGTTTATGTGGATGATATCATTATTACAGGAATTGATGATCATCACATTACTCTTGCAAAAGGGGAAATGGAATCTGTCATTGAAATCAAGGATTTGGGTCTTCTTCGATACTTTCTTGGGATTGAGATTGTTCGCTCTGCCGGGAAGATTATGATCTCCCAATGCAAAAACGTCTCAGATATTTTTAGTGACATTGGATATTTGGGAGTCAAAGTTGTGGACAGTCATGTGGACCCTAATTATGATATTCACAAGGATACATCTCCAGATCTTGAGAGCAAGTTAGAATTTCATCGCATCGTGGGAAATTTGATTTATCTGATTATTATTAGACCTGATATCTCCTTTGATGTTGGCTTAGTTAGTCAATTCATGCATAGTCCTAAAGTTCATCACTATCAAGTGGCTTTGGATTCTTAAATACTTAAAAAGACCCCGGAAAAGGCATTATTAATCAAGATCAAGGTCATCTAAAGGTTCACGGATAGTGCGATGATGATTGGGTTGGTTCCACCCTGTACAAAAGATCTACGAGTGGATATTCTATCTTTGTTGGTGGCAATCTTGTTTCATGAAGAAATAAGAAACAAAATGTGATTACTCGTTCCTTCACTGAAGCAGAATATCGTGTCATTGTCGTCACAACATGTGAATTGATTTGTGTTAAATTAATCTTGGGAGAAATGGGCTTCCCTGTCCTTGAGTTCATGCACATTCACTGTGATAATCAAGCTATTATTCACATCGAGCAATGCAAGCAGAAATGACCCTTGGCAGAGTGCGCGAAAAGAGCGTGAAGCAGATGCATAAGACGCTGGAAAATCTTCGGGCGACGAAAATAGTAGACGGAAGAGAGGTGGGTAGGATCAAATTGCTAGGGGATTGAGAAATCCTAGATTTGTGGCTAAGAATTTTGGAAAAAAAAAGGGGGGAGGAGTGGAAAATCAATATCCCTTAGGGTTCCTAAATTTCTTAATACCACCAAGATAAAGAAAATACATAGCCATGTGGGTTTATATAACAACCCTGGTCCAATTACAAAATAAGAGAAGATACATTAAATTCCCCCAAAATATTTGTGCGTCTTAATGGATTTTCATTGACGTGTCACTAGAGGGCCTTTCGCAGCACTGTTATACTCGACACACTGAAGAGCGTCTCTTTCCCTCCTCCAGGTCCGCAACATGGGACTTCCATTATAAGATCAATGATGTTACAAAAAGAGGACTGTTGGGAGTTGATTTCCAGCGTCCAACAAATACTTGAAGGTTGGCAAGCTTACTTGTCGTTCTTTAGTGGGAGATTAAACTAGTTAAGAGTTGTAATTTGGGGACAATAAGCTTTTGGATCAAGCAACTATTATTCCATTAGGGGTGATTCGTTTGATTGAAATGGAATGTGCAGGTTTAATTTGGTAAATAGATGCTCAAGCTGGTTGACTAGACCTTTGTTGACTGAAAAACGGAGTTGATTTGAGATCTCTAGTTGATGCTTGTGAAGGCTCCATCATTTGGACTTACTTGGCAGTTCCTCACTAAAGTGTTGACGTGGTCTGGATGGATGCTATGTAAATATATTAGAAATGGGACATTTTGGATTCAATAAGGGAGAATAATAATTATCACTTGCTAATTAATGTTGAATCATCATATTATTATTACTTCAGTAATTAAGAGGATAATTATTCATGAACTTTTGACAAACTTATGTTCAGATCCTTGGATAGAAAGTTGAATTTTTAATAACAGGTTAGGTGGGACAAGTTGACTCTTACTGATGGAGATCACAAGGTGTCAACTCATCTAATTCTGAAGAGATAGGACAATATTCATTGATAGAACTTACCAAAAATTGATGTGGAAATTTCTAGCATTCATATTGATGATTCCACTTCCTCTAATTACAGGGTTTGCGACACATCACTGTATAGCAACTATTCATTGTCACTAAACTTGAACTATCTATGTCATCATGGGCTAATGTTCTCCGGGTGTGGCTATAGTTTGCGTAAAAACGGGATTGCAGAAATTCCCTTGTGAGAATTACCTTTGATCGATTATTGACTAGCAGCAGACTGATGAGTATGGGATTATGGATTGACAATTTTGTATATGTATTTTGAAAGTGATGGGGGATATAAGATATCATCTCTTCTTGGTATCCTATATTCAAATTCATTTAGGAGGGTGTTCATAATAATTGGTTGGGAGACAATAGGGAAGGGAACACCCTTAGGAGAGCTATAGAGACACGTCTACATGTGTATTGTTTATGTTCCTATCTTGTGTCTAGGTTGAAATGCACTAACTATATGTAGGTTGTATGGTTAATTTTATTGATCTACGTATTTTTCAAGATAAAATTTTCATAAATCAAGTACATGCAGACATAAGAAATATAGCATAGTACATCTAAGTCAAAAAATGTCAATATGCTTTGAAAATGTTCCTGGTTGCCATGAATATAAAATTGATGGTTAACTGACAAAATTTGAACCGACAATATTTTAGCATTAATTTTATAAACAATATAAAGAACTTACAGCAAAAATATTCTCATATTCCTCTAAAAGAGTTGTGACGATGGCCTGAGCATTGTTTGCAGCAGTTGCAGCAGCCAAAAGCTGAGCAGAATTACTACCATTTATATCAAAATCATCTTCCAGTTCGCACTCACCAGCAAGAAGTGGACGCAGTAACAAAGGTGCCATACAAGCAGCAATAGCAGAGGGAGTCATCCGATTCTCAGTACTATGTGCAGAAATGGTGTGCATCATTTTCAAAACCCTAGAAGCAAAAGTAATAAGCACTTAGAGGTTGTAGTTCCAGAAAAAGAATATCATGAATGGATCTAGTCAAGCTCATGAATATAGTTGGAAGGAAACGACCACAAGAGTTCATTAAGCTGTTGAAATTAGAATAAATGTTTTATAAAGTGGATCTAGTTATAGCCTAACAATGTATTCAAACTCCCATAACTTAATTCCCTCAAAAGTGCTGACTTTTTTAATGATCATTATCTTTTAAAACATGTTTTCCATCTAAAAGCAATTAAATGAGCCCTAAAATATAAATGAATCTTAAGAAACCATTTTTATATTAAGCAAACAACCATCAAGATCTGAACAAGGTTTCCTAAGCAGAATAACTTCAAGTCATCATAAGAAATTTTCACTAATAAACATCAACTGCATAAAAAACAGTTAAAAGCTTATCTCCATTAGACACTGAAATATACACATTTTCCATGTTGAATTAAAATTTAGAAAGGAATAAATGAGTCGATTCCAGATATAGCAATATGAAATAGTGAAGACGAAGGACATTAAAACTATATCTGCAGGGAGTCCAAACAAACAAAACTTAATTTGCATTAAGCTATGACCTTATCAAACTATTGCTCAATTCACCAATAGATTCTCCTGCTAACAATGAAAAAGAAGTCCACATAGATATCATAAAGTATCTATTAGACCATCAGGGTCACTATTATAAAACATGTTAGGGTCTAGGATACAGGATGAGATGCACAAAAGCATGCAAAATAATTCAAATTCACAGTTTCAAAAAAATTATTTAAGAAAATATATATTTTTTGAAGGAAAGACGAGGGATTGATATAAAGATATTGTGCATAACTGAGTATAATTGAATGCTACTCAAGACTTTTGTAATGAGTTCAAGTATTATTCATTGCTTGGAACACGTGAGCATATGAGACTCCTTAGTAGAAATTTGGAGTTAAATGCATCAATGAAGCTTGCGTGGAAATTATTTCACCGCCGGCCAGATCAAAACACGTCCCAGGTTTCCTGCTTTTGCTGGTCTCATCTTCTGCCTTCCCAAAACGAGCTTCCAAGAATGTGAGCTTCCCTCTATCCCGAGCTGAGCTAAAATCTTCTCCCTCGATTTCTTGATCCAGAGTTTCATCAGATTTTATCGACAATGCATCCCTCAACGATTATATTTCTTATGTCAAGGCTTTCATAGCTGGCAATACAAGTGATGGGGTTATGATCCGAGTTACGGGTCATCGAAGACTGAGAGGTAATTGTCCAGGATGTGTTGCAACACAGGTGACGGGGTTATGACAACACAAGTGGAAAGGAGACTGGCCTACAACCAGAGCAGTGCGCAAAACTTTGCTTTGGATGTATTTTGTGAAATAGCACAGTAGGTTTTCGGGTAAAGGACATGCACCATGGAGAGTGTGGCTACTGACATTCTAGGCGAAGTTCATCAATAAGGTTGATCGGTTAACTGGCAAGCTATAGTGCAAAGTCAAATAATGGCCTAAATTAGTCCTTGTTGAGAACGAGAGGGAGCGGTAGAGCGTACCTTAGGGTTTCTTTTGTAACCTTTCCATCCGGTCCACCGCGGGTTAAATAAAATAAGCCACCCATGTTGATATGGTCACCACCCGGTGAACCCAAGTTAGCTTGACACTTATCCCCCCCCCCCCCCACAAGCTAACACCAAAAGCATTCCGCAATCCGAGCTTGAGCGAGAAAGAATGAAGAGATTTCCCTGAAACAGCTTTGGTGAGAATGTCAGTAAGTTGATCCTCGGATGGCACAAATACCATGATAACAATCTTATCTTGAACTTTGTCCCACACGAAGTGGCAGTCGACTTCAATGTGTTTTGTTCTCTCAAGAAAAACATGGTTGTTAGCTATATGAATTGCAACTTAATTATCACATCAAAGGTGCAAAGCCTCAGAAACAGGAAAGCATTGTTGAAATTGTTGAAGTGCAAGTGAAGTGGGTGTAGGTCTGATATGGCAAAACGCACAAGACGCATAGACCGTCGCGGTCTGGCGGCTAGGAGATGGCGGTTAGCCGGTTTCAGCTTTTATCTTTCCTTCCTGCGGTCTGCTTCAGCAAGCACCTTGGAATGTAACCGGGCGGTTAGCCTTGTCTAACCGCGGCTGTTGTGGTTTGGATTGTGAGACCACACAATCCGCATGAAGCTTCCAAGATCTCTGAAGCCAGGCGGTTAGCGCGATCTGTGGAGGCTAACCTCATAGTTCGTTGGAGCCTTCTCGGGCAGGTTGATAGTCAGAGTTCGTTGGTGATGCGGACTTGGTCCTGGTGTAGACAAGTCTGGTATGTTGCCTAATTCGCCAACACCGCCTGCTTGTGTGGCCTGCTTCTGGTGTTCACGAAGTTCCTCAGTTCGACTAGGCACGGATTTTGCTATAGTCGCGAGCTGCAGTGTGCGCGAATTGGATGCCGAGACTGTTGCACGGTGCGGTCTGGTGGCTGAGTCCGGCAGTCCGCCGCTGGCGTAAACGGATCAGGACGCGTGGTTGGGTTACCAAGTCCACGCGGACCGGTATCGTTGTCCGCTCGGCTTGGCGGACTTGTCTTTCTTTCCGCCTTTTCGGATAGATGGTTTTTGTGGCGGACTGATGTTGGTGTCCGCGTTTGTGCGGATAGGTGATGCTAGTCGCGGATTTACGGGCGATTATCTTATCGTTATGGGCGGTGACGGCACCCCTACTAGCACCTATAAATAGAAGTCTCTGGCTCGTCATAAATAACAATAAGAACAAGAACGGTGAGAACTCAGCTCGCGTTTTGATTTTGCGGATAAGATTTTCTAACCGGCGCGGCTAAGAGAAGTTGACTATAACACCCTAACCTAGTTCAGCAGTAAATCAGCAGTCCGGTCGGACCCGCGATAACAAATAAACTAAGTAACGGTATAAAAACTGGCATAGAGCTGGTAAATTTGAAGTACTAAAGAAAACTAACAACAGAAGCAGGGTAAGAAATATATTAATTATGGGTAAAAGTGTACCTCACGAATGTTGATTTCACAGAGCCAACTAAAACAGTAAACAACACTAAGAAAATGATGTACTGTCAGTCTGAAGTAAACGGATACAACAACACATGAAATTAGTACAACCAATACTTAAAATCTGTAAATGAAAGCAAAGTACAACAGCAATGAGGTAAAACTGAACAAACTGACAATTGAGAATACTGCACTGCCTATCCTAAGCGGATTTCATGACCTGAGCTGCCTGTAAAAACAAGTTCTAAATGGGTCAGACTCACTAAAGAGTAAGAAAAACTACTCCCTCCAGCAACACTTAAAAAAATATTACAAGTGAATATTACTTGAATTTAAAAATTTGCAAATTTACTAACCTAAAAACTTGGCACTTGAATTCATGATCTGGGATAGAATCGGCCTATTGTGTGATCTAACACACCTTTGTCTCAATTTGTACAAATCGTTGATTTCTGTAGTTTGAATTTTTGACTGTTGTAGATTTTAACCAGCTTTTGGGTTGTCTTATTAACACTTATCGCTAAGGATGACGGTGCACAAACTAGTGACTGTGGTCTGAGTGGCAAACTTGATGATGCCCTGAACTGAATGTCCCCCAAGTGGAACACAGACTCCTATCTAAGGAGTTACATATCAGTAACAAGGGTCAGCGACCCTGAGCTTGAAGTTTAAGTGGTGGCATACTGGCCCTGAGCACGTGGTGGTGTGCCTCCACCACAATTGCGAGGGTAACCCTTCCTCGCCCTTTTTCTTTTCTGAATTAACTTAGACTAGTGTTCAGTGAGTCAAACACGGAGTAGCGCTCTAGTTAAGAAAAATATATTGGGCTTAGAGTTTTCATGACACTAAAACTGCTAACTTAGACTAAGTGTATGCTCACCCCGTTGACTTGATTCTGACTATAGGAACTTGAAATTTTAAAGTGCATTTACGGATATGATTAACACATGAAATGAAAATTTTATCTGAACTATTAGACTAAAAGGAGTCAAGTTTCTTACTGCGACGTTTCGACGCTCGTACAGCTAATGAGGTGACATGGTGTTCCTTACCAAAAGATCTGACCACTAAGAACTTTGTCAATCCTTTGCTCCAACGACCACCAAAAATCTGAAATCGAAAATATAAGGGTGTAGGCACAATATAGGAATGAAAAAATCCTAGAATACAAGGAGAAATGACAAAAAAACCGCTCACCAAAATCAAAAACACTGTTTTAGAAACTTTTCCCCCGGCTAGGGTTAAGGAACTTCCTCTTGAAGGGCTTAGGAAGAAGAAGAAGGTCGGCTAGGGCTACTAAGGAGTAAGGATAAGCGGACGTTGGTTTCCGGCGAGGAAGGGGAGGTCGATTTGGGCTCCTGCTGCCGGTGGAAGCAGCGGTTATGGGAGAAGGCGAGAGTAGCAGTGTGGAAAACATGCGGAACGAATAGTAGCCGCTCGACTGTTGGTTTTCCCGATAAGAGGCGAGTGTGGGGGGGTGTTAAAGGGCGGTTGCTATAACCGCACACCGTACATGGGGAAAGACTTTGATTTATCCTTATTATTATATATTTTTATAGCACTATTATTAATAATATTACTAAATTGCCTTGAGAGCTTGAAAATTGATATTTTTGCGATACAAGCTTGCACGAAAATTTAAGTCGTCGCAACCACTGCGAATGATTAACAATTACATGCCGATTCACTAATAACTGCTTGATGTGCATAAAAGGGTAATTAAAACTGATTATTTACCTCCACATATCGACGGCTCGTTAAATTATGTGTGTGATCAGCTCTGAAATTTATTTTAACGCGACGTCAAAAATTAGAATGTTACATTGACTCTGTGTGCAGGCTGTGCGGCTAGCATCATGCGGCTAGACAACTAGTGGAAAGCTTGATGTGGAACAGTTCGTGGTTAACAGTTAGTGCTTTACAGTAGGTCGCGGTCTCAGCGGCTTGAAGTCACTTCCTCTGGGTTGCGGTTAAGCCGAGCAGTTTGCTCGGTCTATCAGCGGGTTCTGTTCAAGTTCATTAGCATTCAATAAAGACAGACCACGTGGATTTGTTGTGGTTTGCGGTTTGGCAGTGTCGGCGGGTTGTTTTTGGAGGTCAGAAGTTGTGCGGACTGGGAGGTTAGAGTTTGCAAACCGCGCGGTTACTCTTGTTTGTATTTTTTGTTTCCATCGGGTACATTGTGAAATCATGTCTCGTAATGTATGTCTCGCTCTGTAAATCAGATTTGTTAATTTCAGATTAAGACTCTTGTGCTGATTTCTACTTGACTTTGGTTGTGATTGAGTGTTCTTGCGACCTCTTTTTGGCTTCCTTCATAAATTTTTACAAGCTCATCTCCCCCAAGATAGACTTAACCCAAATGAGTTCACAAATAGTGACAGCAATGACTCGATACTCTGCTTCAGTGGAGGAACGAGCAACAACATTTTGTTTTTTACTTCTCCAGGAAATAAAATTGTCACCAACAAAGATAGAATATCCACTTGTAGATTTTTTTTGTCCACGGAAGAGCCCCCTCAATCAGTATCACAGTACCCGTGGACCTTAAGATGGTCATGATCTTGATAAATAATGCCTTTTCCGAGGTCCCCTTTTAACTATTTGAGAATCCGCAGGACGGCTTGATAGTGATGAACTTCAGCGTTGTGCATGAACTAACTGACTAAGCCCACAGCAAATGAAATATCAGGTCTAGTAATAGTTAGATATATCAACTTTCCCACAATAAGTTGAAATTCTGACCTCCTCTAAAGATAGGGAGAATCCTCCTTATGAATGTCATAATTGAAATCCACGGGACTATCTACGAACTTGACTCTCAAATACCCAACATCACTGAGTAGATCCAAGACATATTTATGCTGAGAGATCATAATCCTCCTCGCAGATCGAGCGATCTCAATTCCGAGAAAGTACTGAAGGAGACCAAAATCTTTGATTTCAAAAGCAGAAGCCAATTCCTTTTTTACCAAAGTAATGTGTTGTTCATCAGTTCCGGTGATAATGATATCATCCGCATAGACTACAAGAATTGTAGTACAATTCTCATTTCTATAGACAAATACTGAGTGATATGAGGTACAACAAGTGAAGCTTAGAAGAACAAATTTGTCGCTTAGCTTGGCAAAACAGGCACGAGGTGACTATTTGAGGTCATACAAGGCTTTCTTAAGGCGACACTCATATCCTTTAGGAACATCCATACCAGGGGGATGCGTCATATAGATTTCTTCCTACAGTTCACTATGGAGGAAGACATTTTTTACATCAAGTTGGTGCAAAGTCCAAGACTTATGAGCAACAAAGGACAATAAGATTCTGACAGAATTCAGCTTAGCGTCAGGGGCAAATGTCTATTGAAAATCAACTTCATCAACTTGAGTGAAGCCTTCAGCAACAAATCTCGCCTCATATCTATCAAGAGTTCCATCTTGAAGAAATTTAATAGTATGTATCCATTTGCATCCGACGGGGTGACGCCCATGTGGGATAGGAACAATTTCCCAAGTTTTTTGACGTTGGAGAGCATACATCTCCTCCTCCATAGACTTGGTCCAATGGGCACAAAAGATAGCTTCTAAAAAACTATTAGGAATAGAAATAGAGGAAACAGAAGCAAGATTTGCTTGCAACATGTGAGAGATAGAGTTATACTCAACATACTTATCAATGGGATATCTAGTGCGACCACTATGAACTTGCAGCGCAGAAGTGGTCTCCTGAGTGGTGTTGTTACTTGGATTTGGGGGAGTGGTGGTGGGTGGTGGAACACGAGTGAGACATTCTTGACCCAGATTTTTATATTGCCTTCTCTGGTAAACTTGAAAATCCTTCCTCCTTCTGTACACATGAAGATCATTGGTTGGAGCTTCCTCTCTAACAGGAATATCCAGGCATCCCGGAACAAGCACATTAACTGGAATAGGACGAGGTGGCAATGTATCATTCTCATCTTTGCTCTCCTCCTGAAATGTGATTTTCCCCCATCAGAGTAATAGGAAGTATTTTCACATCTTTTGATATAAATCTTCTCCTGAGAGTAGGAGAATAACACATATACCCCTTTTGGTTGGCAGCATATCCCACAAAGACACATTTTATTATTTGTGAGCTCAACTTATCCTTCTGGGGCCCCGCAATATGAACAAAAGCAACACATCCGAAAATTTTGGGAGGAAGATTTTGGCTTCATTTGGTTCGGCGGTGGCAGGAGCACCCGGCGGGTCGAAACCAGGCTTTGGAACCGGAGGGGGAGAGGCAGGGGTCGAAGCGGCGTGGCGGGGGTGATTCCTCCTTGCTGCGAGCGCAAAAGGGGATGGCGGATCATTTGGTTACCCACCGTCTGGCGGCGTTTACTCCAAACGGCGCCGGAAAACGCGGAACCAAACACAGCCTGAATAATCACATTTGGGCAAAGAAGTTTTAGGGGGTACTTACCCCCCAAAATACCAGTGACCATCTGATTAATAAGATATACGGAAGTGAAAACACCTTCATCACATAGCCTCTTAGAAACATGCATCTCTTGCAACAGGCAACGAGTGATCTCCAAAATATGATCATTCTTCCTTTCAACTACCTCATTCTGTTGAGGAGTGCTCGGATAAGAAGTTTGAAAAATAATGTCATGGTCTCCCAGGAACCTTTGAAGGTCATTGCAGGTGTATTCGCCTCCATTACCACTCCTAAGGATTTTAATTTTAGTTTCAAATTGAGTCTGCACATGATAAAATAACTGAAATATTTCTGAGATCTCATTTATCCTTTTCATGAGATACACCCAAGTAAAGCGTGAATGATCATCAATAAACGAGACAAAATACTGAAAGTCATTCACAGAACAAATCTGAGAAGTCCAGACATCATAATGTATCAAATCAAAACATTTTAAACTTCAACTACAACGAGAAGGATAATTGGTTCTACAATGCTTAGCCAATTCACGAGACTGACAATCAAAAATAGTTTTTTTCAATATTACAAAAATGCGGAAATATAGCTTTTAAAGTCTTCAAACAAGCATGTACAAATCTCTTGTGCCACAGCATCAATTGATCAGGGTTGGTAGACTTCTTGACGCAGGACGAATCTATAGGATCCGGGAAAATCGGCGACCTAACCTTACATGTTATGCAAAAGTCTGACGGTTAGATCACGATTGAATAATAAATTAAAATCATCTCACGCAGATAATTCACAGTAAGACGGAATATTTCATTTGGGCAAAAGCAAGCTTATGATTTCCTCCGCGTGGAGGTCAAGACTTCTTGACGCAGGACGAATCTATAGGATCCGGGAAAATCGGCGACCTAACCTTACATGTTATGCAAAAGTCTGACGGTTAGATCACGATTGAATAATAAATTAAAATCATCTCACGCAGATAATTCACAGTAAGACGGAATATTTCATTTGGGCAAAAGCAAGCTTATGATTTCCTCCGCGTGGAGGTCCAAAACAAGAGCGCGTGACAAATAAATCTTGCAAATCACGATAAATATCTAAACAAGCTACCACAATTCAATATATTCAAAAAAATATAGCATCCAATCCAATACCAATATGTTAAAAATAAAAAATCTGATACAACAAGCACTCACAAAGTAGTGGGCTGACCAAGACAATGAAGCGTGTACGATGATCTGAGGTGGAACTGGCAGCCTGGAAATAATGGAGGTGGTTGTCCTCGGTGGCGGGAGATGAAAACGGGCCAGTAATGGATAGATCTGGCCACGTAGGTAGAGATCCGGGCGGGGGTGGGTAGTTCCGATGATGTGGTAGCGGATCGGGGCTAGGGAGTGTTCAACGGGTGGAGGGTGTGGTGGATCGGGGCTGGTTTCTTCAGATCTGGACAAACCCAATAGGGATGGCCGTGAGAGTGGATCCACGAGGTGGGGGAGGCTTGGAGGCAAGAGGAAGAGGCCGAGGACTGAGAGGCGGCTGTTGTGGAGGAGTCCCCTAGGCCGGCGGCTACTATATGGAGGATGGTGGGGTGTCGTTGGCTGGTAATAGGGGGAAGAGCCCAGACAGCGGCTGATGTAGGAGGGGGGAAAAAGGGGCGGCGGGAAGCTTGCTGGACTGGAGGTTGTGGAGGCTGGCGATGGAAACAGGGAGAGGGAAAACTTTAGAAAGTGAATAGTAAATTTAATGTTTGAACAGTGAAAAGAAAAAGAATGCAAACAGGCGTTAGAGTGTTGGTTGGATTTTTGGGGGAGCTGCAGCGGGTGGAGGAAGGGTTTGAAGATTGCAAAATGGAGGCTAGGCTTAGGGGAAGGCTTGGGGAGGAAGATATCAACCTAGGAGTCGTCACCTAGGGTTCCACGGAGTCAGCACCGTGACTTGATCGATGGATTCCAGGAATAACACTCCAAAATCTGCAATGATCTGAATTTATCCCCCTACCACTCCTATTTATAATAAAAGAAACACTAGGACATCCCATTCGACGGCTATGATTGGTCGGCGGGAGATGCGTCAAAATACATGAAATAAAAGTCCAAAAAAATTAAAGTAATATAAGATTTTGACTCGCGGAGACACTCCTAACGCAATCGCGGAGTCCAATCGTCGGTCCGGGCACGCCATATATGGAATGTTGCCAAATCAGCCCCGAACGGGCGCAAAGCGCGTCCTCGTCTCTACTCCGCATCAGTCTCCCCGGCTTGAAAGAATTCATCTCCTGATGAATTGGGATCGGAATTCTATCGTTGATCGCCAGGTACAACTCGAAGAGGTCCACCGGAAGTTGTCCATGTGTCATCGGCGAAAGGGTGTCCTCACCAATCAATTCCCCCTAACTGAAAAGCTATCATCTCCAGTGAATAGAGACGGTCGTGCTGAAGTCGAAGTCCAGGGATGAATCGATCAAGCTCTGCTGCAAGTATCCAAACGTCGACTGCATCGGGGCGGTCCCGCCAATGTACCAAGTAGCGACAGTGCGGCCTATCTGAAGTAGGAACAAACTGGTGGAATCTGAACTATGTGATGCTCTCATCGCTCATCTCTAGAAGGGTGGAACTCGGTGCGATCGGCGGTGCCGGTGGTGAAACCAAAGAAGACGAATCCCCAGGTGGGTGGGTGGTAGCACGGGGTGGACTGTGGTGTCCATCAGACGTAGGTGGGGTAAGAGAGTGGTAAGGAAACGAAAGTGGGGGTGGAGGTGGTTGGGCATCTTCACCGCTCGGGTCCACATACTCATGAGGCTCATAGTACGGCGTCAGATCCTCCATATTAAACACCGGGTGAATTCTCATACTAGTCGGGATATCGAGTCAGTAGGTATGTGTCCTAATACGACTAATAATAGAGTACAGACTCATTCTCCTTGCGCTTAACTTTTGGGCAGGCCCCGAGGGGAGCCTCTCAATCGATGACACAACATTTGTAGCTCTCCGTCAAGTTCGGTGAGACTCCTTGTGTTTCCTTTTCGATAAACCTTCTAGACAGGGGTTGAAGCCTCCTGCAGACGACTCTCTGACTCCAGTTTAGAAGGTTTTTTGACCCCTTCCAATAAGTTTCTTGTTAACCATAGTCATTCTTTATTCCTTCAGATGTGGTGTATCATTTTCTACTCTAGACGTGTGAATTTAAGAGTCATGATTCACTTAAATTCATAGAACCGTCGACTGTGTTTTGTTCGCCTTCTGTCATGGTTCTGTTAGATTAGGGCAAGGTGAGGACTTCTCCCGTGATAATTTTAAATCAACTTTCACTAATTTATCGTAGGAGGAATTTTCCCTTAAATTCTAGGAAATCCTAGTCGTGGAAAAGAGGACTTTTAGAAATTAAATAAGAGGAGGCTAGAATAATTTATGATTCAACCTTGTGAATCATGCCAACATGCTGCGTCTATGAGCATCATAATGTCGAGGAAAGAAATTTGATTCCTTCTAGTTATACATATCATGTAGATCAATTTATGCACATTCACCTATTATATCTTGGTATGAAGAAATATTATAATACGTAAAATTACAAAACTTATCATATATGCATAGATGAGAATAGTAAATCATAATTTAATCATTTTTTCATCATAACACAAACAATGTATGTTAAGATACAAAAAATTTTTTATACAATTTCCCAACGAGCACATGTAAAAATGTAAGAATACTATAAATATATGAAATAGGGTATCACGTATTTAGTAATCAATGAAAGCAAAAAAATCATATTATAAATGATACAACGGTTTAACATCAGTAACAGTAAGACTGAGCTTAACATAACTTAAAATAGTGGTCTCGTACAGATGCTCCTTTATGTTGACCATGTCGAACACTATATGAAGATTAATAAGGGCGTGATCGAGTGTTTTCTCTATTGATCGATGGACACACACTATCATACCCATAAGCGTAGTAGACCGCATGAGCCTCGAATGAGAAAATCGACACCCCATAAAAGATTATTAGATGTGAGTTTGTGTTTGTGACTGAGACACATTAGAGCACTTATGTTCACCATTAGGGACTCGAATCTCTAGAATGTGCTTAACAACTTAAGAAACTAAAAATAAGAAGAAATAGAACATAAGCGCCTCAACTTGAGAATCAAAATTGAAACCTACAATCAATACACTCTAATGATTTTGTAAGTTAAAGAAACTTACGTATGTGATGAAAATATAGAATATAATTTATGTTCGAAAAGTATTTTCATAGAAAACATGTATAGAATCATAGTAGATTTTTTCTTGGCATAAAATATTACATTAAAGCAAACATGCATGTTTTCCTTAGATCATTTTAGTGTCACTGAGAGAAAGAGTTTTCCTTACCAGATGGGCTTACTCTATCTTCGGACATTTCTTTTCAGGGAATAAAGGTCGAGACATTCGCTTAGGATAAGCTTCTGAGGGTTCCTTCAAATTTAGCTCATGTTTTTTTCCTTTCAATTTGATGTATTACTTATTGTGCACTTAAATGTCTCAAACTCGTTAAAAGTTTCAGTTTATCAGACTTATTATATTTTACAAATTCTAGCTGCCTCTGTGAATCAGTATTTGAGGTATTTCTTTAAGCCTAGCTCCATTCTTTTTTTCGTTATGTATTTTAGATATTTTATGTTATGATATCAATTATATTATTGTTGCTTAGATTGCTTCATATCACGAGTGTCGAACGAGCGGTACGGGCGTCAGACCTGTCCACCACCAAGGAACCCACCAAGGAGGCTATGCGGACCGTACACCCCAACCAGCTCTCTGACATGGAGTCATCATCATGCGGTAGGTTGTTGAGGCCCAAAATCGAACACTCGACCTCCTAGATAAGAGTCTTTCAGCGGAGCACTCATCACCAACTGAGTCGCAGATCAGTTGGTGATGAGAGCTCCGCTAAAAGACTCTTAGCTAGGAAGTCGGGTGTTCGATATCGGGCCTCAACAACCTGTCACATGGTGATGACTCCATGCCAGAGAGCTGGTTGGGGTGTACGGTCCGTGGGCCTGATGAAAGCCGCCTTGGAGACACGCCAAAGTGGGCCCCCTGGTGGGACTCTGAGGTGGCGGGCAAGTGTGACGCATGTGCCGCATTAGTATTTTTTAAAAAAGGTCTTATATTTTCAGATATGTATTTAGATCATTCAAATGTAAAATTTGGGTCAAAGAAAGAAACAAGTTAATGTAAACCAAATGCAAAGAAGCTAGGTTAATAGATAAAACAAATAGGAAGTTACATGTAAATCAATTGTACAAAAAACTTCTAAGGACCTTGTAAAGAATAAGTGCAACACAAACAAAAAATAAAGTAGAAAATACCTCTGCAATAGTTTACGATTTGGTTCTGGGAATGTGTTCAAAATTGCAGAATGCATTTCTTTCAAACGGGCATCCATATGTTCAAATCCTAGAAAAAAAAAGAATAATAATGATCACAAAACCTTGAACATCCACGTGCACAAGGACAAAACAATTCGTGAAAGGAACTATCATATACAAAAAATTGCACAAATCAAGGTTCAAACCAGTAATTACTAAAAAAAATAAAAATAAAAAACAAATTGACATTGAAAAATGAAACCAGTAAGCTGTTTTTAAATTTACTTATCATGTGGTTGTGTATACAAAAGTTTAATAATAGGCCCTACAACTCTTGAGCAATTGCATTATGGTAATTTACAGAAAAATCCAAACAGCTACTGCCAATAACAAACATGTCATCAGAGAGAAGAAAGAAATGCACCTGCACATTTAACTAAGAGAGTGCAATAATGAGGAGCCAGAAACACTTTTTTCAATTTAAATGGGAAAATCCAAGACTGCTCTTATTATACGAAAAACACTTCACATATTGAAAGAATGGGAAGACAAAAAGAATTAGAAAACACAATGATCAGAAGAAAAATAAGTATTGTTTATATAAAAAGAGAGTACAGTAATGAAGAAAAACCAAGCACATTGGGGATGATTAGAATATATACTACGTTGGAAAAATGAATAACAAAATGAGATTGAGATACTAGCGGATAATGAGTTAAAAGAGAAAATTATAGATGCAATGCTTGAGATTTAGATAATTATAAAGAGAAGATGCTCCAAATATGGTTAATATTTAGGCTTATCAAGTTGGATAAAAAATACCTCAAAGGAGTTAAATTTGGAAAAAAGATGGATGCATTACTACAATAAATACCCGAGAAAGAAAAGATAATGAAGGGAGAGTGACAAAATAGCAATATAGGCACCTAATAGGACAGGCTACGAGAGAATTTTTCATCACCGCCATCATATCGGTAACACCATATGAACCATACGATATACTTGGTCAAAATTGTAGCTTCATAAATTTATTATCTCAAATATATTCTTTTATAAAATAGTAGTGTCGACACATTGATCCATTTAAACTCCATTTAAAATGGGTATCGATATGATACCCAAAAACTCCACACAAAAAAGTATCAAAAATCATAGATAGATGACATGCGGCACACCCATGCCAAGTACCACCCATTCAACTACTCTAGAAACTTCTTTGGTCTACAAATTGGGAAGCAATGCATTTTCCTTTTATAATACTGAACATTTATTATGAATATTCTCAATCATAAAGTACAAAGAGAGTACAATCAAGAATGTTTCACGGGAACTTACTATATGCTTCCAACAAGGCATTACAGCAGGATGCAGGAACTGGAGATGATGGCAACTCCCGAAGAACATGCTGCAAAGCAAGTTGCCAAATAGTCAGTACTGGAAAAACATATGCAGATGGGTGGTTCAGACTCAATAGCTAAAACTAGAAACCATCAGATACTATAGTTCAGGCAAAGTGATAAAACATTAGAAAAGCTATACTTTAATGCAATCACCAATGACATGTGCATCCTCATCTGCAGCAAATTCTGTCCTCCCTGGTTAAAAAAAACTATCAGATCACAAAAGGCACTTCAGAAACAACTTGCAATAGTAAGCATGGATAAATAACAATGCAAATATGAATCTTTAACTAACCTTGCTCATATTCCTGAACTCTGCGCTCAACCTCCTCAACATCAGCTGACTGCCTTAGAATCCCTTCTACTTTTGTTCCTATAGTTAAAAAAACAATTAAAAGAGTAAATCATAAGAGTATCCTCTTGACTGCGAGAAACTATAATAATTGTGTATAATACTGAACTTGACCGGAAAGGAGTCGATTCAGTCGAAGTTGGGTAGTAGCAAGGTCGTCGGAGACCAGGGCCTCTATAGAAGTCGGCGACGGAACGGGATTGGTCGGGCTGAAGCGATTGGGGTGACAAACGCCGTGAGGAGACGTCGAACACCTTGGAAACGGGCAGAGAGGTGTTCGCTGGACCTTTGGATGGGACACCAAGGCAGCACCGGTGCTGAGAGGGAGGTATCGAGAGGCCAGAATTCAGGAACGGTCAGGTGGCTGTGCTGGAGAAACGACACAGAAAAGAACAGGTCTTCCCCAACATTTCTCTTTCCAGCTAGTTTTAGATGGAGGCCTGGCAGATTTTTATAAAAAGGGGACAGGTTTTTTTTAGCAGGGACTTAATGAGGGGGTATTAAAATAAATAAAACTACAAGTCATTTTGATGGGAAGGAGCGGCTGATTTAATAAAGGTTTTTTAGGACTTTGATTTGCAAAACGCCAGATTTAAATTGGACACTTCAAAGTTTGGAAAGAGAAATCACAATGGAGTAGTTAATGAAATAAAGGGAATTGATTCAAGATAACTCCTCATTTGGTCTTCCAAAATATTATAACACTTTAATTTCCAAAATTAACATAGGTAATGTTAATTTGAAAAATTAAAATACTTTAATTACTTAATTTAAATTATATTTTCAATACTTGCCCTAATTATCACCTAACATAATTTGACGGAGCTTTTTATTCAGGGCATATTTGGTGAGTCACACCAATAAGCTGAAAGACATGCGTGAAAGATATGCGCAAAGCAAAACACAAACATGTGTAAAGACGTGTGGTTCACAAATATAGAAAATGATGTAAATAAAAATAAAATGAAGATGCAACGCAGGTTGCATCAGATTCTCTTCACACATTTAGGTACTTCGTCTTGTCATGATGCAAATGATCTTTCATCGGGCATGTACTACTTCGCCTATCACAGAATATAATAGCTTGATCCTCGTAAAAACTGAGATCACTAAACAATCCCTTCAACCAAATGCCATCTCTGTTGCTTATATCGAGGCTGTGTACTTTGTTTATGTAATAGATGAGACGATAGAAGGCTATATGAATATGATAGCCTTCCAACTGACGACAAAATTTCCTAAAGTAAAGGCATAATCTTAGATTTTTTTACCATCTAGATTCGTTGCATAGCGTGACTCCGAATATCATGCAACCCAGCAACCAATTCCACCTCCAAAGATTAGGCCAACTAATGTTCCTCTAAGATACTTGAGCATACATTTCATGCCTTTTCAATGCTCCTTCCAGGGTTGATTCATATATGTAAATGCAGTGTGTAATGGCCCATCTATTGGCCCATTGTAAAGCAAATTAGGTGAAGTGGCCTTAGTCCCGCACGGTCACACCATAGAATATAGTTAAATCATCCTCCTCTCTATATATGATGTACAAAGTCATGAGGTAAAAGTAGATTTTTCATGTAAAATTTATAAATATATTATTTTATTTTTCCTATACTGAAAGTTTTTTTGCGTCGTAGACCTGTGCCCGTTTCTTTGCTTGTGAGTGCGACCTGGCGGCATGCTCTTTCGAGTTCGCATATTTGTGTCTCGTTTCTCCCCACCTCCATTCCCTCCTCCACTCCTGCTGCTTTTATAGCATTTCTTTGCTGCCTAGCGGACCCATCTGATTTGTGGCTCTCGTGACCTCTCATTTGTTGTCCGCACTATTCGCTCCCTCCCCCACCCACCCACCCACCCTTTGTGTTCGTGCTTTGTCGCACTCTGACAACGTCTACCAAGCTCCCTCTAGCCGCAAACAGCCTTGTGATCGCACACAATCTCTAGCGCAATTCGTATCAGCCAAAGCTCAGCACAACCTCTGTTGAGCTCGCTATTTGCTGAGCTCCGTCGTTGTTTGACAACTCCTGTCTGCAAGGATGCGGGTGCTCGTGATGATAGGCTCGCTCACCTGCCCCTCCTCTTGGTATCTGCTCGCCATTAATACTTGATCCCAAGCGACAGCCTTTTGCTTGCCTCCAGAGCTCACATCCAGAGCTTGAACTCACCTCCTGAGCTCGCATACAACATTCACTCCTCTCGCCCAGCTCGCATCCTTTTTCTATTGCTCGCCTGTTGATCCGCTACAGCGATCTCGCTGAGCCTGTTGTGTTTGATTGTCAGTTGTGTTCCTTGTGTCTTTGAACCCACAGTTGCCTTCTCGAAATCTTGCGAGCTCTATAATCACATGCTTGTCTACCGTTTCGAAGTCATTGTTCATCTCTGATTCATCCTTCCGTTGTTTGTCTCCTACTTCGGCTGATGGAGAGTACTCTACGCGTGACCCCCCCCCCCCCCACCTATTGTGGCTTGCCCTCCCTCAAATAGGACTGGCGGTTGCACTAACAGGCCAGGTTGTAACACTGAAATTGCCATCCTGCGGGATGAGTTCAAACACTTGCACGAGCTAATTGCTTGTATCTCTGGCCCGGTGGCTTCCTCCTATGTCAGTTTACCTTAATTTCCTTTTGACTCTTCCTGGATTGTGGACTCTGAGGCTACCAATCACCTTTTTCCACAAAAGACTTATTGAAACACAGACGCTACTCCCAAGGCTATCATAATTGTAAATGGCGATACCATCCTTGTTTGTGGTTGCGGAGATGTTGTTGACTTGTTGTGACTCCTTCCATTTAACTTTGTTTGTTCTTAATGTCCCTAAATCTAAATTTAGCTTTCTCTACGTCAATCGATTTACTCAAGACCCTAATTGTTCTATCACTTTTACCTCATCTTCCTTTGTAGTGCAGGATCGACATACGCAGTATACCCTTGGTACCGGTTGATTGTCCAACGAACTATATTTGTTGAACCTTCCAACCTCTGCGTTGTTCTTGGTTACCTTTATTGATTGGCATCGTTGTCTTGGTCATGCTCCTCTTTTCATTCTCCGCGAGGCCCATCTTGATGTTTCGTTTACTGACTTTCAATGTGAATCTTGTATTTACAGCAAGCAACATCGCACTAATTTCCCTCACAATTGTTCTCGGAGCTCTGCCCCCTTTGATTTGGTTCACTCAGATATTTAGGGCACATATAAAACAGTAATTTTATTAGGTCATCGTTATTTTTTAACCTTTATGGATGATCACTCTGGCGTCACGTGGCTATATTTACTTTGCGATCGCTCTGAGGTCCTGCATTGCTCTCGTTGATTCATCGCTGAAACTCGCACTCATTTTTCAAAATCCATTAAAATTATTCACACTGATAATGTTCGTAAATATACTAGCTACGACTTCCAGGACAACTGCACTCTCTTGGGCATTCTCCACCAAACTTTGTGTGTGTATACCCCTCAACAAAATGGTATTATCGAGCGAAAGAATGGCCATCTCCTAGAAGTTACACAATACCATTTGTTTCAAATGCAGGTTCCCACAAAATATTAGCATTTGTTGTGTCCACCGCATGTTCTTTAATTAATAGCATGTCGTCGACAGTCCTCTATTTTGCTACTCTCTTCTCCATTTTGTTTTTCTATGTACTTCCCTTCTTCATACCTCCTCTTGTTTTTGGTCGTATGTATTTTGTCCACCATCTTGGACCTTCTGTCAACAAGTTAGCTCCATATGCAACCGAGTATATGTTTGTCGGCTACTCTCGTACTCAAAAGGGCTATGTTTGTTACTCTCCCACTACTCGGAAGCTTGTCACCTCTGTTGATGTTACCTTCTTTGAGGATCAATCCTTCCACACCTCTCAACCTTCTCTTCCCTGCCTCCCACGTCCTAACACACCCACTACATCCGATCTTCCTCCCCTGCTTCCTATTCCTCCAACTGAGGATCTACCATGGCTACCTCCTCCACCCTTTCAAATCAACTCCCGACATCGCCCAACATTCGCTTCCCCACGGCAGTTTCCACCACCTACTGGTGCTCTGCAGACTGCTGATCCGACAACACCGCCGACTACCCACCCTCTGTCCAATTAAGTCTCTTTGCATCGGTTATCTCCATCTCTTCAACGATTTGAGACTTCTCTATCGTCTATCTTCACCCCTTCTGTTTTACAGGAGGCTCTTCAACATCCTAGGTGGTGAACCGTCATGGATGTGGAGATGACTGCCTCTGGGCGAATCATACATGGGACCTTGATTGTCTTCCCTAGGCCGGACTAGTGTGGGGTATAAATAGGTATATGTTGTGAAACAAGGCCTTGATAGTGTGGTTGAACGCTTGAAAACTCGCTTTATGGATCGGGGCTTTACTAAACAACACAGCGATGCCTATGAGGAGACCTTCCCACTCGTTGCTAAGTTGAATACTATTCGGGTCCTGATTTCCTTGGTTGTTCATCATCATTGGTCGTTGCATCAACTCGACATCAAAAAATTCTTCCTGAATGGCAACCTTGTTGAGACTTTCTATATGCATTAGTCTCCTGGATATGAGACCACGAGAGAGTCTCTTGTTTGTCACCTTCGAAAACCTTTCTATGGTCTCAAACGATCTCCTCTGGCATGGTTTGATAAATTTAGTCGGGTAGTTCACGAGGTTGGCTTCACTCGGAGCTCGGTTGATTTCTCTCTATTCACTTGTCACCGTCCAACGGACACCGTGATACTTTTAGCAGGCGTGGATGATATTCTAATAACGAGAGATGATCTCAATGGTATAACTATGATCAAAAAGCACCCAGCATCCACATTTAAAACTAAAGACTTGGGACATTTGCAATACTTTCTAGACATTGAGTTAGCTCGTCGTCCTGATGAACTTTTTGTCTCAATGAAAGTACTATCTTGATCTACTCCATGGCGTTGGCTACTGTGGGTGTAAACCTGTTGGCACACCTACGGATGCCAACCAGAAGTTATGTGCACATGCCTCTGACTATGATCAGCTCGTCCCTAACCCAGAGTACTATCGTCGTCTTGTGAGCAATCCTATCTACCTTACTGTGACAAGGTATGATATCTTCTTTATTGTTGGGGTGGTCAGCAAGTTTCTGCATACTCCTCTAAATTCTCATCACCAGGTCGTTAAGCACATCCTTAGGTATTTAAATACTACTCCAGGACAAGGGCTTGTATATAAGCTCTCATCTTCTTTGTCATGGGTCGCTTACTCTGATACAGACTATGATGGATATCTTGATAATCGTTGTTCTACAAGTGGGTTTTGCACATACTTTGGAGGACACCTTGTCACCTGGCGAATTAAGAAACAAAATTTGGTCGTAGAAGAGGGAGTACAACTTGGTATTCAGACGATCAGTCACTGAAGTATGGTTATACGACTGGAGCTTGATGAAGACCATGTCCCCCACTTTGAATCAGACATCCTGGCGAGGCTTGTTTGCTTGGTGGAGCATCTTCTGTTGTGCACTGCGAACATGGGTTTTCAAGACCCTTAGTATCTCATCCCTATCCTAGAGTTGAGAGTGTACAGCCCTGACATGGCATTACTCAGCAGGTTCTGAATCACAGTGAGCAAGGCACGACCATAAATGGCTTGGAACGTTGTCATGCCTGCAAAATTGTGGAAGGGTGTTGTAGGAAAATTCTTCTCAACCCAACCATTTGCTCCAATCGCGCGATTAGTCAGAGGTAAAACAACGCAGGTAAGTCTCCAAGCAGCGGTTCAGGGCCACAGACTGCCCATCCGTCTAGGGATGGTAGGCGAAACTCATCTGTAGTTGCGTCCCTTGGAGTTTGAATAACTCATGTCAGAAGGTGCACATAAAAATTGGATCGCGTTAGCTGACGATCAAACGAGGGAAATTCTGAACCACGACAGAGAGAAACACCTCGGCCACCACCGAGGTCCTGAAGGGATGTCGCAAGGGTATACTTAGACAAGCGGTCCACCGCCACAAATGTGCAGTCATAATCGGAGGAAAGCGGAAGGAGCATAATAAAATCCATCATCAGATTATACCAAATAAGGTTTGGTGTGGGTGAGGGATGCAAAAGACCTCTAGGAAGGTGGCCACATACTTAAAACATTGGCGGACTAGGCATGATGCAACAAAGTCATACATATCGTGTTGAATCATCCCACACCAGTATAGCACAGTCACGAGGCGGTGGTAAGTGTGGAGCGCGCCTACGTGACTTGTTGATGGTGTAGCGTGGAAAACTGCGAGGCGCAGACTGTTGGCCAACGAGGAAGAGAGGACCAACCAGCCTTGATAGAACCCCCGACCCCCAACGAGGGTGTACGGGAGGCATGTGATGGCATCCACATGAAAACTATTCATGATAACCCGGAGAGTTGGGTCGGACTCCATCTCACTCTATAGGGTACTAGTCATCCTGCCAAACCGGGTAAGGAGATGGTCATCAATTCTGCTAAAGCCGTCTGACGAGATAAACCATCCAACGCCATGTTGAACTTGCCCAAACGGAGCTCGACTGTAAGTTGAACGAGAACATAACCCAAAAATTTTGTTAAGCTGACAACACATAACCCAACAGTTTTGTCATCAAAACCTGCTAGGATGGTATGATCATCTTTTGACTAAGAATGTATCGTAAGTTGTGATGATACGCGTGAACAATGAAGAGCTGCCCCCAATAAGTAAGGACGTCTATGTTGGACTGCCAAAACGAGCTCCATCAACTTGTTTTCATATGTTGAACGAGAACGGATAGTCGTAGAGAAACACCGGTTGAAGTAAGCTATGGGCACCAAGTCTGCATGAGCGTTGCGCAGACGCCTGTCCCCGAGGCATCGCACTCCACGATGAAAGGCTGTAAAAAATCGAGTATAGATAGAATCGGGGCCGTCACCAAGGCCATGTTGTGAACGAGGTGGTTGCCACGGGGGTTTTACGCAGGAGGCTCGTGAGTGTTTGTGCAAGCTTGACATAGTCGTTAATAAAATCATGGAAGTATCCCGCCAAGTCGAGGAAGCCCCACCGCTCATAGAAGGAGCGCAGTTGAGGCCACTACAACGCTGTCACGACATTGTCGGGATCCAAAGCCACCCCTTGTGTGGAGACGGTGTGACCAAAGTAATAGATCTCAAGCTAAGCAACGACATTTCTTCAAATTGGCGACCAAGGAGTGGCGCCAATTGTCTGCAAGGTGGCTTCCAAATGGTGTAAGTGATACTGCCATGGAAGGTTATAAACGAGTATACTACCATGGAAGTAGTCGGCCAAGTCGAGGAAGCCCCACCCCTCATAGAAGGAGCGCATTTGGGGCCACTACAACACCGTCACGACATTGTCGGGATCCAAAGCCACCCTTTGTCTGGAGACAATGTGACCAAAGTAATAGATCTCAAGCTATGCAAAGACATTTCTTCAAATTGGCGACCAAGGAGTGGCGCCAAAGTGTCTGCAAGGTGGCTTCCAAATGGTGCAAGTGATACTGCCATGGAAGGTTATAAACGAGTATGTTGTCAAAACATAAATTAAACATATTTATGAAACAACAGACGAAAAATGTCGTCCATTGTAGCATGTAAAGTGGTGGGGGAGTCGATTAGGCTGAACAGCATAACCAAGAATTCGCAGTGGTTGTCTGTTATGTGTTATGGTCCTCTATCAGTTATCTTATTATCTCGTGTGTGTTGAGTCATAGTTATTAGAGTCGCTGTAATGTTTTAGTGCTTTAATATTGTATGCATCTTATGTAATTACGGGTATGTCACCCGGGGTCCTATAAATAGACATTTCTCATGTATTTGATTTTCAAGCAATGAATTATGAAGTTTCATTTCTCTCTAAAATTCTTTTCCCTCTCTCTCTCTAAATTCCTCTCTCCTTCCTTCACCCTCTAGGGTTTCTTCCTCTCTCATCTCCTCCACCATTCTAGGGTTTCCCCCTTGTATCTCCGCCTCCAACAATCTGCATCTCCGCATCCCTCCGACGAACCACCAAAGAGGCACATAACAACTTGGTATCAGAGCCAGGTTGACCCTCTCCCGCAGGTTTCCATCCACACCCGACGTTGGCGTCGCGGGCCTCGTCGAGCACCGGCGGCTTCTCAGGACCGATCCCCTATCTGTTTCTCCCTGCCTTTCCGACGCCAGCCTCGTCGGCTTCTCCGGATCTGCCTCCACAACCGTAGACGTCGTCGATTCCGCGACACCAACAACACCAGCCACGGCGCACCTCTCCGTCGATTCAGACCCCGCAGCGTCATCCCCGCCTTTTCCGCCGTCGATTCCTCGACACCCGCCGTAGGTTCTTTCTGTCGTCACCAATTCCTCCGTCTTTTCTACAGTTTCTGCACACAAGCCACGCCAGCCCTATTAATTTTCATCCATGCCTTTTTTTCTTTTTTTATTTCATCTACACGCCCCTCCCCCCAAAAACCCTCCTTTTATTTTATCTCAATTCAATTCCTTGTTTCTTCCTAACCGAACACCTTCTTTTTGTTTTAAATTTCTTCTTTCCTCCACGTCATATTATGTTAAATTACCCTTATCTCCTATTTAATTTGTTGAACATTAATCTTAGCGCCGCGGATGCGGCCATCCTCTACTCGATGTTGCTGAAGTGGTCGACATCATTTCAGGACACCATATCTCGCTTTGATGCCAAGCTTGACCAATTGGAGCAATCGGGATACTTTGACGTTACTCCACCGGTTGTTTCGTCTCCTTCGCCACCGTCCCCTGCCTTGTCGGTCTCAGTCTCCCAGCCCGCATAGCTTGTGCCGCCTCCGTTGTCCTCGCCGCCACCGCCGCCGCAGCAGTCGTCGTCGTCACCGCCGCTGCCATCGTCGTCGCCGCCGCCATAGTCGTCGTCATCGTCGTCGTCGTCGTCGCCATCGTCGTCGTCGCCGTCGTCGTCACCTCCTCGGTCTGCTCTTGCTTCGTCGGCCCCTGCCTTGTCGCTACCATCGGTCGTTTCGCCGCCTTTGCTGTCGTCCCGGGCTCTGGTGACCCCGTCGGATCCCTTCCTGCTGTCGGTCGTCGCTCCTCCGTCATCCCTGTTGTTGCTACTCACCACCACTCCACCAAACCAGTCAAACCCAATGCTTCAGCCAATTTTCTTTTTGACGGCGTCACCGCTACACCTTGCTGCCCATTCCACCACGACACGCTATAAGGAGCTATTTTGGCGCGAGATCAAGGAGCCAGAGAAGCTGCACATCCTACTAAAGTTTGAGCTTGAGGACAAGCTCAAATTGAAGGATGGGTGGAGTGTTATGTGTTATGGTCCTTCGTCAGTTATCTTATTATCTCGTCGTGTGTGTTGAGTCATAATTATTAGAGTCGTCGTAATGTTTGTGTTTTAGTGTTTTAACATTTTATGTATCTTATGTAATTATGGGTATGTCACCCGGGGTCCTATAAATAGACTTTTCTCATGTATTTGGTTTTATTATGAAGTTCTCTTTCTCTCTTTAAAATTCTTCTCCCTCTCTCTCTAAGTTCTTCTCTCCTTCATCCACCCTCTAGAGTTTCTTCCTCTATCATCTCCTCCACCATTCTAGAGATTGCTCCTTGTATATCCGCCTCCAACAATCCGCATCTCTGCATCCCTCCGACGAACAACTAAAAACACACAACACTGTCGTGGGTGCAAACGACGGTCTTTGGGATGCCCTCGGCACACGCCGGAATCTAATTGTAGCCCGAGCAGAGATCAATCTTGGAAATGTAGGTGACCCCACACAGCTCGTCTAGGAGCTCCTGTATGACTGGGATGGGATATTTGTCGTCCATGGTAAGCATTGTTAAGCTCATGATAATCACGCAAAATCGTCGGTTTGGCTTGAGAACGGGTTAGCACTAGGACGTATCAGCCCGACAATTAACATGCATGATACTAAATGATGCATCTCATTTTTTTGAATATGATCATAGTGATACGGCCGGAACAAAGGTGGTCAGTGGCGCAGAGCGATGGTATGCCCGGAGAAGCACAAACAACGACGGAAAAGCGTTCAGAAGTCTAGATAGTCGAAGCGTCTGAGAAGAACTCAGAGGCGTTGGAGCCTCAGTCACTGGTGTGGTGACATGCCATAGCAGTGTCCGAAAGGCCACATAGTGAGTTTGGTGTGTTGCAGGAGATGAGAAGGCGATCCCCGCTAAATGGAGGCGTCTCCCACAAGTGTGCAGGGGTGATTGGCCCACTTGAAGGCCATATGCATGGAGTCCCAGTTGTAGTTGATGTTGCCCGACATATATAACCATGTAATGACAAGAATGTCGTCCATTCCGCAAAAAGGGAAGACGTTAAAATCAGCGGAGGTGCAGTAATCATCCAACTAGAGCGGAAGGCCGCAGTAGAGGACACCAGTCGGGTGGCAACGGTCGTCACCCAAATAAACAAAGAATCCTGTCGTCGAGTCGGTGGGAAGCTACAAGCGAGTCGGTCGTGGGAGACAAATTTGTAACTAGCACAACTGTTAATCATAATCACCGTTGATGTGCCCTGTAGAAGTCCCCGAAGCTTAATGGTTTGTGGGCCCGAAATACCCCCAGTAGGAAAACACGAGAATTCCAAACATTGGAAGGAGGCGGTCTCCTGGTCCACTAGTGGGGCAAAATCAATGATAAGGGTGACGAAGTCAAAGGACGTAACTTCGTCCCTATCGCCGCGCATGAGAACCCACGGCTCCTTAAGCAGGCGTCTAAGAGTTGGGTTGCTTGCAGCAAACATTCTTGTCATGGCGTCGCTTAGGCGACGCCTTGGTGTCCAGGCGGTCAATTGTAAACAAGGCATTGGCACCTTATTTTTAAAAAAAATTATATGGAAATAGACAGCGGTTAATATATAAACCGTTATCTATTTTTGATCCATAGAATATACAACGGTTAATATATAAACCGCTGTCTATTCTTGATCCATAGAATAGACAGTGGTTAATATATAAACCGCTGTCTATTCTACCACGAACCCTAAAACAAACAGCGGTTTATAAATAAACCGTTGTCTCTTCTATAGAATAGACAGCAGTTATTGTAAAAATCATTGTCTATACTGTCTATTTGAAGTTGAGAGCCGTAAATTTTATTTTTTACCTCGACTTTTTGGTTCTTACAGTCACTGCTCTGCGAAAAACCCTAAAGGCGATTTTGTGAAAGTTTCTGCTCTAGTAGCTTCGATTTGACGATTCTTTTTTGACATATCTCATATTCTCATTTAGGTATATTATTTTTTCATTTTTCTCATTTTTAAACTCTTTGGTAATGTCTTTATTAGTAGTATAAACATTGTGTAGCAGTCTAGCAGACACCCACTGAATCTTCCACTACCATGTTTTGTCTATACAAAATGTATATAAAGTTATAAACAACACAATGTGCATTTTTGTATTTGATAGGTATATCCTAATTGTTGCATTTTAACACTTATTGTACATGTCTAAACCACCTGACTCTAGTTCTATATTAGCATTTAGCACTAACATAGTAACATATATATTTATATGTGTGATTGTGTGGTAGACTGGTAGTACCTCAATATCATTGTTGTTTTTATGAATTTTGTTTAGGGTTTTTGGATGGTTTAGATTTTTTTGTAGGGTTTTCTTATTACAGGAAAATGACTGATAAAGGATCTTCATCAAAGTCAACAAGAGGCTTCGCTAAAATGAATGAATTGAATAAGTTTATAATAGAGGGGAAGAAGCTTTTTATTTTTGTGAGTGATGATGGCTGTATTATTCTCGGGCCTGAAACAAATAAATAGATGAGTTTTATGGGATCACTTGTGAGGTCTTATGTGTCAATTACATATGTTGTATGGAAGGAAGTTGATAAACAACTTAAAGATCAAATATGGGCAGAATTAAATGTACGTAACTTTGTTATTAGTGATTACATAACTGTGTTGTTTTAGTTATTTTTTTATTGATATTGTCTATTATTTTCAGATTTATTTTGATAATATTGATGGTCTTCGCAACGCATTAATGAAAAGCATGCGTGAAAGTTGGAGGTCTTGAAAATCCAAACTTTTTATCACTTCTGTAAAGATGTTGATTTGAAGTACTTTTGATTTTGTAAGTATACAAATATTTCATATAAAATTTAATATTTTTATATTTACTAATATGTTTGCAATTATCTTGACTCAGATTCACACAAACAAAAGAAATAAATTAGAGCATCAAAGACTTAGTGATCTTGTATACATCCAATATAATCGTCGTCTACAAGCACGATTACAAGAAAGACGTGAAAAAAGAAGAAATTAAAACTCTTTAGTGTTTGATGAGTTTGATTAGAGTAGTGAGTGGATGATGAACAAACCAGAGGATGCTCTAGTTTTTGATGATGATAATCTCACATGAGAAGCTGTAGAGAGAGCTATTGGAACTGGGGCTCGAAATTTACGAAGTGCAGTTGGAGTTAATCTTCAACTAATGGATGAAGGGATGAAGATTTAAATCAATTTTTTGTCAATGATGATGAAGATATTGACGATAATTATAGGCAAAAGAAAAGTACCTCAAACCAACCAAGCGCATGCAATGCCAATGAACTCTTTAGTGTTTGATGAGTTTGATTAGAGTAGTGAGTGGATGATGAACAAACCAGAGGATGCTCTAGTTTTTGATGATGATAATCTCACATAAGAAGCTGTAGAGAGAGCTATTGGAACTGGGGCTCGAAATTTACGAAGTGCAGTTGGAGCTAATCTTCATCTAATGGATGAAGGGATGAAGATTTAAATCATTTTTTTGTCAATGATGATGAAGATATTGACGATAATTATAGGCAAAAGACAAGTATCTCAAACCAACCAAGCGCATGCAATGCCAATGACGACTTACGAGATGATGATTCTAGTTGATCTTTTATGATTATTTAAAGTTTATGTTAAAAATATTATTTATACTAATATGTTATTATGCAATAGGTGAAGACATTTTGGATTTGACCACAATACTATAATATGATATTTTTGTGTTCACTTTTCTGTTATTTCTTTCTCTGAAATCTGTATTGATTGACATTGTTTTTTCCTACTGCTTACATCTTCATGGTATTTGAGATGGATATGAATGTATTGAGAATTGAGAATTTGAGATATCATGAATTCATGATATTGAAACCTTTGTTCTTGCTACTTCTTGGTATGAATATGTTGAGATATGAAGATATCATGAATTCATGATATCAGAGGATTCAGAACATGTGTGCTTAGTTGTTTTACTTGCTTACTGACTAATGGTATAAATATATTGAGATTTGAGATTTTGAGATATCATGATATCAAAAGCTATGCTTAGTTGCTAACTGCTTATTATTAACTGTTATGAAGAAACAATTTGTGTGGCTGTGTGTTGGTAAACATTCTGTCAAGTTAAAAAAATAGAACTTTAAATAGCGGTTAAAATAATAATTGTTGTCTAAAGTATGCCAGGCAGGCTATAGACAGCGGTTATTACAATAACCGTTGTCTATAGTCGGTTATAGACAACGGTTATTACAATAACTGATGTCTATAGACTGCAGGCTATATACAGTTGTTATTGTAATAATCGTTGTCTATAGTATAGACAGCGGTTATTATAATAACCGCTGTCTATACTGCGATTATTGTAATAACCGCAGTCTATAGTATAGACAGCGGTTATTATAATAACTGCTATCTATAGTGTCTTTTTTTCAAAAAAAAATTGGTGTCTTGCGACTTGCTCGTCTTATTGTCGCTTAGGCGTCCGCCTTGTCGCCTAAGCATCAAGGCTCCCGGCGCTCGCCTGGGTTCGCCTTGACGCGGTGACAAGAATGGCAGCAGAAGCAGAAACCTCTATTGTGCAGATCATTATACTCCTGTGTTGAGAGACGGTTGGAAGTCAGTGGTTGTGGTGGCCGGGGGAGGAGGGCTAGCCTGTGAGCAAGGGCGATCATAAGGGTGCATCCCCCGCAGGAAGTCGTCGAGGAACGGGAAGAATGGACATGGAGCGAGTCGAGGCGTTGGGTACGGACGGAGGGAGACGAGACATGTCCACCGATCGGACCGAAAATCCACATCCACCAAGAGGGCAACCTCCATAACATCAGTAAGATCACGGGGATTATAAGTACGAAGTCGCGAGCGAATATAGGGTTGGAGACCCTGAGTAAGAAGCTCGATGAACTCGTTGATATATAGATCCACGGAAGAAATGTGACAGAGAGCACATAAATTTTCCATGGCATTGCCTGAATAGAGGCGACCGTAAAACTTGACCAATGCTTGCTTGAGGTAGGTCCACGAGAGGAGCGGGGTAGACTGGCGGAGCCATCAATCCCAGTGCAAGGTAGAGTCATCCATGGAAAGGAGCATCAAGGAGATCTGCACATTTGGGGTGCCCTAAATGTCAAAGAATTGTTTCGCCTAGTCAATCCACCAAAGAGGGTTGGTCTCGTTGAAATGGAGAACTTCGAGGGCACGCGACATATGTGTCAAGGCAAACGCAGCTAGCATAGGAGTCATAGGGAGGTTGGACGGTGGGCCAGTGAGAGAGGACGGGCCATCCGCGGAGAAGCGGCGCAATGGAGTGGTTGTCCATGCGGGCCTCGCGAGCCTCCAAGCGCTGGAGAATCGCGTGCATCAAGGCTGAGATACAGAATTTTCGTCGAGACATGCATCCTTCATGGCTTGGGTGTTGAGGTGTCGTGTTGGTGGCGCTAGGGGATGGATAAGGATACACAAATAGCGCGTGCGGGACAGATCTTGGCAAGACAGCGCGGTAAGGCGGGATGTGGCGGAGGGGACTAATGCAGTGTCGAATGTTGCAGACAAAGCGTTACGGAAATGTGTCAGTTCGGATAAGGGCACGCGAAGGTGGGACGGAGCTCTGCGGAAGGACTCGGAAGAAGAGAAGGGATGCGCACGAGATCCTGGCGTCTAAGGAATAAGCAGGCAGGGTTGCGAGTCGGACCATTATTACCCTTAAAGTTTCACAGCTCAAGAACAAAAGAATTGAGAGAAGAGAGAAATCCAAAGGAGGGAAACCCTCTTGACCAGGCCTAGGTTCCAAGTTCTTTCAAGATAGTTCACTGATATCAAAATACAAGAGAGTTTGAGTATTAGAACCCATCATGATGTCATAAGCATAATTTTTCAAACTACATTAAAGATACAACTTAATAAGATAACACACAACATAGGCCACAATAAAATAACGTTGATGTCTTGGTCGCAGGCCCCTTCCTCCTGGAGTAGACACGCCACGTTATTGATGCCCCTAGGTGCACTTTGCCATCCGCATTCATAACAGACATTTAAACAAAATAAGATAATTATGTACTCTGTCTTTAGACTTTAGAGTGGCATATTCAATACATGCACACAATATAGTGAGGAATTTATTGAAAAATCGGCTACAGGGCTAATGAAGTGAACTATATCCTATGTCGCTTGCCAAATGAGACATGCCAAATTATATGGTCGAAATGATGCCCTATGGTGTCGTAAGATCCAAATATACAACAAGCACGATATGACAAATATCACTATAGAAGTGGAGGTATTCGCAAGTTGAACTCCTCAAACCCCAACCAATCCTTACATTTTTTCCTTATTACATGCCTTAAAACACAATAGAAGCTTATGCGTTGATCTTTAACTTGTGAAAAGTGACTATGATTGTAAAAAAGAGTATTAAATAATTCAAACAATAGAATATGTACCAAGTAAAATATACCGTTAATCTCCAAAAATCGTAAAGCTTTTTCAAGGAAGGAAGGTGCTCCATCAATGTCTTCAAGTGCAAGTAGAATAGGTCTACCAATTACCAATGACTTAGTGGGGCGCTTATCTCTCCCTGTGCAAATAAAATGTAGGCAAGCAGATGAAAAAATCAGCCAACATGATGCTAAATAATAAATAACTAACATATAAACAGAAAATGGCAAGATGTTGAAGCTGAAAAGCACATACAATGCTGAATAGATCCTTCCAAAACATCTATATTCTCATTACGAAATATGCCATTGTGCCCCATAACAAGGGCTGCATTTGGAGCTTGTGCCAGGGCTTGTTCCAAAGCAGTTTTCCATTCAAACAGATTCTCCATTGTCTCTGCCTAGCATCAAAATCAAACAAAAATACAATATATAGAGAGTTTTAAAGCAAATAATCAGCTGATTTAAGTTGCTAAAAGTAAAAGGATGACATGAAATGAATATCTATAAACTGAAATGTAACAATCAACAACACCTTAAGGGTAAATGCTCGTCCATCACGGCCATCAGGAAATAAAACGGTCAACAATTTTTTGTCTTCCCTCACAACAACACTGCAAATAGAAATCCAATAGGTATCTCATAACTTCATTCACACAAGTTAAAGGCATAAATTCATTAATCAATATAGTGTACAAACCTTCCAGAATTATTCAGGTCAATACCACCAAGAGTGATATTAACTTCACCAACTCGCTGAGGTAGTGCACTCTGCAAGGAATCAAATGGCAACAATAAGTACATCTTGACCTTCTGGAGAACACAGATCTTTTTTTTAGCTTTCATATTTGGCATTTTCTAAGTGGAATAGAAGAGTTACAAGAATTGCAATATTTATCACTTAAGCTTCTCTAAGTGGTTTGCTTTGAACAAAGCTCAATCTTCCAGATATAGACCAGGGAAATGCTATCATGAAAAGCATAGCTGTGGTACATATGAGTTATATATTAAAAGTATACGGAGCACAATTAAAACACTAATTTCTAAGCTTCTGAAGTGTCACAACCAAGTCATAATCATCAATGACATCGGATTTCAAACTCCAATCCTAAAAGAAACACCACCACAGATACAATGATCACTAATGTTATTTTCTTGTAAGTGTTCTTGAAGCATGGCTAATGACCTTTATAATTTATTTAACTGAGCATCACACTATAACAATAAAACTATAAGAAAAGGAGCTACAATATATGATACTGAAACAAAATTGTCAGTTAAAGAGCTAAGGATAATTAAATATTATATAAACGGAGATAATATTAGAAAAATACTGACCGGGTCACTTTTGAAGAAAACCAAAGAAGTGCGTGTGAGGATAAACCAACGTTTCTTCCAAGTTTTCCAACCAATCCCTGTAAAGAGTCAACAACAACTTCAGACTAAGGCCTTGTTTAGCAGGGCGACAACACGGTTTTTGCGCCCGCTCCACCAAACCAAAAATTTGTTGTGGGCAGTGGCAAGAAGCCACCGCCCGCAGCAGGCAATTTTTAAATTTAAAAAAAAAATTATAATTTATATATGTATTTAAATATATCTATATATATATAGATAATAATTTATATCATATAAATTTTTATATTAATAAATAATTCATTAGCATTTAAAAAAAATAACATTTAAATTTTTTTAAAACTTATAATTAACTTTTAATATAATTATATTAAAACTTATTTATTAATAAATTATATTAACATGCAGGAGCTAAATGAATTTGTCGGAATTTGGCGGGTCGCTCGAGGCGCTCGTGAATTGGTCGAAAACGAACCGTCCTAGCTCGTGAGCGAGTTGAGCGTGCATACGTGCGTTCTAATGTCCGTTTGGAAGACCAAACGAACCCGAAATTTTGTGAGAATGTGCCTGCTGAAATTGTAGTGTTGAGTCGGGCGAGGTCGCGAAAAAAAAATCTTCTGCTCATCCGAACATATTTTGGGGAACCCTATCAATATTAACATTTAATATAACTAACTTTTACAATTAAAAAATATTAATATATTTACTTTTATAATTAAATAAAATTAAGCCGAGTAAACTAATTATTTATTTTTTGACTTTGTAAATTCTGTGAAATGTTTAATTATTATTATCATTGTTTAATTTTAATTACTGTTTACAGTTTTCCAAACAGTTTCATAAATTTTTTCACCACTGCAAAATAGCAGATTCATCCACCACTGTTTCTCTCAGCGCTGCATATTAGCCAAACAGGCCCTAAGACTATAACACATAGGAGAATAAAAAGGGCATTAACTACAATAATAGGCATGGCCCAAAGAAACTTCCCATGTTTAATTCCAATTATTTGCTCAAGGACATCAAAGTTCATGCTTGAATCATCGTGCAACAAGTTTCAGAAAAGATGGTGGTCTTAAGTCCTAAAATCGATCGCATCAAGACTGGTGTCACGCCTATATATTTTCCTTGATGAAGCGCGCATCTTCCAAACACTAACCTTGTGGCTGCAAACAAATTGATGCGGAGAAGAAACGAGCACGAGCTTTGGGCCCGCTCGGGGCTGATTTGACGACTTATCATATATGGCGTACCCGGATCGACAATCAGACTCTGTGGTTGCGTCCGGAATGTCGCCGCGAGTCAAATTCATATATTAGTTTATTATTTTTGGTTCATTGTTCATGTATTTAGCGGCCTCTCCCACCGGTCAATCATAGTCGTTGATTGTGATGCTCAAGTGTTTCATTTTATTATAAATATGAGTCTTGTTTTATTATAAATAGGAGTCTTGTGGGTTGAATAAAGCATTGCAGAATTTTGGAGACAGTTTCTCGAATTCCAGCGATCACTCCTTAGTGCCAACGCCGTGGAGCCCTGGATGACGATTCCTAGGTTGGTTTCCCCCCCCCCCCATATCCTTCCCCTAACCCGTGCCATCGTTTCTCACCTCACAAACCTCTGATTCACCCGTTGCAGCCCCCCAAAACCCCCCCAGTTGGCTGTCCAAAACTTCCTTCTCAATTCACTATTCATTAATGAAATGTACTATTGCATTCCTATAGTTTTTTTTCTCCCCCAAGAAGCCATCGGCCAGCAACAACAGGTATTGTCGCCCCTTCCTCCACCTTCCAACACACCCGCCTCCAGACCTTCCTCCACCTTCCAGCACACCCGCCGCCCAGTCCCCCCCTCCAACCAGCAATCACCTAGCCACCCATAGCACAGGTCGACCACTCCTAAATCACCCCTCACGTGGATCCACATCCCTACACACCATATTCTCAAGATCAATCCAGATCTGAGAATTTCAGCCCCTGATCTGTTATTTCCACCACCTGTACACCATCCCCTAGCCCGGATCCGACCCAAAACAGTGGATCTACCCTTCCCCGGTCCGGATCTACTCGTACGTGGTCGGATCTACCCATTTTTTGTCCAATCTCATCATCTACCGTCGTGGACAGCCACCGCAATCATTTCCACGCCGCCGGTTCCACATTCGATCGCCGATCCACGCATTTCTGGCTCCGGAATCTTCATTGCCTTGGTCGGCCCACTATTTAGTGAGTATTGTTGTATTGGATTATTATTTTTCAGCATTTATTTATCGGATTGAACATCATATTTATTTTGCATATCTCGTATGATAGTAGTTTGTTAGATAAATATTGTGATTTACAGGATTTATTCGTCACACGCTCTTGCTATGGCCCTCCACACGGAGGAAAGTCTAAGCTTGTCTCGCTTAATTAAATTATTTTGCCTTGTCATGAATTAATTGTGTGAGATGATATTGTTTATTATCAAATTGTGATCTAACGGTCAGACTTTTCATAAGGGTTAGGTCATCATTTATCTGCCGGACATAGATTCGTCCTGCGTCACGAATCCAAATATTCAATTGAAATCTTAATTTGCATTTATCGCAAAGCCATACGAATGGATGTGATTATCTGGTTCAGATCTCCCTCATTTGTTCTCAGATGCAAAATGGACGCAAATCTCAAAGGTGATGTTGGAGCACTTACACGTCGCCTTCAACTGAGAGGTTTTTGGCATGGCACAAATCTCAAAGGAAATTTAGGACTTAAATGTTTCCATCAATCAAAAGATTTTTTATCTCGCAAAGATACCAAGATACAAAAATGCCCCTCATCCTAATGAATACAAATATCTCACCAAGGAGGTATGGTACAGGGTTGGGGTATTTGGCATTTTTTCCAGCTATATCTCCCTTTTATCAAATAGGAAAACTTTGTTGAATTAGTTTCAACTTTTAACTTGAGTCATGTTAAATCGTGGTCATTGACATGAGTATCAAAGGGTATCCCAAGGAACAAAATTCTTAGGTGGTCCTACTAACCCCTAGTTTTAGTACTGTGCCGAGGGTTTGAAAAAATATAAATTTTAGTTGATTTAGGTGAGATGCAGGGTACTCATCAGCATAGTGAAACCAACAAGACATGGGAAGGAACACAGGAATAGGTACCAAAAACAACAATTCCTAAAGTAGCTTGATGTTGAAAATAAACAAGACACGGGACAACAAACTTCTCAAGGCAGGTCTTAAAGCACAATGTAAAACCGTGAAATCATATAACATTCCTTGAATAATAATAGAACTCTATATATATCTATATATATATATATATATACGAGTGACAGGCACGGCCTCCGGCACTCGTGCCCTGCGCGACAGTACCCAGTTGCGGCGGCGGGTTTCAATGTGTATGATTTCAGCATTGATAGATTGAAAACACATTTCTGCAGTCGATATCAATAGATCCCACCACAAAAAAATGAGTATTACACAAATTAATGAACTGGGAGGATTCAGACAGAAGAAAAACACAAAGACATGCAGGTAAAATACGATGAAAACTTGACATCACATTCCCCTTCATTAATAAGGAGATGATGGTTAAGATAGGGACCGAACCCTGGGCTAATGCGAGGCGAACAAACTGTGGAGATGAGCGAATTTGCTTGAAGCGGAGAGTGGAGTAAATGGCGGCAACCTCTCTTGTGATCGGCGACAACCCCTCTTGTGATCGGCGGCAGGCCTGAAGCGTCAGGTTCGCCGGCCAGATGCATCGAGACTGCTTCTAGAAATATCGCGAGGGCCTGCCGTGTCGCCAGCGAAAAAGATCGCGCGGGTAGCCTTCGGTGTCGCAGGCGTTGATGTAGCCAGGTAGGGTTCCGACGTTGATCCAAGCACGATTTAGGCGGCAATCCAGGCAGCTGGAGAAGCGGTGCCCTGGAAGGAGATCCTGTCGCGTGAGGCTGTGCGAAAGGGGAGAGCAGTTATCTGGGATGAGGAGATTTGAAGATAGGGTGGTCCTTCTGGCACATGCTAGAAACCTAGAAATGGGGGTGTAATTCCTTGGAAACAGGAAGCTTCATGGGAGAAAGAAGACAACGCTGATGTGGTTTGCGAAGAATTTCCGGCCCCTGCTGATGGGGTTTGCGAAAACGGTGCAGGGAGGAAGCAGTTGCGAGGGTTGTGAAGTCAATCGAGAGGGAAAGATGTGGACAACGCCGTGCGGGAGCAGGCGATATCGAGGAGTTAGTGCGAAAAGAGGGCATCGGGAATTTTGGTTTCACGACGGAGGAGTGTTTGGAGAAAACTTTATTTGCAGACCTGATTTTATTGATCAGATGGCTGAGATTAGTTCTATGGCTTTTAAAATCAAGGTTTTTAAAAGTCATTCATATTTCTTTATTAGTTATATATATATAGGGTAATACAAGAAGAGAAATAAACAAAAATTATTTAAATAGTTATAACATTCCCCTTGGGATGTAATTTTCTTCATGACCAACTTGCTAATAATAGACGCAAATATTTTTTCGCTCAATGTCTTGGTGAGAAAATATGCAAGTTGTCCCTCCGAGTAAATGAATGGGTTACATACAATTCCTTTCCTAATAGTTTCTTTAATGAAGTGTCGGTCAGCTTCAACGTGCTTGGTGCGGTCTGCATCAGTATATATTTCAATTTTTAAGTGATCACTAGGAGATAATAGAATTCCCCTACCAGGCGAGGTCTTCAAATACCTCAAAATTATGTGCACAGCATCAAGATGCCTGACCTTAGGGAAATGTATGTATTGACTTGCCACTCCTAATACATAGAAAATGTCAGGACGGATATGAGATAGGTAGATCATTTTACCTACCAGCTTCTAATAATCGGAAATATCTTTAACAAACTCCTCATCATCACGTCCAAGTTTGTGATAGGAGTATCAGCAGACTTTCAACCACTCATTCATGTCTGTTTTAATAAATCAAGGACATACTTCCGCTATGAAATATGAATACCATATTTTGATCTTCATACCTCAATCCTGAGAAAACATCTTTACTCAAGTCTTTTACTTCAAATTCAATAGCAAGTTTGAGTTTCAGAGCACAAATCTCATCCATATCATCACCAGTAATAACCATATCATCAACATATACAATCAGGAGAGTCATCTTCATCTCTTTTTGTCTAATAAATGGAGTGTGATCAACATGACTTTGGGTATAGCGTAATGAGATCATGACTTTGTGAAGTCTCTCAAACCAAGCTCTCGGAGATTGTTTTAACTCATATAGAGTTTTCTTCAATTTACACATTTCCCTTCAGAGCCGATAGGGCCAAGACCTGGAGGCATCGACATATAGACTTCCTCTTCCAACCCACCGTGATGGAAAGCATTATTTACATCTAGATGTTGACGGTCCTACCGTTTACAGGCAGCACAGGATAATAGGACTCGTATTGAATTCATTTTTGTCACGGGATCAAATGTATCTTGATAGTCAATACCATGAGTTTTGAGTATAGCCTCTTTCCACCAATCCTACCTTGAATCTCTCCACAATACCTTCAGAATTCTGCTTTATTGTAAAAAAAACCATTGACAACCAAGTGTCCTCTTGCTAGGAGGGAGATTGATCAGGTCTCATGTATGGTTCTTTTCTAGAGCCTATCATGGTTGTAATTATCACGATCCGGATCATAGGATCTTGCGATCCTACGATTCAGATTTTGTAAAACGATCCAGATTTTGTAAACCAGTCCTCGATTCAATCCTACCATCTGATTCGATCCAATCTCGAAACGATCTCAACTCAGATCTTGATCCTGACAACGTTGGATCCTGAATTTCCTCCATCATCGCTTTTGTCCATTTTGGGTGACCAAGTGTCTCCTGTCATGTACCAGAAATAAACACAGAAGAAAGAGAAATGACAAAGGCTTTATGGGAAGAGGTTAAAGAGGCATATGACACATAATTAGATAACGGATGTTGAGAGGATGAGCGTATACCATTTTGGAGGGCAATAGGTAACTCCAGGGGTGTTGTAGACGAATCCAGTGGTGGCTCTGGTATTATGGGATGCGATTGAGTGTTTAATCTTTTGCTTCTCTGAGAGTACACTTGCAACTCCTTTTCTTTGGCAATATCTTTGGGAATATCTTTCGGAACATCCACACTCTCCCCCTGAGTGGTAATGTATAGAGGAATAGGAAGAGGAAAAGTAGGAGCACTCACTTACAAGTATGAAGACTCCCACCCTGAAGTGAGGACTCCCACTTCAAATTCACTAGCAAGTTTGAGTTTCAGGACACAAATCTCATCTATGCCATCACATGTAATAATCATATCATCAACATATACAATCAGGAGAGTCACCTTCATCTCTTTCCGTCTGATAAATAGAGTGTCATCGGTATGACTTTAGGTATATTCTAATGAGATCATGAATTCATGAAGCCTCTCAAACCAAGCTCTCGCAGATTGTTTTAACTCAGATAGAGCTTTCTTCAATTTACACACTTTCCCTTCAGAGCTGATAGGAACAAGACCTAGAGGCATCGGCATATAGACTTCCTCTTCCAACTCACCGTGAAGGAAAGCATTCATTACATCTAACTGTTGAAGATCCCACCCTTTACAGGCGGCACGGGATAATAGGACCTGTATTGTATTCAATTTTGTCACAGGAGCAAATGTCTTTTGTTAGTCAATACCATAAGTTTGGGTATAGCCACTTTCCATCAATCGTGTCTTGAATCTCTCCACAATACCTTTGGAGTCTGCTTTACGGTAAAAAAAACCATCGACAACCAACCATTCTCTTGACAGGAAGGAGATCGACCAGGTCTCATGTATGGTTCTTTTCAAGAGCCTGCATTTTCTCCAACATCACCTTTGTCCATTTTGGGTGACCAATTGCCTCCTGTCATGTACCGGGAACAAACACAGAAGAAAGAGAAGCAACGAAGGCTTTATGGGAAGAGGTTAAAGAGGCATATGACATAATTAGATAACGGATATTGAGTGTATAAGTGTAAGGAGACAAGGTTGTTAGGATCGCGATCCGGATCATAGGATCGTGGATCATAGGATCTTACGATCCTACGATCCAGATGTTGTAAATCGATCCTAATTTTGTAAAGTGATCTTTGATCTGAACCTACTATCTGATCCGATCCTACCTCAAAATGATCTCATCTAGGATCTCGATCCTAACAACCTTGTTTGGAGGGCAATCGGTAACTTCAGGGGTGTTGAGACAAATCCAGAGGCGGCTCTTGTATTATGGGATGCGATTGAGTGTTTGATCTTTTGCTTCTCCAAGAGTACACTTGCAACCTTTCTTTGGGGATATCTTTGGTAATATCTTTGGGAATATCTGCACCCTCCCCATGAGTGGTAATGTATAGAGGAATAGGAAGAGGAAGAGTAGGAGCACTCACTTACAAGTATGAAGCCTTCCCCTGAAGTGAGGACTCATAATAGGAGGTACTTTCATAAAAATTAACATCCATAGAGACAAATATTGATGCGCCCTGCGACGCATCATAGCTTTTATGCAATTATTTTATGTTATTTTATTAACGCACTATGTTTCCTGCATTTCTTTATGTTGCTTTCGGCTCATCGGCTTGACCGACCGTTGGGACTTCAATAAAGAGGTCCGGTATTACTAGTAGTGGAACGTTAGCGGCAAGCCCAAAATTAATTACGCAAGCATAAATTTTCAAATTCAAATTTCAAATTTCAAATATCATCAATTATTGGGAAAGTCATTAAGAGGAGAATATTTTTAAATTGGAAATCAAATTCATGAGATTCCATGTGTTATAGAAGGAAAGAAATAGAGGAGAATATTTTTAAATTGGAAATCAAATTCATGAGATTCCATGTGTTATAGAAGGAAAGAAATAGAAGAAATTTAGTTTATTTAACAACCTCATTTAGTGGAGAGAAGTAGAACCGGACAGAACCAAACGAAGATCTTTCGTTCTCGGTTCATTGTCGGTGGATCCGCCTACCAGCCGACGTGCCCTCATCGCCCCCAGCTGCTGCGCACAAATCGAAGGAGTACGGTCCTTCCCGCCGCTGGTCACCAACTGCTCCGACGCCACGACCGCAACAGCGTCGACCCGACGCTGCCAATCTTCCGCTGTCAGGTCGTCGTCGACTCCGACGCAAACCTCCGACGGCCTGGGCTTCTTCCCCGGCGTCGTCACTCCGACGCAAGTACCCGACGGCCGGGAGTTCTTCTGGACTTCTTCTGGAGTCGTCGACCTCGATTCCAGTTTCGGCCGACCCGTGTTCGAGCGACGACGGTTATTGTCTTCCGTGCACTACCGACTTGGAGACCTGCTGCTTATGCTCTAAATTGGGTAATTCCGTCCGCTCTCTTGAGTTAGTAACAAATTTATGCTTTTCTTAATTAATTCATGGGCTTGCCGTTACGTTCGCACTGCTAAGAATATCGTTATTTCATAAATTATTTGAGCTCAGATTTTGTTTGTGGTCGTGTGGGTTCCGTTGAAGGGTCGACTCGTGAACGCGTGAGAGAACCACTCAAGCGAGGCTAACGAACCTCTCAAAGCTCAGAGCGACGACGTGTATTTCGCGCGCGAAAATTCAGATTTTGGCCAACTCGGCACTCTTTTTTTTTTAAATCAAGATTTTATTTCAAGTAACCTCATAATTGTTTTATAACAAAATAAATATTTGTTTAAAATCCCTAATTTAAATTCAGGTTACATCAAATATTTTCCTGCTAGAAGAATGATAGCATTTGTACCATTTTATGTAGGAGAATAACCAATGAACACACAACGAATGGCACGAGGATCAAGTTTTGTTTGAGTAATGTCATTAATGTGAACAAAACATAAACATTCAAACACACAGGGTACAAGAATAGTATGAGAGATACCTAGAGTGAAGAAGAGTGTGATTGTCCAGATGACGGGACGACAAACAATTGATGAGGTAAGCCAAAGTAAGAAGTGCATCACCCCAGTAGTATTTTGGAAGAGACGTCGAAAATAACAAGCATCGTGTCACTTCAAGCAAATGAAAAAAATTTCGTTCAGGAACACTATTTTGTGTAGGAGAATGTACACAAGTGATTTGATGAACGATGTCATGATCACTCGAATAGTTTTCAAATTTGGTATCTATATATTCATGATCATTATCACTACGAAGAATTATAATGGTTGTACCAAATTGAGTAGAAATTATTTCATGAAATTTTTGAAGAGAGAGAACACTTCACTTTTACTACGCATCAAATAAACTCATGTAGTGCAAGAAAAGCAATCAATAAAAGTAACAAACTAATGATAACCAGAGATTGAAGCAACATGACAAGAACCTCATACATCACTATGAATAGTATGAAAAGGTATAACAGAAGACTTAGACACGTGATTGAAAGAGACACGTTTATATTTAGCAAGTTCATAAGCATCACACACAAGTTTTACGAACACAAGATGAAAAACTATGAAATAACGAATGCATAGTAGTAATAGAGGGATAACCTAAGCAACAATGTCAAGTAGCCAACTAAGAAAGTTGGTGAGCATGAAAGGCCTGAGGAACGACAGCATCAAACACATACAATCCATCACGCATCCTAACAGAGCCAGTCATCTTATTCGACTGCAGGTCCTGAAAGACACAATAAGAAAAATGAAATTGATGGAGCAGTTCATGGAATTTGTAATATGACTAACAGATAGGTTGTGAGTAAAAGAAGGGACATGAAGGGCAGAAACCAGGGTAAGAGAAGATCAATAAATAGAGCTTTTTCTTACAATAGAGAAAAGGGTTCTATCACCAATGCTTTTCTTGTCTCGGCTAGACAATGTTGAATAGAAAACAAACCTAACGATGACTCAGTCATATGATTTGTGACTCCAGAAACAATGATCCAATAAGTGGCAGACGGTACAGCAGCAGAGTGAGCACTTGGAGTACCTGAATGAGCAAAGGACAAGGATGGACCAGAAGTGGGTTTTGAGGATAACCTTTGCATCATGCGATGGAAGGTCATCATCTTATCAGTAGAAAAGGCCCCATGTAGAGACAGGCTTAGAGATCTAGCCACTCAAGGTACTATCATTAATGAATTCTGTCAGGTGAACAAAGCGAGGATAGCGTAAATTGGAGCGGCCATGATCACGTCCACCACGGCCCCCACGAGGAACCATTCCACCTCTCGATGGAGGGTGCTCATGTAATTTGAAGGAAGTGTTGCGAGTATGCCGACTCCAATCACAGTAATCACACATCAAGTGGTATTTGTCTGTGGGCAGAGCTTAAAGTCTCGAGGATTAGTGCCTCCAGAATGAGATGCAGCAAGAGCAGAACCATTAGAAAGAACCTCTGAACTTTAAGACTAATGGAGGTCATATTCTTGTTGGACAATACTATAGGTATCTGACAACGAGGGGACTGGAATGCGGCCAAGAATCTGAATAATATTCTGATCGAAGTCCCGGTGTAAATCATGTAGAAACTCAAACACCCTATTCTGATTTTCATGAGCACGAACAGGGAATGCATCAACAATGTAGACAAGGTCGAGGGAGGTAAATGGTCATACTCCGGATATAGTTGAGTAAACTCCAAATAATAGGGCAGTTTGTGTATAACTCTGTCGAAGGAAAAAGATCTTCCTTAGAAGCTGAAAGATCTAAGCAGTGTTTATTTTCTGAAAATATGTAGATTCGACACGACTCCAAATATCCGCAGTGGTATCCAAGAATAAGTAATTTTGTGCAATAACCTCTTGCATGGAATTAATCAACCATGACAACAAAAGAGTTCTCTGATTCCCATTGTGCCCACGTAGATGCAGTCTTCTCTGGCTCCTTAATAGTTTTGTTAACATAGCCAAACAAACGGCGACTCTTAAGGGCCGAGGCAATATATCGAGACCAGGATAAGTAGTTTGTTGTATCAAGACAAATCATGGTAATCTGAGACGTCGTATGATCGTGTCCAACCCTGGTAGATCCAGCGGGTTGTGATACATCAGGAGAATCAACCACATTAGACATAATGAAATCAGAGAACAAAGAAACACCGAAGAATTTCGGATTAGGCCAAAAAACAGCCACCGGAAGATCGCCGGAAAAGGATCGTTGCCAGAAATAATGTCGGACACCACCAATAGGACTATCTGGGATCCTAGAGCAATAGATCCTTGAGTGCTAAAATCAAAGGAGACCTAAAGGAGGAGGTAGAGCCCTTGTCATGAGAGAAAGCAAATAGAGAGGTAGATCCCTAGATCAACGATATAGGGAGATCTAGTGGAGCGATTAACTGATCCACCTAGTAGAAGGTAGAAAAAGAGAAACTTTTCTGAAAAAATAGGGCACACCAGACGGTTGTCGAAGGAGCAGCCATCTGGGGGGATCCGATCAGCCTGTGCACCGATCGGCAGACTACCGCACCGTCAGCGTCGCTGACGACGATTGAGGGACGTGGGGCTGCGGGGAGAGAAGAAAGGTGGAGGGAATAGAAGTGGGAGGCCGACGACGGGGCTGAGGGGCTGCGGGATCGAGCGGAGGGGACGGATGGGCAAGCGGCTAGGGCGTACCACGGGCTGCCTCTGATATCATCAGTGTTGTAGATGTCGGCTGACATGAAACGCCACGACATCGATATTTTATGCAAATATGTCGTTTTTGAAAATATCGCCTGATATATCTGTTTAACCCGATATATCAGGCGATATTTCGCGACCGATATATCGTCGAGAGTATTACAAATATTTTTTCATTTTTTGAAGAGACCAAACACTGGTTAAGGAGTTGTCGTGTGACCTTGAGGTCATGGGTTTGAATCCTGGAAGCAGCCTTTTGCAGAAATGCAGGGTAAGGTTTGCCTACATTTCACCCCTGTGGTGGGATCCATCCTTGGACCCTCGCTGCGCAGGGATGCTTTGTGCACTGGGTTGTCCCTTTTGAGGAGACCAAACAGAAATAATTTGTTTTGTGCTTCATTTTGTACATCACTTTAAGTCTAGTATCGACTACTTTCTCATCTAGTTCTCATTTGGTGATCTTTATCTCGTTTATTGCAGTTGATGGCTTTTTCTTGTATAATTTATAAACATACAATATTTGTATATATGTTTATTGTGTAATTTATAAACATATATTATGTATCTATACTAATATAAAAAGAAATATGAGAGGCTTTTAAAAGCCATTATTTTAAATTCCATTGGATGAATCACAACCCTTGATTAATATTTCCGCCTATGATGCACGGTCTCCATTATATACACTACTTATAGCATTTCAAAACAAGCCAACCCTAAATCCCACGAGAAACGCTCACTCTGCACCTCTTAATTTGTTGTCGCACCTCTTCCACGCTCTGCTGCTCCACGAAAACTAGGGTTTTCGTCCCGGCTCCCAACCTCCACCCTGCTCCTGCTGGCCTCAACAAAAACCAAAGGCGACACCTCCTCCGGCCTCGACAACCGCAGGCCCGACTCCTCTGTCGGCAACGACTACGCCTCATCCGTGCACCGCTGCACCACGAAAACCATGGATTCTCCTCCTGGAAAACGACTTTGACCCTGCTCCCGCTAGCCTCGACGAAAACCAAAGGCGACACCTCCTCCGGGCACGACAAACACAGACGCGACTCCTCTGTCCGCAGCGGCTGGGCATTCCCTTCAGATTTTTTGCCTCCTCCTAATTTGTAAGTTTAGTTCACTTTTAGATTGCTTCAAATTTCCTTCCTCCTAATTTAATTCTTGATTTGATATCGGAACCCTGATTTGATTTCCTAGTTATTCACTATAGGAACACGTTCTTCTGATTTCCTCAAGAGCTTTTGAAAACTGAAATTTAATTCCTGAGCGTTTTTCAGACTTCAACACATTCGCCAACTCTGACTCCTCGGGCATCACCAGTTCACTGCCACCTTGACAGTCCCGGTAAGCCTGCACATACCCTTCCCCTGCACTTTTTATGTCATTCTGGCATATGTTCATAGGAATTTTAATTATCACAGGCAGACTGCAGACATCAATTTGGGGTTATCGTAAGATGGATTTCCTCTCCTCTTGCCATCTTTGTCCAGTGAAGCTAGAAAAATATGGCTCAAGTCATTTGGAAAAAAATTAAGGTAAACAAATGATCATTAATGATTTACTTTGTTAATTCTATATATATTTTCATAGGAATTGTATAGATTTTGAATTAATTAGGGCACGTGCGGGCGAAGCCCTCAATATATATTTGAAAATTGTATAAATTTTGAATTATATTTTATTTAGGGCAATGTGCAAGCCCGTCGGGGGAGGATGTCCGCCGCCATGAGCCGGGTACTGTTGCGCGGGACACGAATGTGTGTGTAAGGTGCGGGCGGAGCCCGCCGTCGCAGGCCGGGTACTGTGGCGCGTAGCCATCGGGCCGGAGGCCCGTGCCTGTCACTCGTATAATTATACATATTTATAAAAACTGTGTAATATATATGAATAAATTTGTTTAAATATTAAAATCCGACATTGTAAAATATTCCCGATATATCCCCGCAATCCGACATTCGACATTTCAAACTCAAACCGATATGAACCCGACATCCGACATCTACAACCTTGGATATCATGCATTCATTGAATAATAATAGCCCTCTATATAGAGAGAGAGTAATACAAGAAGAGAAATAAACAAAAAATATTTAAATAGTTCTAACACACAAACAGGGAGATTTGAATCTCAACTCTCCATAAGGGATGAAATGCATAGAATCATTATTCAAAATAGCTCGTACATTAATTTTATAATTAATATATAGCAATTACAAAAGTAGCCTGATAACTAAAAGTACAAACCATACCTTGAATTAATTACAAGATCATCTTCGTGAAAATAAGATGTAATATTAAAAAGTATAATGCTAATAAATTTAAATTCAACTGCACACCCATATAAGATCAACTTCAATATGTTTGGCCATTTTATGGAATATGGGTTTGCTGGTAATATAGAACCCAATTTAATTATGACAATATAGTCATAAGAATAAAAAGGGAAACTGACTCTTCTAAAAGAGTTTTCACGCACCATCATTTTACAAGTAAAATCAATCATAGATCAGTATTCAGTCTTTACACTACATCGAGTTGCAATACTTTGCAACTTACTTTTTCAAATGGATATATTACTCGTAATAAAAATATAATGTAGGGGCGTGAACTTAATGTATCAATTGAGCCTGCATATTGTACACCTGGGAAGGCATCTACATACAGGTATTCCATCCTAATTTACATAGCCTTTTTCAACAAAACTTTTTGATTTACATGGCAATGCGATTACTACTTCCTCATATTCCAATTCAGTACTTTGAATGTGTTGACTCACAGCAAAAGATATGCCAACTCAAGTTATAGACAGATAGGTCAATTTCTAGACAAATCCCCAATAATAGAATGGATCACCAAAGTTTTCCTCATTATTAGAGGTCTTTTGTGTATTCATGGGAGTATCGACCACCTTGTTATCAAGGAGGCCCACTTCTTCAAGGAGATCAGAGCATCATAGTTTCATACTCAGACGGCTCGGCCACCATAAATGACAGTTTTTCCAAATAAGAGGCAAAGATGAACAGGGAGAAGTGCCCTGGTAGGTTAGATATCTATCTAGCAAATAAGTTTTAGTAATAATCTGTGCTGGACAATAAAAGAACCAAACTTTATCCTCCTCGACTTGTCAAATACACCAAAGGAATTGAGGTCACCAAAAGAACATCATCAAATCGTCTTCCTAAAAAATTCACTCTTCTACTCATTGGAAATGATTTGTACGTAACATTTAATATACAAAAGTTTGTCTGTGCTTCCTTTTTGATCATTTGTAAGTTAACAAATTTCTTGTCAACCTCAATATTTTTGATGTGACCATGTTGCACTTGATTACATGCAATGTTGATGGTTGCTTTACTTTCACAATACAGTTTGATAGGCTCAACTGCTCAAGCATCATAAGCATCAAATTTCTCATCAAAATTTGCTACCAAAGACCTTGACAAATTCATTCGGTCATATAGAATTCAACCTCTGCACATGAACAAATCATAACACTATGTTTCTTATTTCTCCTAGCCCAAGTTACCACCCGCAAATGATTTGTATCAAATGGTAGACAGACTATCTTTGGCAAACCAGTCCAATTTGCATATGCACTCTCGATCATTGGAAACAAGTACACTTTTCATATGTACACACCTCTGCACCTATTTGATTATGATTTATCAAATTAGAGGAGAAGAACCATGTACCAGTCTCTAAGCAGCTCTTTTGAGTATCAAAAATTTTTGTAAGAGGTGTTTTTATGACGGATCTTTGGAACATACATTTGAATCATGTATGAACCGACTAAGAACTCCAGAGGTATGAGCTATACCAGGCCCAGTGTGAAAAAGATAAATAGGTTTTCCGAACCAACATTGGTAACTTGCTAACATTTTAAAGGACTTTGCATCTTCTCTGACATTATAATAATTTACTTCTATAGATGATTCAATATCTCTCTATCCTCCAAGAGGTCAAGAATATTCTTTTTTTGGATATGATAGTCCCTTTTTATTTTAATCACCTCAATACCAACAAAACATCTTAATGGGCTCAAAGTATTTTATCATAAATTCAAGGATATCATCTCATCTCATCCATGCCATCCCCGGTAATAAATATATCTTCACCGGAAACAATCAAAGTTGTCACATTTCTTTCTTCGTGCTTAAAAAAAAATCATGATTTGCTTCACTAAGGAGATATCCAAACAATAGTCATTGCAGTACTCAAGCTTACAAACTATGTTTTAGGGGATTGTAGAAGTCCATATAGAGACTTCTTGAATTTACAAATTGTTATAGTTTATAGTTTATGAGCTCTTTTTCCTATTATTTTTTCTTTTGTATTTTGTATTTGTCATTCTTATATGATGGGGTCCATCATAGCATGCACCAGGAGAGGTTCGCCGCAAAGCGGGACCCACGTTCGTGACCTCACACAGGAAGACTTGATTGAATCGTCAATCCGACCCCGCGGATGAGTCCGGATCCACGTTCCGACATTTTCATATATTATATTGTTATGTTTGCTTTTATTTTGATGTAATCGGGTTACCCCATCTCCAGTCAATCATAGTCGTTGATAGTGGGATGCTCTAGTGCCTTTTTATTATAAATAGAGAAATAGGGGGGCCGGTCCAATCATTGCAGAATATGGAGAACTCTATTCTCGGATTCCAGCGATCCCTCCACGGTGACGACTCCTAGGCCTTCTCCCGCTCCCCAAAGGTAACCCCTACCCCTAGCCACCTTCCTCCACCTCCAAATTTCTCTACCGCAACTCCCACGCCTCTCCAATAACCTACCGTCGTCGCCTATTCCTTGTTGCCCTGCTAACGCCGTCCCTGTTCCATGTTGCCCTGCTATCGACGCCACCTATTCCCTGCTTCCCTGCTACTGTCGCTGCATATTCCTTGCTACCCTACTACTGTCGCCTCCCCCTTGGTGCGTTGATACCACCGCCCCTTCCGCCACCCACCACAAGCCTCCATACAACTAAATTTTCCTTCCACTGCACAAATCCGCCACCATACAGCCAGATCTACCTTCCCACAGCCATATTACGCCCTCATACAGTCGGATTTGTCCTCCCACAGTCAGATCCAGCCATCTCAATCATTGTCCCGCCTCTGGTTCTGCCATGGATCGCCATCAAAGAGCATTGTTTCTCGTGATCTCCATCGTCTTGGACCGCTCCCTAATTGGGGAGTTATTGGTTGTATGGGATTATATTTTCAGCATAATAATAGTGTTTGATCTCATATTTACTTGGATGAGATTGCATGTGGATAAATCGCTCTAGATCGCTTATGATTTGCGGGTGGGACATATTTCTCGCGCGCTTAGCATTGGACATTAGTTGTTTAATCTAACTAAATGCTTTTCTCGTTTAAATATTATTGTGTGGGTTAACTTTTCTTTCTTGCTCATACTGATTTGGTACCACCATTGCCAATCGCATTGCATATAGAATAGAGATTAGTGCATCTAGTTCTCATTTCCATCCAAGTAGTCTTAGATTTGTGCATCACGTAGCTTACCCTACATCATTATATATTAAGGAGTGGTCTCTGCTTGAATTAATCAAGTATTCTATTCTTTCCAACATGATATCAGAGGCACGCAAATAACATACTCGAGCTTTCTTCCCCGCCATTCTTGCTAAACTGCTTTCGCCGATCCCAATCCCAACTCGATGGCGCTCCTCCTTCATGTCACTCGCCTAGGGCTTCTTGCATGCCCCTTTCCACATGTCCTCTTCCCACCTCTTCGCTCGCTTCTTCCTCCCTCCCTCCTTGTTGACGTGTTGTTAATGGACGCCGGACATATGGGACCATAAATCCCCTTTCCGACATTTGATTCCTCTTCTTCTTGAGGGGATGAATCTTCTTTCTCACCCATAGTTCTAATTTGGTTTTTTAGCTTGGTTCCATTGCTGAAATTGACTTTGGGATATTCTCTTTCTATGAGAACATCCTAGGGTTGCACTCCTTTCTCTATGTTTGTTTTTTTGTGGTTTCTATCCTTATGTTGCTATGAAAGAGTGTTGATTCTCCAAATATGTCATTTGGTGTTCATGTTGCTTCCACTACAATGTTGTCTTTGGGCTTTGGATGCCCAACCCGTGACCATGGGACGTCCCAAATTACCACCATGAAACTTGATGGCACCAACTACCTCCCGTGAGCTCGTTCCATCACTCTTGCCCTCAAAATCCACCGTATGTTTTGATATGTTAGCCGCACAACAAAGGCCCCCACACAGAAATCTACGAATTGGCCTCAATGGGAGTCTAAAAACTCCTTGGTGATGTTGTGGTTATTTAACTCCATGTAGGACTCAATCGCTCGGAATTACCTGTTCCTGGACACTACGACTGATGTTTGGAAGCGAGCTGAGGTTACATATTCTTGTCGTGGGAATGCCGCTCAGATTTTCCTAACTCCGACGGTGGATATTTTGTTTCAAGCAGAGCGATCGTTCCCCCTCCGCTACTACCTGGAGTTTATTTAGCTCTATGAAGACCATGATCACTTCGATGACCTCGCTCGTGTCTCTCCAGAAGATGGAGTGCTTATTCGGGCTCGCGAGAAACGCAACCGGATCTTTGAGTTTCTACATGGCTTGCACCATGATTTTGATACTATTAGTGTTCAGATTTTAGGGTGTTCTCCTCTTCTCTCTCTGCCTGAAGTCTATAGTCGTGTGCAGCAAAAATTTGATCGCCGCCAAACGTTACTTCCTGACTCTGGGTCGCAGAGCAATGCTTTTGCTGCTCAGTTCAACCCAATGGGTGTCCTTCTCGTGACATTAGGCCCAAGTCTGCATAGAAGGATCATTTGATGTGTGATTATTGCGGAAAGGACGTCCATACAAAGGAAAATTGCTTCAAACTTCACGGCTTCCCACTCCAAGAGGAGGCCCTACCACTCGTGGTGGTTGTGGCTATGGCCGTTCTCCAGGCCGTCTACCTCCTTCCAGATATGCACATTTCTCAGATGCCTTTGAAGATATTGTTTCTCATGGTTGCCCTGCTACTCCTGGTGCTACTTCTGCTCTATCTCCCGAAGAGATTCAAGCTATTTGTCGTCTGATGCATGCATAGCTATCAAGACGAGCGCCTAGGCGCGCCTGAGGCGTCGAGCGCAACCCGTCGCGCCTCAGCACGGCTGAGGCGGGCGATGTGCCCCAGGCGCGCCCAGGCGCGCCCAGGCGCGCCCAGGCGCGCCCAGGCGCGCAGGCGCGCCTCCGGCGCGCGCGCCTTACAGGCTCTCAGGCGCGCCTGGGCCGTTCAATGTGTTTTTAAAAAAAATTTTAGATGCGCAAAAGCATGATCTCATACGCACCTGAGGCACCCCTGGGCACACTTGGGCGCCCAGTTCGCTGAAATTGAGCAAATTGGGCGCTCAATTCGCTCAATTTCCTTTTTTTCTCATTTGTACGTCTCCGGCGCGCGCCTGCGCTTTGCGCCTAGGCTCCAGGGGCCCTTTGCGGCTCTGTGCGTCTTGCTCCTTTGATAACTTAGGATGCATGGTCAACCTTCTGAGACTTCTACGTCTAAATCATCCTCTTGAGCCCACCAGGAACTACTAGGTGCTCATTCCGCTACCACCCGCTCATACACTCCGTGGATCATCGACTCTGGCACCACCAATCAGATGGTTGGCTCCAAGTGAGGTTTTGTATCCTACTTCCCTCTGTCTGGTAGAGACAATGTGAGCTTTGTTGATGGATCCTCTTCTTGCATTGCTAGAAAAAGATTCATTCTCTGCTCACCCCTCACTTCCTTTACAGTTCTTCATATTCCTAGGTTTACTTAAAACCTTCTTTTTATTAGTCACTTGACTAACTCCATGAATTGCTAAGTAAATTTCTCCCCTCTTCTTGTATCTTTCAAGACCTGAAGATGGGGATGATGATTGGCTTTGGTAGACTGTGCGGTCGCTTGTATCTGTTTGATCCCTCCAACTCAGCTCCACCTTCGCAAGCTCTTCATGTGGCTTCGTCTTTTGATTTGGATTCCTAACATTGTTGCCTAAGACATCCGTATATCCCTACTATGGAACTTTTGTTACCTACTATGTCAAACTCTTTATCAAACAATTTTACTTATGATGTATGCGAACTTAGTAAGCACAAATGGAATTATTTTACTCATATTTCTCCACCTAGTGCGACTTCTTTTGAGGTTATTCATTCTAATGTTTGGGGCCCTTGCCTGATTGCTTATATTTTAAGTTGTCAATAGTGTGTTACTTCCATAGATTATTTTCCTCGTTGCACATGGGTTTACCTAATGAAAACCAAAAATGAAGTTTATCCCCTATTTCAGCGGTTCTATAAAATGATCACTACTCAGTTTTACGCTACCATTAAAGGGTTGCGAACTGATAATAGTCGCGAGTATATTGACTCTCACTTTGAACGTTATCTCTGTGATTTGGGTATCATCCACCAAATTTAATGTGTGCACACCCCTGCTCAAAATGGGGTCGCTGAGCGAAAGACTCGACACCTTCTTGAGGTTGCTCGATATCTCTTACTTAAGATGCACCTTTCGAAGTATTGTGGTGATGGGGTCCTTACGGTTTTGCATCTTATTAATTGCATGCATACTCGTATCCTACGATACAAAACTCCATTGGACACCCTCAATGTCACTCTCACTAAAATTCTTCCACGTATCTCTAGGTGTGTGTTTTGTCCACATACATCGCACCTCCAAACTTGAACCCCATATGCTGTGGTGTGTCTTTATCGGCTACTCTCCCACCCAAAAAGGGTATAATGCTTTCAACCTATGACCCGAAAGACCTTTGTCTCTGTGGACGACACCTTTCGGGAATATGAATCATATTATCGGAGTTCACTTTAGGGGGAGTCCGTTACCAAGGAAGTAAGCTCTCCCTCTATTCCTCTACCGATTTCTTCTAAATATCAGTCTGCTAGTTCTCCTACTCACCCTATTACTCATGTAGTTCTGCCTTCGACATTGCCTACTCGTCCTCCTCCCTTGCAGATCTATACTTGAAGACGCAGGGGCACAAACGATCCGGCTACGCACACCATACCAGAGTCGCCACCCGATACATCTACAAGTCCCCAAGGTAACCGTGCATCTACACAGCATCCTGTACAACCTCGGGCTCGCAAGAAGCCCTCAAAGAGCAAATAAGTCGAGGCAGGCGAATGGGACCAGGGGGCCCACTCGCAAGAGGCGAGATGATTGTCTCTTCAGTGAGCAAGGTACCCCATTTGGGGCGAGGAGACCTCCAGAGGCGAGAGGGCCTCCAGAGGCGAGAGGGCCTCCAGAGGCGAGAGGGCCTCCAGCGGCGAGAAGACCTCATAGCGAAGGGCGCCGGCGAGACGGGCAGTGGGGTCCATCTCGCCGACATGCGCTTCTCCACTCGCCAGGGCAAGAAGAGACCATTTTTATATTTTCCATGTCAACAGGGGTTTTTTACTCTTCTACCCCGGGTATTTTTACCCTCTTACCCTTAGTGGCCTGCGTATAGCCCCTCAGAACTGCGGAGTTTGGCTGTTGGTAGACCCAGCCAGGGGTACCCCGGTAATTTCAGACCAGTACGGTTTTGTTATTGGCAGTTCAGATTCCGAAATCTATAAATAAGCCCATAGGGGTTCTTCAGAAGGATTTTTTTTCCACTCTGAGGGAATCATCGGTAATTGTCTTCTGAGGAACTCCAAGCCCAGCTTTTGGCTTTGGAGGGGAAGCTCTCAGTGACCTTCCGGGTAAGCGGTGGGACCTCCCTGCTGCGTCTTTGGGCCAGTTTTCTAGTCCTTCACGACCAGTCGGAGGTCGGAGCTTAGGCCAAGTAGGTGTCGGCTACGCCCCTGTTTTGCGAACATTTGTCGGAGTCAAATTTTGGCTTCAACACATCCCATATCTCACTATATGACTTAAACTCTTTGTCTCCCTCGCACATAGCATTTGTCACTTCTTTGTCTTGCATATCCATCTCTTCTTCTTGACAGGAAGCTATGAGGCAACATAAGTAGAATGAAGTTATGCTTGAGGAAATGATGACACTTGAAAAAGAATTGCACATGGGACCTTGTTTATCTTCCTCAGGGGAAGATTGTCATTGGGTGTAAGTTGATCTTTTCAGTGAAGCAAAACTCTCTGGGCCTTGTTGACCATTATAAAACTAGAGTGGTGGCTAGAAAATGACGCAGACTATTGGAATTAACTATCAAGAAATCTTGGCTATCGTAGCAAAGATAAATTCCATTAGAATCATGCTCTCAGACAGTTAGACGTGAAGAATGCATTTCCTCCATTGAAGAGTTGGAAAATGAAGTAGTATACATATCTCTACCTTCAAGTCATCACTGAAGGATCTGAGGAAAATGTCTATAGACTGAAGAAGGCTCTATATGACCTAAAATAATTTCCTAGGGTTTGGTTCGGGAGATTCCATAGAGCGATGATGACATTTGGTTACACTCAGAGCAATGTTAATCATACCATGTTTATAAAGCACGGGCAAGGAAAACTGACCGCTTTTATTTTTATGTAAACGGTATTGTCAAGTCTGAAGACAAGATTGACTAGCGAATTGGAGGTAAAGGATCTTGGGAATCTCAATTTCCTAGGCATTAAAGTTGCGAGATCCAAATAAGGGATTTTTATTTTAGATTTTATAATTTATTAGCTCTTTTTCTTCTTCTTTTTTTATATTTTGTATTTGCACTCCTATATATTAAGGAGTGATCTCTTGTTGAATTAATTAAGTATTCTATTCTTTCCAACACAAACTTTATATCTGAATCCATAAAAGTAAACTTGGTGGAGCACTCATAAAGACCTCATCTTTCAAATCATTGCAAAGAAATGTATTTTTACAATAATCCATTGGGGATTTTTTTTAAACCTCATCATTGACAGGAAGCTTTACAAGATTTTAGATGAAAAAAACGAGATTGCGGAATAAGTGCCCTTGAGAAGAATCAAACACCGAGCATGGATACAACAAGTTGCCATATTTTCACATGCATAGAGATCACATAATAGTCTACTCTCTAAATGTATCCCCTTCGTAACTATTTAGCTTTGAACCGCTTAATAATCCCTTCCTAATATTTCTTCAACTGTAAAGACACATTCCTACATTCTTACCTTTATGTGGAAGAGATGAAGATCAATATTAAGTGCACAAGCCTATATAGTTTCAAGGTAGGACTATTCTCAATATGCCCATCACATATAGGGGACTTAACCTCTAGCACGCAGACCACTGTTTTTTCAATTGGATGATGTGCGAGTAGGTCGTTAGGCCTACTCTACTTTGATACGAAGTAAGACATCATACCTCTGGTTCAACGATGATTTCTCAATGGGTTCCACCATTAATATATATGAGCGTTTTTTGAACATGAAAAGACTCACAAATATGCAATCTTAACTCAAAATTTTTTAAATAGTTCTTAATATTTTGCATAACTGATAACATACAACCCAATATAAAATCAATGTACTTATTATCAAAAAATGATATTGATAAGACGATGGGAGGTTTCAGGTATATCAAAATCAACATGAATTACTTGCTCGGGACTGTCAGTCAAGAAATTATTCTTCAAAGCTTCATGAAAAATTTTCCTTGTGTTGAAAAGATTTGTTTATTAAGTAAATATATATTTCTTTTTCAACACCTGACTTGTTTTCATAAATATGTACATTGTTCTAGAAATCATAAAATGGTTGTTTAAAGTAGTAAGACCTTCCAGTAATCAAAAACAGTCAGAAAGATAAAATATTACAAGGAAAATTTTAAAAACTAATCATTACAGAAGCAAGTTGTAATAAAACTAAACCATTTGCACATCTGCTAAAGAAAAAGTAACCTTTGGATGATATGAAAAGTGGTCCGCTCTTGAACACCTGCAGATAAAAGCAAAAACAACCTTAATACCCTTTTCCCAACTAGAAAGGACCATCAAAAGTGTGCTTTGATTATAGTCCCTTCGTTAAAGAACAAGTTTTATGATTATGATTATTATTCTGTTGTTAAAAACATAAAAGAAAAGTATTTAAAACGTTACATTCAAATTATACATTTACTAAATAGAAAAATTAAAAATTTAAACAAATATACATATATCCAAAAAAATCAATTATTAATTACTTAGAAGGTATAATCTCATATAATAAAAAGTATGATTAATATTTAAAATAGTTTACTACATATAAATTAATATTCATACTATGCACGCGCGCCATGCCGAATATGAAAGAGTGGATGACTCAGATGAATACCAACTCTCACAGACCAAACGTTAGACCAAAGGAGTCTTTTTTTTCTAAATCTTTTATTTCCCTGAAAAAAAAATTCTTAGGCGAGTGTTCTTGCTAACATTTTTTAATTCTATATAGATTTATATTTATGTATATAAACAAGCGTGCCTATGGAAACAATATCCTAATTTTGCCGAAATAGAATCAGCCAATTCTACTTGAGCAAAACGCTTGCCTCTCAATCTTAGATCGTGTGGTTTTCTCTCAGCAGTGTCCTCACAACTCGATTTACCACGTCAAACCCCGATGCATCTAACTATGCAACAAATTCATGTCGAGAATGCATCTATCTATACATTCTCCCTTGTCGCTGGTGTTATCTCTATACGGGATATATTTTTAATTGCAATAAACAAGGCAAGGCCTATGTTCCAAGTTGATGACAAAATGCTTTCTTATATGAAGATTTCAATGAATCAGTATACATGTAGCAACCTTCATAGTACGTTGCTCAAAGGGGAGGGGGTCAGGCTTGCAAGTTGAAAAGACTATCAATGGTCATAAATAGAATCCAAAAAGTTAGTTTGAAAAGTTTAATTAGATCATTCACACAGGTGGATTCCAACAAAGTCATGTAGACCATTCAGTCTTCGTGAGAAAGAAGAATACAGGTTTTGTGTTTCTTGTGGTCTATGTGAATGGCATCCATCTTACATGTGATGTTATTTCTGACATAGAAGAAATAAAGATTTATCTCTATGAACTTTTTCTGACAAAATATATGGGTGTACCTCGATACTTTCTTGGCATTTAGATTATAAGATGCAACAAAGATATCATGTTACGAGAATGACAAGTTCAACATATGACAAAATCTATCATTCAATAATATAATTATATCAAGTAGTTTAGGGTAAAATATTCAATATGCATAAACAAGTAATAAAAAAATAGATATGATTCTATATTCAAAGTCTACCTACTTGTCTGAGTATTGCTTGACAAATTTGTTGTCTACTATTAGCAGAAGTGAACACCTCCCTCAACTATTGCATCTTTTCTTGGATGCTTCTCTATGAAAATAGAAACTTTGCGAAGAATCCTCTTGTGTCAGTCGAACAAGATCGTCACACTAAAGTCTCTAACCATCTCTCTAAACATACTGTGAGACGATATGGCCATAAATAAATACAGTAAGTTGGGTCCCCATGGAAATTGCACTACTGATTTGCCTCAGCTTTGCAATGTTTTCGGAGAGGGAGATTAAGAGTGTAAGCAACACACGAATTCCAAAAGTTTATAGACCACTTCCAAGTCAACAACCACAATACAATAATGTTGCTGGACGCATTATCTGTCACAGCATGCAGTATCTTTTTCTCTTAGGCCACTACCAATCACCTCATCAGTAAATTCAAATATACACTTGTTTCATGTGTGAAATATTCTTCGATAGCCACAATGCTATCCTAGCAATCATGTGCACTACTACGTTCAAAATGCTTATCCTTTTTCGATCCATCCAAGCATAAATAAGAATAATGAATTCATTCAACTTGCAGCTTTGGATTAATGTTTTTATTTAGTTACCTTCTTATTCAAATAATAAAATTATTCCTTTAATACCTATCTTCAGTCTTTCATTCTCATTGTGTAATTTAATAACATTTAATGTCTTTTTGTTGTTGTATCAACTTTTACATTGTTGTCTAGTTTGCTTCGTATCACGAGCGTCAACCGAGCTTTTGAAATGTTACATTCAAATCATCAACTCACTATGCATATCTTTAATAGATTAACATAATTTTCACACAAATACTTTTACTTAATGTCCACCAAATCAAATCTCACAATAGTCAACTACATGTCTTTTCACGATACAAGCACCATAAGAAAATTGTTACCTTTTGACCTACAAAAAATACCCCAATAATATATCCATTATTGAACACAAAAACCAAATCAATTCTCTAATACCTATCCCCCAATTCCGCTCAAACGAATAGGGCCTTAGGTAAATGGTCTGTAGCAGAATAAAAAAAGTACAATGCAATTTTGATAAGGCAGTATATATATTAGAAGAATAAGGTGCAAGATTAGTGTTCCCATGAAACAAGATTGCAGTCGAATTATAAACAAGTAGCTGGAACAAATTTGGCTAAGTTTGTGATAGCAATGGCATTACATTGATGGCTAAATGAAACTGGTAATAAGCACAGTGGTGGCAGTTACCTGCATTTGGAACTTTGTAGTTTGCAGACTGTTTTTTTTGCCCAAATTTTGCTTTATGGGATCTAAGCATTCTGACGCTAACACTTGACCACGCAGGCATGACTATGGTGGTGTTTGGCAAAAAATACCGTTTTGAAAAAATAGTGCTCGCAGTTGAACCTTCTCATGTGTTATCTATGTTTTTCATAATTGCATCACCACCCGTCACCGCTCCCCCTCTATTGTCCTATGCAGGGTCTTTGTTGTTCTATTTAGAGGAACTCAATTCATTTTGTTAGTGAAAGGTGAATTGGAAAGTGAAAAACTATAGAGTTTAGTGTTTAGGGGAAGTTTAAGAAAAGAATTATATATGAAACAACATATGGAATATAGCATAAGTAATTTTAGATGAACAGTAAAAGATTGATATACGCCTATACACATAGGCATTTTTTATCTATTAGCATTTAGTACACTATTTTAAGGGCCCATAATTTTTTAAACGCCACTTTAGAAGCACATAACCTCTCGCATATGCGGTAAGGGAGCCTCCAAACTCGAGCTTCACTTTAGTTTGTTTCCTAATCACAGAACCTCCAGATTACAACAACAACACTCAAGCCTTTATCCCACTCTAGTGGGGTCGGCTATATGGATCCTTTGTCGCAATTGGGCCCTATCTTTTGTCATAATCTCACTAATGCCTAAGCACATCATATCTTTCCGTATAGTTTCATTCCAAGTCTTTATTGGTCTACCCCTCCCTCGTTTAACATGCCTAGTGACTAGACTCGCACAGCGCCTAACAGGTGCCTTTATTGGTCTCCTTTGTACGTGTCCAAACCATCTTAGCCGAGTTTCTCTCATCTTATTTGCAATTGGTGTTACTCTTGTCTTAAACTTGATACATTCATTCCTAATTTTATCCAGTCTCGTGTGTCCGCACATCCACCTAAGCATTCTCATCTCCGCAATTCCCTTTTTTTGCTCGTGTACACAATTCACTGCCTAACACTCAGAACCATAGAGCATCGCTGGTCTAATTGCAGTACGGTAAAACTTTCCCTTGAGTTTTAATGGTACTTTACGATCACATAAGATCTCTGACGCGCCACTCCACTTCAACCAACCCGCTTGGATTCTATGTGTCACATCTTTATCAATACCTCCGTATTTTTGAATTATCAATCCAAGATACTTAAAACATTCACTACGGGAAATATCTTGATCACCCAACTTAATAACGACGTCATCCATCTATCTTATACTACTAAATTTAAGCTCCATATATTCTGTCTTATCTCTGCTCAACCTAAAACCCTTCCTTACTAAAGTGTCTCGCCAAGATTCAAGTTTTGCGTTTACACTCTCGCGCGTCTCATCAACCAAAACGATATCATCCGCAAACAATAAACACCAAGGTATTGCTTGTTGGATATGTCTGGTAAGCTCATCTAAGATAAGGGTAAAGAGATAAGGGCTTAAAGGTGAGCCTTGATGTAAGCCAACAGTGATAGGGAATTCTTGTGTTAATCCTCCAGATGTCCTCACCCTTGTCAGTGAATTTGTATACATATCTTTGATTATATCAATATATGATACATTTATACCTTTCTTTTCCAAGACTCTCCATAAGATCTCTCTTGGAACACTATCATAAGCCTTCTAAAGATCAATAAACAGCATACGCAAATCTTTGTCAATGAGTCTCCTCGAGAGATGTATAGCTTCCATGGTCGACAGCCCTGACATGAATACAAATTGATTCTCCGAGATGTTAGTCTCTCGTCTTACTATTTTTTCTATTACTCGTTCACATAATTTCATGGTATGACTCATCAATTTAGTAGAACCAAGGATGGATGGAACTCCAATAAGGTTTATCGATGTCAGTTTTTCAAAAGGGGGCTTGCCTACAAATTAGATTCTTCCTAGCATGCATCTTCTTCACTGGAAATTGCTATTGTATGTGCAAGTTTTTTAAATAAGTAACTATTTTCTGTGAACAACCTTCCTTTTCCAAAGAAACAGAAGCACTGATCCAAATCTCCAGTAACTGACCGGCAAAAAAGAATTTATTAAAAAAAATTAACAGTGAAAAGGCCACAAAAATTCAGGCCTAGCTGCCCAACAAGCTTCAGATTAAAGAGTTGCTTATAAACTTCCCTAATGATGTTCATAAGAGAAATCAAAAACATCCCACAGTCATAGAAAGGACCACATTGCAGTTGCAGACTCAGTCTGGTACTTCCAGAAGAATGTTTTCATGTTTCATTGCTCGGCCGTGCTTTATTTACGCTCATGTTCCGACCAGCGCCTAAAATGCATAACTTGTAGAACATAAGCATCAGGAATCAAACGATTGATACAAAAAATTGAAAACAAGTCGCCCCAAATCTTCTAATAAAAGATATAAATTGCAGCAGAAAATATTGAAATCGGTGGAGATGTGAAGGAAAGCAAAATACACCTAGTCATCGCAACAAGTAACTTCTAAAATTAGCAGGGGTATCAATAATCATCGCCCCTCTAAAAATAATACCAGAGGAAGAAAATTAACAAAGAGGGTGATACCGTGTTGGATGTTACGAGCCTATGGCGCTCAAACATAGGCGCCGCGGCCGGAGCCGACGACATCTGTTCCCGAAACTCAGCGTGTCAAATATCGGGGGCATCAGATCAGTAACAGAACCATCCAGATCTCAGCGGAACTTCCAGATTTTATCAAACAATTTACGGCCGGAGCGGCATTAGCGGAAGCCAGTGGCTGAGGACGGAAGAAGTGGTTGTGGCGGCGACCGGCCGATCTGCGCGGTCAAGCGAAGTAAAGTAGGGCTTTGGAGTATCAGAAAAGGTACGGTGGGGTTTGGGATAGGAAGGGGGGAAAAAGAAGGGAAGGATGAATGGTTGAGGGGCGGACGGATGGGAAGAAGATTGGTGATAGGAAAACGACGCCCTCTCTCTCTCCCTCTCTCTCTCTCTCTCTCTCTCTCTCTCTCCCTCTCCCTCTCTCCCCCCACCTGTCTTTTTGTAAAGGACGGAACAGCTAAGGAGGCTGGCTGTGTGTGAGCTTCTTCGTGATAAAGCTTTGGAAGGAGTGGGGGAGGGGTTACAGATTCGGGGAGCCCTGAACTTGTTCAGCACTAATAAGTAATAAGACAGTAAAAAACAACGGGGACTTGCATTTCTACTTGAGAGTTGAGGCCTCAAGGTAATAATGGTAGTATTACTAGTATACATCCATCTAGCAGTAAAAATGTAAGTGGCATTATAATAATAATAATAATAATAATGATAATATGTTTTACTTAATTATTTGGTGGTTTCCAGGAATTTCCTTTCTTTCAGTATGCAGTGGATTTAGATTTTATTTGGAATATCGGTATTATTTTAAATTAAACGTTTGAAAAGAGAAATTTAAAATTGTATTTTTAGGACTGTATTTTTAAAATTGTATATTTAAAATTAAGATTTTATTTGATAAACTCATAATAATTTAAAAATTATATGCAAGTTCTCATTCTCATCTTATTTAAAGTATCAATATAAATTATTAATTATCAATTTAAATTGTTAAATATCATTTTATATTAGTAATTATTATTTTAAATTAACACATATTTAAACTATTTAAATTATCATTGATGAGGTTCTCCTACGCCGATTCAGTCGAACCCATCGAACCGTGCGCGACCACCCGAGATGTGACCGTCGCGCCAACCGGTGCACCAACCGTCGCCGTCGCCGCCCAAGGCGTGGCCATCGCCGTCCTCCCCTTCGTTTAGCTTAGTCGGCCCCTCGTTGGTCGGCGTGCCCAGAGCCCCCACGCGGCCTCTGCCGCCGCCCCGGAGTCGAGCGGCTTATGTCGCCGCCCCGGAGGCGGGCGGCCTCCTTCCCGGCCAAGACGGGCGTCAAAATTGTTGTTTGCCCTATCATTTTCAGCTTCCAGGACGGGCAGTAAAATTTCGTCCGCCCTGTCATTTACAGCGCACAGGACGGGTGGCAAAATTGTCGCCCGTCCTGCCGCTTTCAACGCCCTGAACAGGTGGCAAAATTGTCAGCCCTCCAGCCGTCATCCTCTTTAAGGGGCGGCCTCCCTCGCGACCAAGACAGGAGGTGAAATTGTCGCCCGTCCTGCCATCCTTCGTGCCATGGAGGCCTGGTCGGGCGGCAGTCCTTGTCGTTCTTCCAGTCGTTGCCCCCCTCCTCCCTTTTGGGGGCGGCTTCCCTCCAGACCAGGGTCGGGCGGCAATTTTGTCGCCCTCCCTGTTATCTCTAGCGCCCTGGATTGACGGCAATTTCTGTCGCCCGTCCAACCGTCGCCCCCATTGGGGGAGGCTTCTCTGCCTGCAGGGACGGGGGGCGATTTCCTCCACCCGGCCTGCCTCCTTTACCGCCCGACCTGCCTCCTTTACCGCTTGGCCTCACCCAGGTGCTCGGCTCCCTAGCCGCCGGACTTCTCTGTCGCTGCCCTCGTCGGGCCTCCCTTGTCGTTCCACCCCTCCCAGAGCAGAAGAGGCGAATATTTTCCGGCGAGGGCGGTTATTTTTCGATCAGGGACGGTCTCGACATTTCCATAAAATCTGTGCTCCGAGTACTCTAAAGAGAGCGATTATATTCGCCCGACCCGTGGTCATGAGGAGAAATTATCGGCTTGCCCCTCTTAAAATCTATAAATAGAGTTCATTCATCTTCATTTGGATCCTTTTATTCTGCCAAAAAGACCTCTTACGGATTTTCTCTCTCCTCTCCTTCACATACGAATTTCTCACTCCTCTTCTCTTCCTTGCACGCACCTGAACTCTCCTCTTTGCGCCTCCCCCTCGCACACCCCCGTGTGTGACACGTACTAACGCACCTTCTCACGTGTTGTTTCATTGTATGCTCTCGTTCAGCAAGCGTTCCGCAAGCTTTCCTCTAACAAGCACGCCACGCGCTCTCCTTAGGCAAGCTGGAGTGTGCGACACGTACTAACGCACCTTCTCACGTGTTGTTTCTCTGTATGCTCTCGTTCAACAAGCGTTCCACAAGCTTTGCTCCAACAAGCACGCCACGCGCTCTCCTTAGGCAAGCTCCTTGCGCGTTCTCATCTGGCAAGTGCTTCGCGCGCTCTCCTTCGACAAGGGCTCTGTGCTCTTTCCCCTAGCAAGCGTGCCTCTGCGCGCTCCACCAGAAAGACCATCCCGGCGTGCTTCTGCGCGCCTCACCGTCAAAACCGTCCAAGCACACCTCTCTGGGCTCCACCATCAAGACAATCCAGGCATGCCCCCCCGTCAAGACCGCCCGAGTGCGCCTTCGTACGCCCCGCCGTCAATATCGCTCCAAGCGCACCGTCGTGTTGTCCGCCGTCAAGACCGCTTCAAGTGCAACTTCATGTGTTCCACTCTCGAGACCACCATAAGAGCCCAACGCCCTCAACTCAACAACGGACTCTCCAATTTACAATGAGCCAACCGCTCCGGACTTCTTTATATAAGAGACAAAACACATAGGATAGGGCACAATGAGTGCTCTCTGGAGCTTCAAGCCCAAAACATCAAAACGAGTGCACCAGGTTATTCCTGCGTACAACAACTATCAAAGGACTCCAGAATACAACGAGCGCATCGCTCCCCGCAGCATACGAAGAAAAAATTAGCTCTGTGAGAGGTGGTATGTCACCCTCCGAGTGAAACTCACTCTCTCCTTCAAATTGTAACGAGAGGCGGTCTGTCTCCCTCGATTTTTTTAAAGAAACTTTGTACAATACTCAACATATAGTAGAGGTTTGGTCGGCATAGTCCCGGCCACGTGATTTTTCACTTGGTTGAAGGATTTTTCACGTTAAAAACTCTCTTGTCAACTTTCCCTTTTTCTATGACTGTTTGCATGCTCGACCGCTCCTGGTCTATCGGAGTGATAGTTCAATTTAGTTTGCTCTATCAGAGCCTCGAGCGATCCCTAATTGTTTGGCGTCGTTTGTGGGAAAAATTGCTCACACAACTGGAAGAAACGGCCCTTAGGGGGCACATTGATCCAGTTCTTCTTTGCTCACTCGATAACATACCAAAATCATAGCTCCCCAACGCGGATATCCAAGGCCATGGAACCCATCTTGACGGAGTACCTGAAGCAAAACATCATTGTGATTACCTGGAAATGGCAGACATCAGGCATGCGGCACAAGGGGTCACTCGTAAATATGTTTGTGCCATGATCTAGGAAAATAAGCATGTCATACAACGCGCTTCCCACTATCCCCGCTCATTGTTAACACTAGAGGTATTAGCACATCCGATCTCGAATGACTACAAGCTCCCAAAACTTGAAACGTTCAATGAAACGGAAGACCTATAAGATTACATCGATCACTTTGTCACCATAATGAGGTTCGCCAATGCCCCCGATCAACTGTAGTGTCAGGCATTCCCCATGATCTTGAAAGGGCAAGCTGATACGTGGTTCTATTCACTGAACGAAGGAGTGATTGACAACTTTACAGATCTATTTCAACTCTTTGTCGACTAGTTGATCGCTAACCACAAGATCACCATATGTTTTCATATAGGGGCTTATTTAAAGTATCCCCTAGGATTTTATCTAGGGTGATTCATTTATGAGTTTATCTAGGGCAGTTCATCTATGAGTTTATTTGAGAATTTATTTTGGGGTTTTATATAAGGGTTTATCTATGGGCTCTTCAAGGAGTTCAACTTGGGGTTCCTCTATGAGTTTATTAACTATCAAGGGGTTCATCTATGAGTTCATCTTGTGGTTTATCTAAGAGTTCAGCTATAGGTTTATTTAGGGGTTCATCTTGGGGTTTTTCTAGGGTATACAACTCATATTCTTCGAGGGGCCCACTCAAAGTCAGGTCAATAAGAAATCAGAGACAGCATTGAAGACGGTATAAGGTCAGAGCGAGTATGGTGAGCTCCCCTCGCATACTCGTCAGGTAAGCGACTAGGGTCGATAGTCGCCCATGCAGGTGAGTTCCTCCGGAAGTCTCCTAGTCACCAGCTGAGGGTTGGACTATAAATAAGACTTCACTCCTTGAATTTGCTTAAAAATAGAACCCCATGGGTATAAGTATATGGATCTCAGAATCTTGCAAAATATCTCGACTGGACTTTTTGGGGATATTTGGTTGTGCTTTAGGATCCTGTTATCAAGGACTTCAGCTGCGAGATAGTGAGCATCCCCTTGGTCCTCATCCTCTGATAGTAGCCAGTCTGTGTTCACCTTGTACCCTGCTCGACCATCTTTAGTTGTGGAGGGGAAGCTTCTTCTAAGAATCCAGGTACGTGGCGGAACCTCACTACTGCAACACTTATGGTCTTTTTAGTTGTCCCTCTATTTCTGTGTCTGAGCATGTCAAGTCATCAAGCCCGACCGGTGGACCAGTAACTTTAGGCTCATTGAGCTGAATTTTGGAACGTGGAATTTTCCTGGCTTTAACATAGAGATTCATATAGAGATTTATTTAAGAGTTCATCTATGAGTTTATATAGAGTCTCATCTAGGAGTTTATTTATATTTTTATCTAAGTATTTACCTAAGGCTTCATGCATCCAGGAGTTTATCTATCATTTCATCTATGAATTTATTTATCATTTTATCTATGAATTTATTTATCATTTTATCTAGGGGATTAGATAATATTACATCTAACGGTTTATCTAGTGTTTTATCCAGGAGTATATTTTACATTTCATGCAGGGATTTATCTGTCATTTTATTTAGGGGTTTATCTATAGTTTTATCTAAGGGTTTGTCTAATATTTCATCCATGGGTTTATTTACTAATTCATCTAAGGTATATTTTCCATTTTATATATGAGTTTATCTACTATTTCATTTTGGGGGTTATCTATAATTTTATAAAGTAATTTTCCTATTGTTTTATTCTAGGGTTTATCTATCATTTCATTTAGGGTTTTATGCACTATTTCATGAAGGGGATTTATGTACCATGTCATCAAAGTATTTATTTATCATTTTATCAAGGGATTTATCTACTATTTCATTTAAGGGTTTATGCACAGTTTTATCCATGGGTTTATTTACTGTTTCATCGATGAGTTTATTAACCATTTCATCTACGTGTTTATCTACCATTTCATTTAGGGGTATATCTACAATTTATCTAGGGTTTATCCAATAGTTTCATCCAGAAATTTTTATATACCATTACATCTATGAGTTTATTTTCTAGGGGTTCATATAGGCATTTTTCTACGGGTTCATGTATGAGTTTATCTAGGGGGTTCATCTAGTAGCTTTATCTACGGGTTCATCTCGAGGTTTAACTAGTGGTTTATTTATGAGCTCATATAAGTGTTTATTTATGGACTTGTGTGAGGGTTTATTTAGGAGTTCATTTAGCGGATCATCTAGGTGTTTATTTATGAGCTCAATTGTTTATCTAAGAGTTCATTTAGGGATTTATTTAGGGGTTTATCCAATGATTTATTTAGGGATTTATCCAGGGATATATTTAGGGGTTTATTTTGAGATTTATATAATTTTTCATCTAGAGGTTTGTCTAGATGTCCTTCTGGGTGTTTATACAGGAGTTTATTTATGAGGTTATCTATCATTTCATCTAGGGGTTTATCCACTCCCTCTATTTCTCCTTCTCTCATCTTCTCTATTGGCTTGTTGATTTATATTGGATGGGTTATTATGTTAGTGAGCAGATTATATGTTGTTAATTTTGCTGTCTGATTTTGGGGTGAGTTGATGGTTGTTGCTTTTAGCTAGTTGTGATGGTTGGCTTCTAGTTTTGTCTAGCTATTGGTTTGGTTTTGTCTTGATTTTCTGCATTGGATTTTGGGCGATTTGATTTCTTGATGACCCTGTTGACCGGGTGGTCTTTCTTGTATAGTTGGATGATGATAATTATAATATATGATTTCTGTTGTATGTTGTTTTTGCTGGTCAGTTATTTTTTACCGGTTTATTGTTCTTAATGGGATGAGAAGATTATTTGATGTTATGCTTGTTTCTATAACTTTCATAGTTGACCATGATTGCCTCTTATTTATGACCATTTCTAGCCAAGTATGTGTTGTTGTTGTGGGTTGCCTTTTGTTGACTATCCTTCTCTTCCCTCTTGTTAATTACATTGGTGCATTGATGGTTGAAATATGATAGTTACTTTGAACCATAAATTTGATCTTTTCCTTCTCTTAAGTTGCATGTCTAGTGGCTGAAACGTGAGTCACGTAGTGGCTGGAATGTCGTTTTTGACAATTTCTTGGTTTCACCTAAAAATTTTCGACCTTAGGTAGCTCCTAATTGGTCATATTTATGATTGTTTTGGGAGTCTACTCGTAGTTATTTAACAGCCCAACCCTAAAATAAATGATTTTCTTGATATTAAAGAGAACAGTGTCAGGCCATAGACGCGATAAGAATCATATGAAGGACAAGTGTAAAGAAAACATTGTGGTGTGTCATTAATTACTGCTTTGATTACTTATATTTGAATTATTTTGAAATATAAATATGTAAAATTACTTTACTTTGAGTTACTTTCTTGCACGACCGCTAAATAGTAATTAAATTGAATTGAAGAATTTTGAAATCATCGTAAATATGAAATCATTAAAAAGCTAAATATGAATTATCATGGAATGGAAACTTTAGGAGGTTCTATATAATAATAATTTTCTATATTTTGAAAATGAATATTAAAAGAATAAAAAACTGAGTGTGCATCGTCACATAAAAATGTGAGGGGTTAGCCTTGTAGAAGGGGTAAAACTCCTAAATTTTGATAATTTTGAAATGGGTTATGTGTTCGATCACCCTGAATTGGAATATAATTGTCTAATCTATGAGGTGCTTAAGCCTGAAACATGCTTGATTACCCTAGATTTGCCATTGATAGACTCAAAATGACTAATAAAGTTGAGAATGACCCACAATATTTCGAAAGAACAAAATATGATAAAAAAATGTATGAATTGAATACAGAAACAAAGAAAAACAAAGAAATAATGAACTTGATATCATAAATAATTTATTTATGTTGTAACTATATATTGATGTTGTCTCTTCGTGATTGTCTGTAACGTGATTGTATAGATAAGGAACTCAATTGACTTTCTAAACCAAGTAGTTGTTGATTTATCTTTTTGGAATCAGATCGCCAAACATACTGAATCCCATTGGAGGCTGTCTGCGAAGGCATAAAGGAAGCAAAAGAAAGATGTGGTTGGAACACGAGTTAGAATTTTGTTAATAGTTTGTTTATAGTTTGCTACAGTCATTTTTCCTGTATTCTAGCATATTACATATGTAATTTATGCTTTAATGAATGAAAAGTTATTTTATTTTCTCCTTGAATATTTGGTGTGTTTTATAATGAATTAGTTGTGTTAAGTTACTCAAAAACCTGCTTGAAATAACAAATTTAGTATATATGTGTGGCCAGTTGTATTGAAATAGAACAACACCACGTCAAATTAAGGTTTCATTTGTTTAGGTGGGCACAAGTGCGGCCGGATGAAACGCGGCCACGGTTCGGAGATAGAGGGGGTGTTGGGATTCGAAATGGAGGTTTTATTTCTCAGGAACGGGCAGAAGCAGATGCGGCAAACGCTGTCGCTAGCCGTTTGTTTTGCGGCTCTCGCAACCAGCATGAAAATGCCTAAACAAATGAGGCATTTTATTATGGCGATTGTTAACCGCAATCCGTAATTGGCTAGTCGCACCCCAAAATCTCTCAAATTTTCACACCTTTTCGAAATACGCCTTGTACATGCAATTTCAGAAAAAGTGTTCAGCACGAAAGTTTTAGATATTGACGAGATCTACAACTTTCGTGTTGAACACTTTTCCTGAAATTGCATGTACAAGGCGTATTTCGAAAAGGCGCAAAATCTGGGCATATTTCTGAAATACGCCTTGTACATGCATTTTTAGGAAAAGTGATCAACACAAAAGTTGTAGATCTAGTTGATATCTATAACTTTCGTGTTGAACACTTTTCCTGATATTGCATATACAAGACGTAATTCGAAAAAGCATAAAAAATTAAGAGATTTTAGAATGCGACTATCCAATAACAGATTCCTATTAACAATCACCTTTATTATCCTTAGAATTTTGTGTTCAAAGTAGGTGTGCTGCTAAGTTATTATACGGAAGCTCGTCTTTAATGTTGAATATTGAATTTGTTCCTTGCTTCTCGTCGGTCTTGGCGTCGTGCTTGAAGCTTACTGGCTTCTCCCGACCGCCGATCGAAGAACGGCACAAGGATCGATGGAGGTGAAGGGCCGCACAGCCTGCTCCCTAGTAAAGCGGATGAATCATCCCGGCAACGCGGAGGCGCTGGGAGAGATCATCGCCGAGATCCGCCTCCTCACGAAGCACGACGCTGAGGTTCGCCTCCTCCTAGCCGACGCCGGCGCTGTCTCCCTCCTCGCCCATCACCTCCTGGCCTCCAGCCCAATCGCCACCCCTTCCTCCCTCGAGAATGCCTCCGCCGCTCTCCTCAACATCTCAATCTCCGCCCGCGAGCCTCTCATGTCTACTCCGGGATTCCTCGACGCCCTCGCCCACTGCATATCCCCCGCCGCTTCAGCCGACGTAGCCCAGAATATCGCCGCCGTCGTATTCAGCCTTCTCTCCGTGGACTCTTATCGGCCCATCATCGGATCCAAGAAAACGCTTCTCTCCGCTCTCATCGCTCTCATCGCCGCGCCGGATCCCGACGCCCGGACTGTGAAGGACGTGCTCAGGGCGCTTTTTGGCGTGGGGCTTTACGCGCTGAATCGGGCGACTATGGTAGATCTGGGTGTTGTTCGGCCACTTTTCTCACTGGTAACGGAGGATTCCCGGCCAGGGGTGGCGGAGGATGCCTTGGCGGTCATCGCTAAGGTGGCGGGATGCTGGGAAAGCCTGCGGAATTTCAGGAACGAATCTGGAATTAGAATTTTGGTGAATTTGGTGGACAGGAAGACGGGGGCAAGCAGGAGGGCGAGAGAAAACGCGGTTGCAGCGCTGCTCAACCTCGCCACGAGCGGCGGAGATGCGGCGGTGGCTGAGATCAGACAGTTCGAGGAAGCAGAGGCGGTTGTGAAGGAGCTGGTGGAAAATGAGATCAGCGTTAGGGCAACGAGCAAGGCGGTGGCTCTGCTAAATGCTCTCGAGAAGAGACGCCGCAATCCTGTGGAGAGCCACTGGATTAGGGATTTCGATCTGCTGGACATTTCTACATCGCACACCTCTTCTGAGTGGACAAGCAATTAGAGAGCTTGGCTTTGTGTTATTCTGGTATTCCTCTTATTTTTTTCCTTTATTGTAAAGTAGTTATTTATGAACAAACCTTCATGTAGAATTAGGCTAGTTGAGCATAAAAAAGTGTTAATTTCTTGAGTGATTGATGAAATGTTCTCTGCTCAAGCTAATTGTTGAATAGCACAGAATACAACAAATTTTATTTTCTTTTAAACATTATACTGCAACAGCTACTAGAGTAGCTTTGTGTTATTCTTCTTCTTTATTTTAATTGGAAAGTGATTATTCTTTTAAATTTTATACTTCATCATTTGGTGATGGTTTTGTGCTGAATTTGGCTAGTTGGGTGTACAACTCCGTGTTCACCGAGTGGGTCGTTCTGAGGGTGAATCAAAACAGTGAGAGCAGTTTTGGGCTGTGGCGAGTTGGACTGGCGAGTGGGGAAGGAACTCCCCAACTCGCGTAGGGTTAAGCCATCAGTCGCTGGGGGCGCGTGGAGCGCGCAGGCCCGCACTGCCCCAGTCTAGCCAAGGGATGGGCGAGTGGGGCATCCGGGTCAGCACTCGCCCTCAACCCCGCGGTGGTAGCGAGTGCCAGCCACATCAGGCACTCACCGCCCCAGGCGAGTGTTAGCTGCATGAACTACTCGCCCAACAGTGTTTTTACCAGAATGTCCTTGTTGGACTGCTAATAGCCCTCTAAACAACGAAGTTTCGCTGCTGACAAACCAATTTGGACTGCGTTTATCAAAACTAAAAGACGGTATTGCGTTATTGACAGACCAGACTTAGAGAACTATAAATAGACCCTTAAGGGCACCTTTGGAGAAGATCAATCTCTGGCTTTCTTCCTCCTCTGGATGAATTTGGTTGGTTCAAGAGCTCTCCAAGGTGCGTAGCTCAGCTTTGTATTGGGAGGGGAAACTCTCTTAAATCGTTCGGGTGTGTGGCGGGACCTCCTCACTGCATCTCATGATCTGTTCCTAATTCTAAGTCTGTGGCCAGAAATTTAGTTCGGGATAAGTAAGTGCAGAATGCAGATTACCCACTTTAAGTCTGAGCTCTCTCTGAGACCGGATAACGGTTTCAACATTAGTGTTAATTTCTTCAGTGATGGATGAAATGTTCTCTGATGAAGCTAATTGTTGAATAACACAAAATACAACCAATCAAATTCATCTTCTTTTAAACTTTATAATGCAATAACTTCATCACAATATTGCTATAGAAATTTCCAGAAATGCAACTTCAGATTCTTTTTTATACTTGAAATTGAAAAAAATTGCTAGCTGAGTTCTAACAACACCCCTCCTTTATTTGTAATTTCATTTGCTTCTTGAATCTTTCAAATTTCTACAATTTGACTACTGACTTGTGGAGAGAAAGTTAGCTGGTTGATCATTTGTGCTCAATATGCTTTCTACAAAAACAAAAGACCGAGGACATGTTATCACAAAAGATTGTTTTTTGGCATGCCTCAGTATATCTCGCATGCCCCTTATAATTCTCCGGAGCCCAATTGTTTCATATGTTACTCCTATTGCAGAGATACATATTCAGCTTCGACTAATGATAGACAATAACACCACATTTTTTTCATAAACTCCATGATATCGAACCAAACAAAAGAAATATAGGCTCCGTTTGGGGTGGCGGTGATGGTGAGAAAAACTCTATTCGCACTGCCACAACCCATTTTTAGGTTGTTTGCATGAGTTAAAAAACAAGTTTTTCAAGAATGATGTTTTGGGGGCTTTTCTTTCTAAAAACCACTTCTCTGCTTTCAGTTTTTCCTCTTTTCTTTGAGGTTAACGAAAATCACACCCCCGACAATTCGCTATCTTTCTTTCTTCCTTCACGCCACTTGCAAATGTTTTCTTTTCCCATTCACGAATCTTCACCAATTCATGATCTTTGCTTCTCGCCATTGATCTTTTGTAACCTGCTTATTTATGACTGATTAACATAAAACATTTTTTTATTATTAAAAAGTAAAACAATTATAAAAGAACAGTTGTTCTTCAAAATAAAATAACGGAAAACATCTTTTTGAATAGCACTTAAATGATGACTTTCCAAACAATCTACAAATTATTTAAAATAGCTTTCTTGATAGCTCTAATACCACCGCTGTTTTTTTCACCGCCACCGCCGCCCCAAACATAAGTCTTATATGCTTTTACGACATCGAGCGATCCTATCCTGCTCGTGTTCTTTGACAGTTAATCATGCAGGTGTGATCTAACTTTAGCAGTTAATTGTGAACACCAAACCTCACAAAGTTGATTTTAAGCCAGAAAGCTATCATTAAAAAAAAACATAGTGGTGGCATGAGCAATATAAATTAAGTCTGATGGCCGATAGGCTATTTATCGCCCAATACTTTTTGAGCAAGTTTTCAACATGCCTATGGGAAAGAAAACTCTCTGACCAGGCTTCTTTAACTAAGAAAGTCTTATGTCAAGGATTGAGGATGACTGGTTGTTGGTCATGTTTTTTTTTGGGTGTTTTCTGCTAGCCATAGGCTCCCTTTGGGGGGACTTATTTTCAACGGTCAAGCGGTTACGACCGCATGTACCGGACCTTAATTTAAGGTCCGGTACATGCGGTCGTAACTGCTTGATCGTTGCAAATAAGTCCCCCAAACGGAGCCATAATCTTCCAAACTCCTTTGTTGGTCATGTTTTTTGTTATTTTCTTCCTGATAATCTTTAGTGTATTTCTTTACCAGATCAATATGATTCTCTTTTATATCAAAATCAGAGGTCTCGGGAGCTTCGGATTGGGGACGGCCAAAATAGGCGGCGATCCGGCTAGGATTTCTTTATTCATTTGATTGGGAACCACACTGATTTAGGTAGGATATGTTTGGGACATTGGTGGCTGGGAAGGAAGACTAACGCTGCCGGAGCTTTGGAGGGCGGCGGCGGCTGGGAACGGCGGGGAAAGACCGGTAAGTAAATGATCCTAACAGACGGCGGTGGAGTTCGTGCAACCGCACCGGAGGACAAACGCCCCTCCCAAAAAGGTGAAAATTTTCAGTGCGTATAATGCACAGAAAATCGGCGTGTGCATAAATACTCTCGAGCACATCTTTTATTTGCGAATTCAATTTTTTTGTCGTTCCTCTCCCCTCCCGACTCCGCCCGGTGCCGCAGCTCCCTCTTCGCCGACGCCTCCGTTCGCTCTGTTGTAGCCTTAAACTCCTCCCTCCCGAAGGCTTCCACCTCCGCTGCCGAAGGCTTCGCCCCATTGCCTTGTGCTGCTGAAGACTCCTCCAGAAGATCCTCGACTGCTAGGTTATGGGTTACCTGCCATTTTGGTGTTGAACAACTCTCCCCATTTTGTACTAACTGTTGGATCAGGAACACACGGTTGATTTAACTTTTTCAACTCAGTTTTTTTGTTGTTTTAGGGTTTAGCCTGATATGCATCCTTTGTAATTAAATTTTTTTGTAGGTTATAAAGTTCTTTTTAAGCAGTTTTATAGTCAAATTTTTTGTTGATTCTTATACATTTCCATTTTTGAGCAATTTTATATTCAGATTTTTACTTGTTCTTATACAGTTTCATTTTTGAGCAGTTATACAGTCAGAATTTTTGCTAGTTCTTATACAATTACATTTTGAGCAGTTTTTGATGCGGAGCAGAGATGCGAAGACGCAATAGAGGACGAGTTTTGGGCCCGTTCAAGGCTGATTTGGCGACTTATCATATATGACGTGCCCGGATCGATGATCTGACTCCGCAGATGAGTCTGGATTCGCACTGCGAATCGATTTCTAATATCACTTCATTATTTTGCATTTTATTTTGATGTATTTGTGGTCCCTCCTCCGACTAATCATAGTCGTCGATGGTGAGATGTCCTTATTCTCTTATTATTATAAATAGATGTGTAGGGAGTTGATTTCAGGTATTGCAAAATTCAGAGAAGTTATTTCTGGATTCCAGCGATCCCTCTATGGTGCCGGCTCCGTGGATCCCTAGGTGACGACTCTTAGGCTTGTATCTTCTTCCCTAAGGTATCACATAACCCAAAGCACCCATTTCCTCCTCCCAAACCCTCTTCCGCAGCCCCTACAACCGCCCAAACCGCCGGCCACCTGCTGTTCCAACAACCTCTATCCAGCCGCCCAGTTTTCCCCACAAAACTGCAACCGGTGATGTGTTTTTCCCTCCTCTAGCAGTTGTCGGATCACCTCTCCACCCCATCAACCCTACCGCCCCTTCCTCCCCATCCGGACACCACCACAATCCCCTTTCCCCCCTCCTATAGCTGCATGTTCATGTCCTGAAGCCACCGCCAGCCATCTCCCCTTCCAACAGCCCACCGCCACCCCTCTAATCACCCTCCCAACAACCACTGCCAACTCCACCTTCCTGTGAACCCACCGCCGGCCCCTAGAGGCCTCCCTACAACAGCCGTCCCCTTCAATACCCCAACCCCTTAGCTGGCTGCTGCCAGCCACCCGCCGCATTATTCCCCCCTCCCATGGAGCCACCCCGTCAACCCTATTCACTAGATCCAGCCAGATTTGGGCAATCCAGCCCTGATCCAGCTTTTCCCCTACCCGTCCCGCATTCTCCAGCCCGGATCCGCTCTCAAATAATCGGATCTACCCTCCCTCGTCCGGATCCACTCCTACACAGCCAGATCTACTCATTTTCGGCCGGTTCCTGCCTCCACTGTCGAGGACAGCCACCTACGTTATTTTCCCGCCCCTGGTTCCACATTGGATCGCCGTCAAAACACATCAAGCTCCAAAATTTTCACTGCCTTGGTAAGCCCACTACATGGTGAGTTTTGTTGTATTAGACTATTATTTTTAGCATTTATTTATTAGATATATTGTATCGTGGTGGTTTGCTTTTAGATTATTATTGTGATTTGTATGGTCTATTCGTTGCGCGCTCTCGCTTTGGCCCTCCACACGGAGAAAAAACTAACCCGCTTGCTATAACGAATTATTTTTGTTTTTGTCACAATCATGCGCGTGCGATTAAATTATTTAATGTTTAATTTGAATTATCTGTCGGACTTTGCATTGCATGTAGGGTTAGAGCAACATTACATCCGCCACCTATAGATTCATCCTGCTTCAATTGGTATCACAGCCAGGTTGTGAGCACTCTCTTGATACACAATTTTAGAGTCTATAGGTTTTCATCATGTCTATGTTTCACCAATATTCTCCTCAATTTGGAGGTATCGAGTCCACTTACACCCGCTCTCATAGAGCCCCGTCAGGGACATCCTCATGTTACTACGACAATTATTCTCGATCGCAGTACATCACTTTCAGAGATCGTGTTGACCCACCGACACGATCTACTATGCTAGCGATGATCAGTATGATGATTGTCGTTGTTCATATCCTTGCACGCGAGCAGATTGTCTTGATCATCCGACACGACTCGAGTACTTTAGGGATAAATATTATGAGGATCGTCTTTTAAGAGAGATCTCGAAAGACAATTTTGTATTTTTGCCCCTTCTTTTGACGACTCATCGAGTCTCGAGTCTTTCAGTTATTGGCTCGTGAATTTGAAGTATTATCTCGATTATTTTTGAGTTATTCGGTGAGCGTCGCCTCAAATTTGCGAAACTTAGGCTGCATATTGGTCTAGCGTTGAGAGGACCCGCGAGCGAGATTTTCTTCATCGCATCACTAGTTGGACAGACATAAAACGTATATTGTGTCAGAGGAGATGACTTCGTCATATCAGAGTCGTTTGCTCGAACAATTATTTTCCTGGTCTTCAGCAAGGATCCATGTATGTCGCTGAGTACATGAATCGTTTTGATGAGTTAGTTGTGAGAAGTGATATCCGAGAGGATCCAACCATAAGCACTTACCGATTTCGGTATGAACTTCGATCTGACATATATACTGAGGTAGTTTATCGTAACTCGAAGTCTCTCAAGAAAACATCAACTCGCCCTTTGTTATGAACAGTCTTTGAGATCTGCAAGAGCTGGTCAATTAAATTCTCACCTTGACCTTCGTAATACGAGTCCCTCCCACACCGAGGTCATCACTTTGCCTACCATTGTTCCGTCAGACATGATCAAAATGACACCTGATATGGATTTGTCTCAACCCAGTGAGGTACGTACTCCGATGAGTGGTCTGTCACTTGTTTCTGACCCGTCTCTTGTTACCTCGACTGAGAGCGAGTCTGAGCAACCTATTTAGTTTATAGTGTTGTGTCCCTCACATACACCCCCTCTTCTGTCATGCTCTAGGTTAGTTAGCACATCTACCCTAGACCCATTTCTTAACACCGCGTCGACATACTCATTCTTGAGAGTAGGCCAATGTCCATTTTCCCTTGTCATTGCTCTGAGTCACATCACGACCGGGAACCCAAAGCCTAGGGTTGAGCTCGTAGTGGCTAGCTATGCCACCCACTCACGGGGGCACTACCCCTTGCGAGGGTACTCATCTGAAGGAATTTGACCCTAGTGATGAGTTCTATGATGAGCCCCCTGTTGAGCCTCATGATGATCCACCACATCCTGGTGAGGATGAGACTCAGATGTGTTACTCATGTAGGAGTATTGAATTATTGTCGCCTCTTTCATTATCGTCTCTGGTCTTGCCCCAGAGGATGGATATTGTGTGTAACATCAAATATTTAGGGCCTTTCTCGAGTAAACGTGAGCATACCCCTGACATATTGGGATCCGATCTGGTGACATATCACACGCTCGATGAGTTTTGGGATGCACCACCTGTTGATCCAACAAACGAGTTCTTTATTTTCAGGGGCACTCAACACGCTATAGATCCACGTCTTCTAGTCGGTGTACATGATTTTCACTCAAGTGGTCGTTGCATTTGCGATGACTTTTCATACGTGCCTTCTAGTGAGTTACATGATGTGTCACGCTCCCTAAGAGACATTTGGCTCTTTATGAGCTCGTATTTGAGTGTAGATGTCTCACATAGTCACCTGAACACTCGTCATACACTGTATGAGTTTTTCTACACTCCATCGAGAGAGTCTACTGATAAGCCAACCCATTTTGTAGATTTCCAGTTCATTGTCAGACTGCCTCATAGAAAGAGTGTCGCGTCTGTCTTGTCCTATTTGCATCATTCGCAGAATAATATTCACGCCTCTACAGGTGATCCACACAAACGGGAGAACTCTTAGATCCTTGTCACACAAGATCTAGGTTGGAGGAAAGCACTCTGCGTCTTCACAGACTGCTAAATCTGCTGCAGAGAGGCAGCGACGACGAGCGCCAGAAACGGGCTGAGCGACGGCGACGGGATCGGGACTTTCAGAAACAATTTTCGTTGGCCTTTTCCTCTCGGGTTACGCGCTTTTGCTTTTCGGCTTAACGGCTTGCATTTGCACGCACACAGAAACCCTAAGACATCTTTTATTTGTACCAAAAGAAATAAACAACAGAAAGTCGTCGCTATCGGCGGACCCGTAACATATGGAACGTCGATTCGACGAATCAACACTTGACTCGACGAATTGTCGAGTGGTCGCAACGCACTCAACGGCTGCTAGTGGCCTCAGCACTTGACTCGACGAATCGTCGAGTGGACACAACGCTCTCAACGCATCGACGAATCAACAGTTGACTCGACGAAGCGTCGAGTGGTCTCAACACTCTCAACGCCTCGACGAATCAACACTTGACTTGACGAAGCGCCAAGTGGTCTCAATGCTCTCAACGCCTCGACGAACCAACACTTGACTCGACGAAGCATCAAGTGGTCTCAACTCTCTCAATGCCTCGACGAATCAACACTTGACTCGACGAAGCGTCGAGTGGTCTCAACGCACTCAACGTCTGCTGGTACTTGGTCCTACACTCGTCACATGAGTAAGACCGACATAATTCATTCCTCTAAATTCTTCAAACGCTCTTATGTACGACCCCGTAGGCTCATATTTCGTTGGCAGTGAGACTAAATGTATGATCACTTACAGACTATATGCAGATGTAGTTTTTATTCCAGCTTCGGTCATTGATCTCAAAACAACACTCTTCTCCTCACTAATGACCTTATGAGATCGAAGAAGATGTTGATTTTTTGCATTTGCAAGTGCATGATTATATTCCTCAATGAATTTCCCAACTGTCAGATTTTCCTCCTCTTCATGAGAATTAAAAACAATCATTGCAGGACAATTTGTTCTGCCGTCCATCTGACAATATTTAACTGCACAATCTGGAACTTTAAGAACTCTCTGAACGTCAGTCTTACTACAACAAAATTCTCTTGATTTTAAAATATTTGTACGCGATCATAATATTCAATGTTCTCTGCAAACACTGAAACCATTTCTACGATCATAATCACAATATAATATGTGAGTTTCATCCTCACTTTGAATAATTTTGAATGATATCTTGGTGTGTTCAACTTGCATCAAAGTAAATTAATACTGGATAAGTTTCTCAGATATGCCAGATATATCTGATAATATTTTACTTATTCCAATTAATGAATGTTGCATCAATAATTTAGATATTACATAACTATCTCAAATAATTCAGTTATCTCATTGATATTATAGTACTAGCTGAAATAACATAAATATGTTATTGTACTTCTTTACAAAAAAGAATGTTCAGGCATTCACAAGTGCCCGTTTTTGTCATTCTCGCTGAAATACATTCTTTTTAATCATAAATACAAAATACAGAAGTTGGGAAAATGATTTATGCCAATCTCGTTCATCTTCGAAGAGGATGACGACTCCATCGCACATATTGTTCGCGTGATTAATCGTGCAGTAAATCACAATGGATGTCGGGAAAAATTAATTAAGCAATTCTGTCTATCTTTTAACATAACTGCGTACGTTAAGGACGAAACTGAAAACAAACCGTTAAACAACGGTTAATAATACCGGACAAAAAAAGTACCACTGCGCTCGTTATTAGTGGATTAGTTTGGTCGTTTGAAAATCGGGCCAATAATGTCTGAACACGTGTAAAGTATTTAAATGAATAATTTTTACAGTGTGTATTAGTGCATTATACATTAGGATCTTGTTTCGCCGGCGACGCTCCGTTACAATCCGGTGGCAACGCTAATTTTTTTTTGGTCCTGTTTGTGGCGGCGTTGCGTCGGCAACGGCCGAAGAAAATGCCTTTTTGATCGGAGTTTTGCCACAGATGCTAGGAGTGCCTTTTCAACGCCGCGTTCCCAACGCATAATCGTCGCCGCCGGCCCGCCACCTCCTCATCCACCCATTCCCCCGCCGCCTTCCTCACCGGTGATTTTGCCATGGACGCCGAACTGCACTCGCTCTCTCTCCCTCTGCAATGGTCGCTGGATCTGATCTCTCTCTGTCATGGATGTCGCTCTCTCTCCCACTGTCAGGTCGTCAGAGCTGATCTCTCTCCCTTTACCATGGACGCCGGAGCTCTCTCTCCCTCTACCATGGACGCTAGAGAGAAGCCCTCCCCCGCCTCCTTCCGTGATTAGAGATTGAAAACTACTGTTCCGGTGACCTAAATCCTAGGTATTCATTGTTTTTAAATCATCATTAATATTATTAATAAATTAAAATCCTAAACATATTATAATTATAATAATTATAGTACTAATTATTATTCTAATTACTATCATTACTAAATCAAACTTATAATAAATATTTATTATACTCCCATTTAATTAATATATTTGTAATTTATTTTGGAAACGTTATAGCTGTTTTACCAAACTGTTCTCCATTCTGAACAGCTCTGTTATCGCTGTTTTACCAAACTGTTTCTCAATTCTAAAAAACTTCATTCTCACAGCTCAATTCTTAAAGCTCCATTCCTACAGTTTCTTTTACAACCGCCACCGCCGAAACAAACTCACCCTAAAATACTCTTGATGTCTCTCAATTACAATGAGGTTATTTTTCGGGAAGGCTTCATTTTTATACTTATGGATGGACAAGTAGGATGCCGTACCTTGTAATAATTTTGTTAACCGGAGAAAGTAAAAAATGTTGCTCTTCTATATTCATCGCTAGATTCTGAAATGGGGAGGAATTTTTATATGGCGTTATTATGTGCACATTATTTTTGACTACGTGCACCCTCAAAATCTTACGTGCCACAACTTCTAAAATTTACCGAGAAAGAGGCCTTGTCCCCAAGAGAAACAAGCATCCGCCGCAACCTTCAGCGAGATGGACCTCACCGTTAATGTCCGTAATATAAAACTTCATCACAGCCCAATATGTGTGTGCTGGTTCCAATTCTTCTATAAATACTTTTCATTAGCTAACAATTGCTTTTACTCAATGGAGAGACTGGTTTGCAGCTCGCCAACATAGAAGAGAATCAAAAGCGGAGAGGAATGCTGACCCAAGTAACCAACAGCTACACCTCCCTGCAGAAGCACTTGGTGGCTTTGATGCAGCACCGAACCCGGAAGAGGTTGAACAATAGTGTGTAGCGTGGAAGGCGGCGAATTTCAGCAAGCCGACAATGCGTCGATGAAGTCGGAGATCAACGGAGGAACGCCCATCATGCCGCGGTCTCGGCTGGCAACCAACGCGGAAGGGCCGTCCACTAATTCTTCCACGGGTGCCGGTAGCCATGATATGTCCTCGCCGTCTCCGGCAATGACAAGGAGATGATTGTGTTCGACGGAGGTGACTTCCAGAGCGAGGAGAGTCGCGGAACTCCCAATCACGGCGGGCGGCGGCAGTAGGAGTAGGAGATTGTGAGGAAAAAAGGCGAGAGTGCAAGTTGTGTGTGCACACAAGTTTTTGATGGGTGGGGTTGGGAGATAAAAATAATAATATTGTTGATTTTGTGATTATGGTGTGCACAAAGCCTTTAAGTGATATGTTGCACATAACACCACCTTTTTTATATCACGCCTTTAGACATGTCCCGACACAAATTATAAAATAATTTCTGACATCTAAGATGTTATTTTCGACAGGTGGTGTTCTAAAAGGCGATTGTTAACCGCAACCCGTAATTGGCTAGTCGCATCCCAAAATCTTCTAATTTTTCGCGCATTTTCGAAATACGCCTTGTACATGTAATTTCAGGAAAAGTGATCACCACGAAAGTTGTAGATATCGACGATATCTACAACTTTTGTGTTGAACACTTTTCCTGAAATTGCATGTACAAGGAGTATTTCGAAAAGGCACAAAATCTGGACATATTTCCAAAGTACTCATTGTACATGCATTTTTATGGAAAAGTGATCAACATAAAAGTTGTAGATCTCGTGGATATCTACAACTTTCATGTTGAACACTTTTTCTGATATTGCATGTACAAGACGTATTTCGAAAAGCGCAAAAAATTTAAAGATTTTGGGGTGCGACTAGCAAAATAACGGGTTGCGGTTAACAATCAGCTTCTAAAATGACATCTCATGTGTCCAAAAAAATCAAGGCCCCACTTGAAAACAGGATCCTGAATTCATTTCTTATCTAATGGACATGACAGCTCTCAAAAATATCTAGTGATGAAGATTTTTTTTATTAACAAAATTAATAATAGGACGAGAAATGATGAAGCGTTGAATCAGCAACCTTTCGATCTCAACCGTGCAATAAAATGAATCCCAATAGAATCCTGATCTTTGAAAACATATTCAAACATAATAGCAGTCACAAGCGAGAAGAAAATAATAAATAATGAGAAGGAAAATAAATAAAAAAATACAAATAGAAACACAGCGGTAAAATCCTAAACCCTAAAAAAGTGAAATGCTGTGATATGTAGGGCGGGCGGGCGGGCGGGCGGGCGGGCGGGCGGGCGGGCGCTAGGGCATCATCTGCATCATGAACTTAAACTCGTCAAAGCAGAGGACGCCGTCGCCGTTGATGTCGAACCTGCAGATCATTGTCCGACACTGATCCATCTCCATCGGCATCCCCAGCCGGCTCAGCATCCGCTTCAGGCTCGTCGGAGTGATGCAGCCCTCCCCGTCATTTTCGTACACTCGAAAAGCCTCCCTCAGATCCCTCTCCGCCTCCTCCCCAACACTATCCGCCATCGTCGCCGCCTCCTCCTCCAACCTGGCCACCAATTGATCCAACGGCAGCAGTCCATCGGATCTCGCATTCATGCTCTTGATCATGGCTTCGGCTTCCTCCGCCGAAACATCCTCTTCCCCGACGGAGTTCAGAAAGGTGCGGAGCTCCGCTGCGGAGATCATACCGTCTCCGTTCTCGTCGAAGAAGGCTAGCAGATGTTCCAATTCTTTCAGCTGCGCCTGCCTCTGCTGCCTCATCGTCGGCGGGCTTTTGCAGGAATTAATGGCTTCCTTGAACTCCTCTTTTGCGGGTTAATTTGAATAAGCAGTAATTAATTGGCTTCCTCTCCTCTATTTATGGATTTCTTTCAGGTGTGTTTTTTGTTGTTGTGGGTCGATGGCGTGTTGACCTGATCCTTTAAGACTTGTTCACACGGGAAGACGACGAAGATTTTCTTACACCGCGGGGCGGGCTGATTATTTAAATTAATGGAATTGTTTTGAACATCCCAATTTTGACTAAGAGCATCACATTTCTTCTAATTTTTTAAGTCTTTTAAAAATACTTCTTCTACGTGTATTTTTAGAAAAAGTGTTCAACACAAAAGTTGTAAATCTAGTCGAGATCTACAACTTTTGTGTTGAACACTTTTCCTAAAAATGTATGTACAAGCCGTACTTTAGATATACATGCATGTTTCACGTCTTTTAGAAATATGTTTTGTACATGCATTTTTAGAAAAAATGTTTAACACTAAAGCTGTAGATCTCGTCGAGATCTACAACTTTCGTGATGAACACTTTTTCTAAAAATGCATGTTCAAGACGTTTTTCCAAAATGCACGAAAACTTAGAAAAAAATACGGCGCCCCTAGCCAAAACTGCGGTGCCCTTAACAACTCCCTAAATTAATTTATCCTTCTTTATAAGCTCTTATATCTTTATAATAATATCCAGTCTGTCCTACACGTTTATTTAATTACTAACACACGTTATATATTTGGGAGGGAATATACGTTATTATATATTGTATCTTAAAAAGTCTAAGATAGTTCTCGACCTCTAACATATGACACAAAAACAACCCCAATTCAACGCGCAAAAATGTGTCACTTTTAACGTACCTGATTTTTTTCTCGAAATAATCTCGCTTGATCTTCTCCCATTTATAATCGGACTCCCGATACAAATATTCCTCCAACACTGGGGTTGTCTTCACTCTATTTTAGATGAGTGGTTTTGGGTCCGGGAGAGATAAAGTATAAGAGATCGGACGGACGAGATCCGCAGCACTTTACCGTAAAGTGCGATCTAATGGATGCGAGCGAGCTAAGATGCGTGCACATCTCAGTGCACATATCTCAAAGCAGTGTGTTAGAGATCAAAGCGTGCACACATCTCCGCGTGAGCTGAGATGCACTCGCACCCGTTAAATCTCGCGCATTGCACGGTGCAGTGACTGCACCACTCCCGGACCCGAGTTATCTTATGGTAGATCACAAATTGTTCAACAAAATGTCATAAGTGCACAAAAATTATAATAGCATATATGCTACATATAATAAAGTTTAATAAATATGATTAAAAAATATATTTCAAAAAATTTGAAATTTAAAAAGATTAATTGATTGCTGAAGACATAAATTTGCCATGCTGAGTCACCTCCATCGCTATTAAGAAAATCAAATTAAGGGAGCCGTTGTTGAGCAGCTTTCTTGACAAAGGCCAAGCTTGGGGTGCAAATGAGTCGAACTCGAGTCGAGTTTGGCAAAATTTCCAAGCTCGAGCTCGACGAGCTCATTTATCTCAGCTCGAGCTCGAGCTCAATGCCAACTTATCGAGCTCGAGTTTCGAGCTCGCAAATTTTTTAGCTCATGAGTTTTATTTTCTTATTATATATATATATATATATATCTTAAAAAAATTGGAATAAAAATCTCGCGAGCATTAACATTCGAGCTTGAGCTCGACTCGTAATCGAGCTCCAGCTCGTCAAGCTCCAGCTCCACAGGCTCGAGCTCAAGTCGAGCTTTTTTTGAGCAGACTCATCAAGCTTTCGAGCCGGCTCAACTCAAGTTGCACCCCTAGTCCAAGCTACTTTTAAAAAGAAAGAATATGGAATCAACTCAATAGTACTTAAATCATAAATAATTTATTTACTCATATTTATAAAACCCATGTTAAACTAACAAAATATTAATTATTATTATTTATAATTAATTCATCTACATTGTTAAAATAAAAAAATGAAGCATATTTCAAGCACTTGACAATGATCTTCATATGAACTCTAACATCATGCACTTTTTTTTTGAAAAATCTAATTATTTATTTATCTATAAATAATTTAAATAATTATATTTATAACATATATTTATTTTGAGAATAGCATCATCATTCATTCATTAGATAACTTTGATTCAATAAGAGCAAGCACATGAGCAAGTAAGAACAAAGGCTTAAGAAAGGAGATAGAAGTCACAATGAGCCACCCAATTGAGAATTGACACACGGGCTCACATACTCGAACAAGAACGAAGGGACCAAGAGAAGGGCCTTCAAAATATCAAGGACAACAAGACGTTCCGCCTTACTACCACATTAACAAGATTCACACAATCACCCTCAAACACCACATTCCAACCACGAGAGATCGTCAAACCCACTACAAGCGTCACGATTTTTTTAAATAATTTAAGATGCGCACAAAATTTTCCCTTGCCCATCGCCGCTCGTTGTCACCCGTGAAAAATGCTATTTCACAAAATCAGTATATATGTATATATATATAATTCTATATTAAAAATATTGAGATGACCATAATCTAAAAATAAGATCAAGTAAATCTAAGCAACAATATCTTAGATTCAGATCAGGCTTAAAACCCGATCAGCCGAGATTGATCAACTAACCATAGCTGAAACTTAGCGAGCTCATTTTGCTCGGCTCGAGCTCAAGCTCAATGCCTACTTATTGAGCTCCAGCTGCTCACAAAGTTATTAGCTCGTGAGCTGGCTCACACAACAATATGTGAGATCGAGCTTTTTTTCAAGCCGGCTTATCGAGCATTTTTTCGAGCCGACTCAACTAACTTGCACCCCTAAGAAGAGCAAAGAAATCCAGCAACATAGCTTCATGAATACAGACTCCATACTTGCTGGAGTATAAGCCGAGGGCCGCCCCATTAATATTTGTGACCACATCAGCAGCACGCATCCGAATATATTCGTCAATATTATTCTCACTTCCATCTATAAAACAAGAAAAAAATAGCTGCATGTGAAGATGAGAATACTTTACTGAACTGATTTTTCGCTCTAATGAGTTCAAAAGATGAGATTGAAAAAGTCATTGGACAACATTTGAGGTATTACTCGTTTTAACTCGGCTCACCTCAGCAAGTGCTAAGCTAAATCTCGTGGTTTTACCTTTTGTTCTACGAGAACTTCACCGTAAAACACGCATCACGATAACAGACGCACTCAACTGTTTATAAATTATAATTGAGCTCCAAGCTCTCAAAAGCTCTTTATCTCTCTCATGTTGTCTTCATCCCATTATAAGGCGGCTTTATGAGTGGAAGAAAGGGATCTGGAATTATTGGATTTTTTAACCGCTCTTCTTAAGGGAAGTTCTTTGGAGGAGCCACAAACTCCAAGAGCTTGGAGGGAGCTTGACACCTAATTTCTATCTTGTATGTTTGTTATCTCTTAGTGCAACTATGCTTCGAGTAGACGTGCCCCCTCCATTCGGAACGAAAGCTCTATCCCCTTCGTAACAGACAACACGACGATTTTGAGTACTAAATGCTTAATATATACTTTTCTACTACTCAAAATGGGCCAAGAAATTTATATATAAACCCTAAGAAAGTACTTGGACACCTTGTATAATATTAAAAAAGACAATTTCATAGTGAACTAAATAATATCAGCTAAAATGCATACAGTAAATTGGTCTTTGCTGATTAAAAGCTAATAAAGTTGAACAGAAATGGTAAGGAAGCTAAAGGAACATACCATGAGCTATAATTGGTTCATAACTTGGAGGAGGTGAAATCCAATTCCCAAGGGAATCTCTCATATGTGTTCTGTTAGACGCAAAGTGGCGGAGAAAGATTGGAGCATGAATCACGCGTAAAATCCTGTGAAATCAAAATGCGGAAATTACTCGGCATTTCAATATGAAAGTGTTAGAAATATTAATATTTTAGTATCTTAATGTTTAGTCCCACACCGCCTATCGGTGTTATGAGTCATGTTGTAGTTCCTATATAATAAGCCCCTTTGTGGAAGAATAAAATCGCACTTCTTATTTTCCCATTTCTTTCTACGTGATATCAGAGCGAACGTTCTGAAGACCTAAAAATAAATTTTTTTTCCCCCTTCCCTCCCCCGGACCCGACCGGTGCTTCCGCTTCCGCTTCCGCTCCCCGCGCGCTGCTAGGGCTTATGCCCGCCGCTCCCGCTCCTGTCGACGGAGTCGATCTCTGATCCCGTCGACAGGAGCGCCTCAGATCTCCTGTTACAGCGACTGCTTCCTCTCCCGTGTGCGACTTCGCCGATTGCTACCGCCGCCGCTGCTTTCGTGCGCTGCTTCCGCTGGCGTCGTCGACGATCCCGTCGCCTTCTTCTCCAGTCGACGATCCCTTCGTGTCGTCGGATCTGCTTCCCATCGACGCCGACGACTTTGCTTCCGACGGCTGCTGCTTCTTCTTCGGTGAGAACTTGTTCCCCTTCTCCCGTCGACCATGGTTTCCCATGTCGCTGCTTCTCCCGACGATGCCGACGGCTCTGCTTCATCCGTTGCCGCCGATTCTGCTTCTCTCGACGATTCTGCTTACCATCGATGTCGTCGTGCTGCTCCTCCGTGTTACTCCTCTGCTGCAGCCGTGCTACTCCTCCGTGCCGCTCCTTGCCGGCTGCGGCAACTCTGGCTTGCCTCCTCCTCTTCCGGCTTGGTGGATCCCTGCTGCTCCTGCACACGAGCCTCTTCTTCTGCCCGGTCTCGTTTTTTTTCGTAGCAGCTGTCGTTTTTTTTAAGTTGTTTGTTGGTATGTTGGTGTGTTTGTCTGCGTCTCTATGCGATTTCTACCTTCTTGCGCGTGATCTACGTGAGGGGGAGTGTACGTCACGGCCTCCAGGCGTAGTTTATACCTTCATGCACGTATTCCACGTGAGGGGGAGTGTTTGTGATATCGGCGACTCGGATGCTTCTTTCCCGACTCCTGCCTTAGTCACACATGGCCCCTAGGTATATCCTATGTCTTCTTGCACGTATTCCACGTGAGGGGGAGTGTTTGTGATCATCGGCGACTCGGATGCTTCTTTCCCGACTCCTGCCTTAGTCACACATGGCCCCTAGGTTGATTTCATATGTTGTTTGTGTCTCCTCGTCGTTTTCTCTGGATTTGGTAAGGTTGGTTTGGTCTTGCGTGGTTGACCTTGTTTCCGCTCCGAGTGTATCCAGCGTTGTCATGGTCGGTTTGCGGACCAACGTCGTGTGGCTCTTGCCCGGTTGAAGTATCCCCGGTGACACGCGGTTGGGCCTCGGTAGCTGTTGCTTTGTCCCACGCTGCCTTCCTTCTTTTACCCTCTATTTTATGTTGTGTCCAAGCTGTATGCTTCCCCTTCAGCTTGAGGGGGAGTGTTAGAGATATTAATATTTTAGTATCTTAATGTTTAGTCTCACACCGCCTATCGGTGTTATGAGTCATGTTGTAGTTCCTATATAAAGCCCCTTTGTGGATGAATATATTGCACTTTCCATTTCCAATTCCTTTCTACAGAAAGAAATTCGCAAACATGGAATATCAAAGTTAACACAAGGAGCTCATAAAATATTCAAGGAGGAAGAAATAGACGGGCTAACTATTCACAACAATACTAGCAGATTTTTTTCATAAAGACTCCTTGGAGGGAGCAAACAAATGGCTTGCAAAATACATCATGTTTAAAAAATTTCTTACTTGCATGCAAAGCTATAAGCGCTGAGCCAATCCCGATGATTTATTCTCAGTTTCCTCAGTAACAAGCACTTTCATCAACCAATCATGAACTATCTTAAGAAGAAGCGTTTGGCAGATAGTGTTGCCAAAAGCGCTTTTCCATTGCCCTCTAATTACACCTTACAAAGACCACATTCAGATTGCCTAGTTCAACTATCTCATCAATAAACATACAGCCCGCACAGCAGATGTGCCATTTTGGCGTGAGCACATGGAATTTTTTTTCACTCATATATGTGTCATCTCGGCAAGGACCGCTGCACATCCAAGAGAACTTGGGTGTGGTGTTAAATAGGAAAAAATCCTCACATATTATACGTCCTAGGGAAGAATGTCGCATGAATTGTGGTAGACTTAGGTTTGGAAGTTGGAATATAGATACGATAACGGGGAAAGCGATGGAAATAGTGGATACGATGACCAATACAAGGATAAATATTTTATGTTTGCAAAAGACTAGATGAGTGGTGAGAAAGCTAAATTTTCAGATAATTCAGGTTTTAAATTATGGTACAACGAAAAAAAATAAAACAAACAGTGTAGTAGCTATTATTGTGGATACTACTTGGAACGATGAAGTTGTTGCGGTAAATAGAAAAGGTGAAAGAATCTTAGCTTTTAAATTGGTCATAAGAAAGGAAACTATTATTGTGATCAGTGCTTACGCGCCACAATTAAGATTAAGTGAAGCTATTAAAGTGCAATTTTGAGAATACTTGGATGATTTGGTAAGAAAAATCCCACAAATAAAGAAAATTTTCATAAGAGGAGACTTAGACATATATGGAAGAAAATTGTAGATTACACAACCGTTCATGGAGTATATGAATATGGAGAAAGTAAAGAAAAAAGACGAACCATTTTAGACTTTGTCGTATGACATGAGCTAATTGTATCAACTACATTTTTCATAAATAGAGAAGAACATTTTATTACGTTTAAAAACGGACCAAATAAGTTACAAATTGATTATTTTATGACTCACAAAATGAATAAAATAATTTGTAAGGATTGCAAAGTTATACCAGGAGAAATTTTAACAACACAATATAGGTTAGTGGTGTTAGCTATACAAATTAAATATCATAAATTTAAGACAACAATAAAAATGTTGCAAAAAATTCAACGGTGAAACTTGAAGATGAAAAAACAGGTTGCTTTCAAGACAGCAGTTATGAAATAACTAGTTGATGACCCTTATGTTGATCATAATATCTCATGAGAAATTATGTTTTCACATTTAACGATAAGTGAAAAGAACATATTTGGAGTATCAAAAGATCGTGTACCCCCCAAATAAAGAATCTTGGTGGTGGAAAGAGGAAGTGCAAGACAAAGTGATGACAAAGATGGACAGCTATAAATCACTCTACGCTCGTAGGAATGATGAAAACATAGTCAGATATAAAGTCATCAAAAAAGAAGTTAAAACGGACAATAAATAAAGCAAAAAATCAAGCTTATGAAGAATTTTATAAGCGATTAGATACCAAAGATGTAGAACGTGACATATATAAAATTGCTCGAGCTATAGAAAGAAAGACAAAGATTCAAGTCAAGTAAAATGAATAAGAGGAGACTTAGACATATATGGAAGAAAATTGTAGATTACACAACCGTTCATGGAGTATATGAATATGGAGAAAGTAAAGAAAAAAGACGAACCATTTTAGACTTTGTCGTATGACATGAGCTAATTGTATCAACTACATTTTTCATAAATAGAGAAGAACATTTTATTACGTTTAAAAACGGACCAAATAAGTTACAAATTGATTATTTTATGACTCACAAAATGAATAAAATAATTTGTAAGGATTGCAAAGTTATACCAGGAGAAATTTTAACAACACAATATAGGTTAGTGGTGTTAGCTATACAAATTAAATATCATAAATTTAAGACAACAATAAAAATGTTGCAAAAAATTCAACGGTGAAACTTGAAGATGAAAAAACAGGTTGCTTTCAAGACAGCAGTTATGAAATAACTAGTTGATGACCCTTATGTTGATCATAATATCTCATGAGAAATTATGTTTTCACATTTAACGATAAGTGAAAAGAACATATTTGGAGTATCAAAAGATCGTGTACCCCCCAAATAAAGAATCTTGGTGGTGGAAAGAGGAAGTGCAAGACAAAGTGATGACAAAGATGGACAGCTATAAATCACTCTACGCTCGTAGGAATGATGAAAACATAGTCAGATATAAAGTCATCAAAAAAGAAGTTAAAACGGACAATAAATAAAGCAAAAAATCAAGCTTATGAAGAATTTTATAAGCGATTAGATACCAAAGATGTAGAACGTGACATATATAAAATTGCTCGAGCTATAGAAAGAAAGACAAAGATTCAAGTCAAGTAAAATGAATAAAGGATGTGACAGATATAATTTTGACATATGATGCACATATTAAAGAGTGGTGAAAAAATATTTTTATCAACTATATAATGAAACAAAACACAATGAATTGAACATGGAAGAGTTAAGTAAATCAGAGTAGTATCATAGGTAAATGATGCTCTAAATAAGATGAAAAATGGAAAGACGTTTGAGTCAGACGATATACCCATCAAAGTATGAAAATGACTAAAAAATGAAGGAATTCTGTGCCTTACATGTTTTTTCAATAAGATACCGAAGTCAAAGAGCATGTCAGACCAATGGAGAGAGTATATTGATACCTTTTATAAAAAAAAAGAGATATACAAAATTATGTTAATTACAGATGAATTAAATTGATGAGTCATACCATGAAACTATGAGAATGAGTAATAGAAAGAAGAGAAAGATAGAAGACTAACATCTCAGAGAATCAATTTGGATTCATGTCAGGGTGGTCGACCATGGAAGCTTATACATCTTTTGTGGAGATTCATTGATAACTATCGAGAAAGAAAATAAGATTTGCATATGTTGTTTATTGATCTCGAGAAGGCTTATGATAGAGTTCCAAGAGAGATCCTATGGAGAGTCTTGGAAAAGAAATGTGTAAATGTATCATATATTGACATAATCAAAGATATATATACAAATTCAGTGGCAAGGGTGAGGACATCTGGAGGATTAACACAGGAATTCCTTATCAGTGTTGGCTTACATCAAGTTTCAACTTTAAGCCCATATCTTTTTACCCTTATCTTAGTTGAGCTCACCAGACATACCTAATAAACAATACCTTGGTGTTTATTATTTGCAGATGATATCGTTTCGGTTGATGAGACGCGCGAGGGTGTAAACGCAAAACTTGAATCTTGACGAGATAATTTAGAAAAGAAGGTTTTAGGTTGAGCAGGGAAAAGACAGAGTATATGGAGCTTAAATTTAGCAGTACAAGAAGGATGGATGACTTCGTTATTAAGTTGGGTGATCAAGATATTTCTCGTAGTGAGTGTTTTAAATATCTTGGATCGATAGTTCAAAATGACAGAGGTACTAATAAAGATGTGACACATAGAACCTAAGCGAGTTGGTTGAAGTGGAGAGGCGCATCAGAGATCTTCTGTGATCCTAAAGTACCACTAAAACTTAAGGGTAAGTTTTACCGTACTGCAATTAGACTCGCGACGCTCTATGGTTCTCAGTGTTGGGCAGTGAATTGTGTACATGAGCAAAAAATGGGAGTTGCGGAGATGAGAATGTTTAGGTGGATGTGTGGACACACGAGATTAGATAAAATTAAGAATGAATGTATCAGGAAAAAGACATGAGTAGCACCAATTGCAGAGAAGATACGAGAAACTCTAGTAAGATGGTTTGTACATGTACAAAGGAGACCATTAGAGGAAACTGTTAGGCGTTGTGAGAGTTTAGTCAGTAGACATGTTAAACGAGAGAGGGGTAGACCAATAAAGACTTGGAATGAAACTATAAGGAAAGACACGATGTACTTGGGCATTAGTGAAATTATGACAAAAGATAGGACATGATGGCGACAAAGGATCCATCTAGCCGACCCCACTATAATGTGAAAAAGGCTTGAGTGTAGTTGTTGTTGTATATCTGACATGTTTAATGCATGCTATAAGGATAATAAAAATATATGTATGAAAAGAGAAATAAAATAGGCAAAACAACTAAATAGATCCCTAAAGTTCATCAACCTTTTAAAATAGGTCCCCAAACTATTTTTTGCATGAAATTAGTCCCCAAACTTTCTAAAATAATGAAATCAGTCTCGCTTAACGTTTTTTCAGAAAAAGAAACAGAATATGTTGGAATCGCCGCCGGAATCGCCGCCGGAATCGTCACGTTCACCACCGCATCCTGCATTAAAGAAGACAGAGAGAGCGCTGCTACAACTACAACTGCGACTTCCTAAAGTTTAGTTTGATTTCCAGACAACCGGTGCAGTCGTGCAAAAATAGCGACGATCTCCCTTGGATGGACAACGACGATCTCCGCCGAGGTTAGCCCTCCTGCCACATGGCATACGATAAGCCCCTCGCCGTCCTCGCCCTTAGCTTCTTCTCCGACCGTCATTTCACCGATATGGACAACGACCCCTCTTTCGGCGTTCCCCCAACCCTCATTCTTCACTGAGGTCAACTCTCCTACCACAGGGCCCTGCTCGAGTGTTCCGTTGTAATCGGTGGTACCATCGGCGGCGGATCCAACAAAGAGATCGAGCGGTTGAGGCGTTATGCTCGGCGTTATCCTTCTGTTCGATGAGTTGGTTCGGTGAGTGGTTTTGCAGATCCAGATTAGGAGGCGGAGGTGGTCGCAGTAGCGAAAGAGCAGGACGTGGCGGTGAACGTGACGATTCCAGAGGCAATTCCAACATATTCTGTTTATTTTTCTGAAAAAAAACATTAAGTGGGACTGATTTCATTATTTTAGAAAGTTTGGGGACTAATTTCATGCAAAAAATAGTTTGGGGACCTATTTCAAAAAGTTGATGAACTTTAGGGACCTATTTTAGTAGTTTTGCCAATAAAATATTATCCTACATTAAGATTACTATTTTAAACACATGTACAAGGAGTTCCTTATATAGAGAGGAGGAGCTAAGAATGAATCTAAGACGTGGGACTAAAGTAGCATAAGAGAGGAATGGACCCAATGGGTCATTTACATACCCAAGAATGCGTTCTTGATGCCAAGTTGATGCATCGGTCAATGTCGATGAGCAACAAGAAAAACCAAGACCAGGACGGTGTTGAGTTTCGCAACTGGAAAAAAGTTCGCATAATCAAGACCGTGTTGTTGAGTAAAACCTACGGAAACAGGACGGGCCTTGACGTGATCAATCGTCCCAACAGGATGATGCTTCACGATAAAAACCCACTAACAGCTTACCATAGACCCAAGTATGGTTGGCCCAAAGTGTAGCCATTTCCTCATCCATTGTCGCTCGTCACCCCAGATGTTGAAGGGCCTCCTGCACAGAAGAGGGAGTGAAAATAGAAGACAAAGAAGTCAACAGACATGCGTTGGTTAAAGGAAAGACGATGCAGGGAGACATAATTAGTGAGTGGATGGGCAATAGAGGATGATGTTGAATCAACAGCGCGCGAACCATCAGCTGTAGACATAAGCGGATCTTGTACTCCGGATCGAGGAGGAAGGCGAGTGTAGACTTGAAGAGGAGGGTTTGAGGAGATTGGTGGTGCCAAAAGTAGAGGAAGAGAAGAGTGGGTGCGAACATGGTAGAGCAGGGTTCGACATTGTCGGTGTGGATGGGAAATGAAAAGATTGGTTCTCAAAAACGTCACATCAGTAGACGTAACCAACTTTCGAGTAGAAGGCGAGTAACAAACATACCCATTTTGGGTGCGCGAATACCCAACAAAAATATTTCAAGTAGCACGAAGAGTCAGTTTCAAAGTTGAGAATAGACGAGGGTATGCGGTTGATGAAATAGCAGTATGTAGAGACAGCAAAGTGCCAACAGGTGGTGGGGACATGCATCTGGTACATGAGAGAATGGACAACTCCGAGAAAACGACGGTTCTTCCGCTCAACAACACCATTCTAATGCGGTGTGTAAGCACAAGAGGTTTGGTGGAGGATACCCAATATGATACAAGTGTCCTGAAAGACATGCCCAATGTATTCACGTGCATTATCAATACGAAAATTTTAATAGAGCGGGAAACTTGCATTTTGGTTTCAGCTGCAAGGAGCAGAATAGAGCCAGAAGCTCAAAGTCGTCGTGCATCGGGTACAACCATGTCATGCGTGAGTGATCAACCATAAACGTAAGAAAATAATGATATTCAAATACACTAACGACTTTATAAGGACCAAGGATGACAAAATGCACTAAATCAAAAAGAGTAGAGGTACGAGTACAATGAGAAGGGAAAACAAAACGGTGTTGTTACATTTGAGCGATATAAAATTTTGTGAGTAAATACTCACATCCATGGTATATATTAGACCCCGAGGTCCAAAGGCGGTGTCTATATGTGTTATAGTTGCGCATGCCGACGGGACACGCACATGCCAACGGGACACGCACGTGACGACGAGACTCCATGGCGAGTCCGCACGCGGAGGGAGACGATAACGAGTCCATCTGGAGGAGGAGAGACCGAAGACGCGTCGTCGACGTGATCATTTTATTTTTATTTTTTATGTTATTTTCATTTATATGTACTCTTTAATTTATTCCCACTGCTTTGTCGTTATCCACACCCCACTTATAAAGGGTTGTGTTGTACTCTTTCTGATTATGTTTTGGATGTATGTACATTAGGGTTGCTCCCTAGCTCTTCATCTCGTTTCCTCCTCCTTACTCTGTCTGACCTGCCTCACCGCCCGTCATCAAGCCGCTGGTACTCCTTTTCTCGTCTCGTCGCTTACGTGACCTTTCCTTCTCAACCATCTGTTTTCGCGCCTGTGTGACTGCCTTCCACATTTTTCCCCGATCGGCAGGTTTTTGTGCGTCCCCGGGCCGCCCCACCACCGGCGTCCGCCGATCCTCCTCCAACGCCACTTCCCTCCACATGCCACTTCCGATCCGCACGTGCCGCTACCGCACCTGTGCGATGCTGCTCCGCCGAGCTGCAGCAGGATAGCCGCCAGCCGCCTATTTTTCAATGTTCTCAGCCAGATCGTGGGAGCCCCCTCCTCCTGTGTGAGTCCACAAGTCTTTCGATAGTCCAGATCTACCTTCCAACGATTCCAACAACTTCCGACCATCCACTGATTCCAGCCACTTCTGCAGCACCCAGCGCTTCCATCTAGATCTACCCTTCCAGTCGCTCCCTTCCGTTCCGCTGATTCCAGTCCATGACTCCCAACACTCGCTCGGCCAAAGATCTTCCTCCAGATGAGGCTACCGAAGCCCTAAGCCGCCTCTTGGAGGCTCAAGAGCAACTCATCGCCTTCGGGCACGCCTCGCTCCATGCCCTCCACTCCAAGATTTACTCCCTCCAGGCGTCCACGGACGACGACTCTCTCCTAGGCGCCAGACCGTCATCCATACCTGCAGGGACCACTTCTCCGCCCATTCCGGGCCGGTCCGCCATCTCCCTCGATAATCCCTCCTTTGTCGGCGTTGACCCGATGGGTTGGATCGCCAAGGCGGATCAATATTTGGACCTCAACTACACACCAGAGCACGACAAAGTGTCTACGACGGTTGTGGGTCTAGACGACTCGACACTCCACTAGGTTCAGTGGCTCCGCCAATCCAACACGTGCCTCTCCTGACCCGAGTTCAAGCAAGAGATGATCCGGTGGTATGACACCCGCTACTCTGGCTGCTCCGCTATCGAGCATTTTTGCGACGTCCACCAGACAGCCGGCCTGGACGACTATGTTGATGAGTTCGTCGCCCTGGTCTCCCATATCCCCGGGCAACAGTGCGATCATTATCTGGATTTTTCCATGCAGGGTCTACTGGCACATATCCGCTCTCGCCTCCGCACGCACCACTCTCACACAGTCTCCAATTCCATGGACTTTGCGCGTCAGGTGGAGGCTGACCTCTCCCATCATCCACCTGTTCCCATGACCGACCACCACCAGGCTCGGCCGCCTTGGCGACCCCCAGTCACGACTCCTCCACCGCGACCGCCGCTTTGGGGAAACAGTCAGGCCGCCCATCGGCCCCTCAGCGCCTCTCAAACAGTGATTACAATGAGCTTCGCAGTAAGGGTATCTACTTTTGGTGTCACCAACCGTACTCCCTCAACCATGAATGCTCTGTGAAGGCGTTACACGCCATCATCGGTGACGTCGACCCTGAGGTTACCCTGACTGAATTTGAAGCCCTGGAGCTCTCAGTGGGGTATACACCTCTTGAATCCACCACAGCTACATTCCTCCGGTTGGAGTTATCTTGTGCCTCGACGGATGAGATCTCCGACAAGCAGAACATGCAGGTCTCGGGCACATCACGGGATCATCCGATCATCATCATGGTGGACAGCGGTGCAAGCCACAACCTCATCTCTGAGCGCCTGGTGCAGCAGCTCCGTCTTCCATCAATTTCGTCTCTGGATGTTGCGGTCTGAAAGATCAAGCGCATACCCAACTGCACCAAAAGCCCGGACTGTTGGAAAGGGTGCTACTTAATTTCTTAAATAAGTAGAAGAGCGCCACGGGTCAAGTGAAGGAACGTCGGACCCAACAATCCCCCCCCGGCGTCCAGCACAACCCGTCGGCTCAGAGGTGGAGTTACCACATGGCCCACATGGCTCAGAGGTGGGGTTACCACATGGCCCACACGGCTCAGAGGTGGGGTTACCACATGTCCATGATTGCACGACTCAGAGGTGGGGTTACCACATGTCCACGGTTGCCTGACCCACCGGACCCACACAGGTAGAAGGGAAAAATCAGGATTTAATAGCGCTCCCCCGGTCTTGAACCCGTGACCTGCTCTGATACCAATTGAAAGATCAAGCGCATACCCAACTGCACCAAAAGCCCGGACTGTTGGAAAGGGTGCTACTTAATTTCTTAAATAAGTAGAAGAGCGCCACGGGTCAAGTGAAGGAACGCCGGACCCAACACGGTCCGCCTGGGAGATGGAAGCCGCTAACCGATTCAGGGTTGTTGCACTGTTGTGCCTATTTCCGCGGGGTCCTGTTGCGTGACCACGGACTTCTACACATTCGGCCTAGGCAGCATCAACGCCATTTTAGGGGTGGCTTGACTCCGCACGCTCGGCGATGTACGCATCAATTGGGCGATTATGACCATGCAGTTCCTCCACGGGGGCCAACAATGTCGCCTCGACGGTGACTTCCCTCTCCTTCGCTCGCCGGTCTCCCTCTGCACGATCCAGCGAACCACGAACGTCAGCCTCTCCAGGGGGCAGTGGGCCCTCTCGGACCCGTCAGACGTGTCTTTCCATTCCCTGACGGACTACCAAGAGCTTTTTGCTGCACTCGCTGACCTCATCCAGCCTCCGACAGGATTGCCACCAACCCAGCTTTCTCTGGTTCGAAAGAAAGACGATAATTGGCGTTGTACTACCCAGTCAAGATACTTGATCGCCACTACCACCTTCAGGGGGACTCTGGCTTGCAGGAGGTCCCAGTTGTTGGGTCTTACTGTCTGGAGTTCGAAGCTACGTGGCTGCCCTGGATCACTTTTGTTGCCACCCCTCCAACTACTGTCTTGGGGACAAGACATATTTTCCAAACGACGGCATTGTTATGGTTGAGCATGCCGACGGGACATGCATACGCCGACAAGATGCGACGGAGAGTCCGCACGCGGAGGAAGACGATAACGGATCCGTCTGGAAGAGGAGAGACCGAAGACGCGTCGCCGACGTGATCATTTTATTTGTATTTGTTATGTTATTTTCATTTGTATACTTTTTATTTTATTCGCACTACTTTGTCATTATCCGCACCCCGTACTAACAAAGAGTTGTGTTGTACTCTTTCTGATTATGTTTTGGATGTATGAAAATTAAGATTGCTCCCTAGCTCTTCATCTCGTTTTCTCCTTCTTTCTCTTCCTCACCTTTGCTGACCCTTCCCCTTGCCGGATTCCTCTTCAGCATCATATCAATGTGACTAACAAGTGATCCTTCATGAGAATGCTAAGCAAAAAACTCTACTTATATTTTTTATCACATTTTTCTTAAAAATTCTGTCAATGGGAGAACTTTCATGAAGAATTTTGTAGGTGAGGGAAAGACAAAGTGTTTTTAAAATGCGGTCCTTGTGAGGATGGTATGAATCTCGGTACCTCAAAAAATTTTATGCTTATGTTACAGAGGGACCAATCCTCAACCCGCTCATCTGACAAGCTCACAGAAGGCACTTAGACACCGACAATGCCCGAGACCACACTTTGCGATAAGAAGGAATGCAATGAAACCATTTTGGGAATGTCATTTGAGGATTATGAATAAATGTGGGGATATTTTGTGCGCCAAACTAGATAGTGTCACTACTTTAATTCATAAATGTTGGTGTATTAAAGAGTATATTTGTTAGATATAAGAAATATTTATTATAATTAATTCGGGAAGTAATTATGTGTGCTCAATGAATCTTTTTAAAGGGATGTTATGTAAGAGTCAAAGTATTTGAATTCTCATATGTTGTATTTTTTTTGAGAGGAATCAATAAAGGGATGGGCATGACTTCTCTCCCTTAGTAGTATTGTCTTCTTCTTCATGCAATCTTTGTGCTCTTCTTCTTTACTTCTTCCCTCCACCTCTTGGAAATTACCGATTCATAGCAATAGTCCGACCTAACCAGAACCAACAGTGACATGGAAGACATCTACAGTAGCATCCATAACCCAATTCCCCATATTCTGCTCAACGCAAGTCACCACATTGTGAGGGCACTTAGCTCATCACACTTCCACCACCATCAGCCTCCAGCAGTGCATCCTTCGTCCAGCCCTCACCATTACCCAATCAGATACCTACCGACCAAATCATTTAACCTCCATTCAAGCATGTTTCATTTCCCAAACTCTCCTTCCACTGTCATCACGCCAACCAACCATTTAGTAAATTTGACACCACCACCTTTTCCCAGGTTCGCCTCCCCTACAACCTCAACGTGCCCCCTGCTTGCTAGTTGCCACTACAATAGATACCATTTTATACACCCAAACACTACTTATCCTTCCCATGCATAATCTTCACCCTCCTTGTATCTTTACCTTCAACTGCTTCATGCCAGTGTTGTCAAACCCACCTCTTGTACCAAGTCCCACTCCCGCAACCACATTGCACCCTCCAAGCCATCTTGCCACCCTTTAAAGTCGTCACCCTCAACAAGCAGTACTGCTAATCACACCATGATCAGCGACTTCAAAACCACCACTACTTGTCGCAATACCCTGATAAAAACACTTTCCACCGATACCACCTTCAATTCCACCCCGTGACATACTCAACTCAATCACGCGTCACCTTCACCTCCCACATAGCTCCTCACAACCACAACCTCCTCTACTAAAAACAACACAGCCTCCTTTCCCATACTTCCATAAGCTACATCAACCTTGTTATCCCCATCCCTTGCTACCTTCATCACTCATCGCCTATAGATAAATCCATAACACCTATGTCAATATTGACATACCCGCCCGCCACAAGGTCCATTAACTTCCCTCCACCTTATGTGCTCCAATGACCAGTCGACTGTCTCTTTACTCACCTTTCCCTCGTTATTTCCTTCTTCCTAAATATCATGCATGCCTCTGCGCTACACACCATAATACTTTGGGTCCCAAGATGTCACCCTCCCTTTTCACTTCCATCGAGCCCCACAAAATCACATCCTAGCCATGAACCCACACCCATCACATTTTCACCTATCATTCTTACCCAAAATAATTCCAGATCCGCTCCCATCCGCCCAATACCTATCTATCTTCATAACAATTGTATGAGCCAAAGAAATTGTTAAAAATCCTAGCAATTTTTTCTACTCACAATAACAATTTGGATGCCCATGCTGATTTCATTCTCATTAGCTCATCTTGGGAGCAAGACATTTTTTCAAGTAAAGGATATCATTATGAGGTCACCAGTTTCAAGCTCGCTCATGTGACAAGCCAATGATAGGACTCCCACTGAGGCAAACGCAATATCCGATTACTAGAGCGCCCCCATTAGCCCATATGGTCCAACTAAATTAATGCACCCACAATCCAAATTATGACACTATTAGACGTAATAATGCATAGCTTCAAGAAAATGGACTAGCATCAAATGTTGTGTTGGAAGAGAATGTGATGAAGGGTAGGCTATGGGGGTGCACAAAATCAAGGCTACTAGGGACGGGATGTAGATGTGACACACAAACCTTAGTGTAAATGCAATGCAACCGTCGGTGACGGCGACGATTAATTTTGAGCAACGAAAATATTAACACCATGCAAGATGATTAAAGAACAAGAAACTAGCACTTAATTTAACAAGTTTGTAATGTCATGCCTCCGCTCGGAGGGCCAAGGCCAAGCGCGTGACGAATATACCCTTCCTGCAAATTATTAGTGAATCATAACAAAGTTCCACAAGCGGTAATCCAAGCAAAGCACAAAAACAATCCAATAATAATGAAGATTTAAATATTCCAATACAACAAGGGCTCGCCAAAGCAGCGGGCTGACCGAGGCACTGAAGACTTTGAATCTGGATGCGTAGATCGGCGATCAAAGGAGGAACCGGCGGCATGGAAATGATGGCGGTGGCTGTCCGCGGCGGTAGTTGATGAGATCGGGCCGAAAATAGATATATCCGACCACGTGGGAGTACATCCGGGCAAGGGAATGGTGGATCCGATGTTTGGGAGCTAATCCGGGCTAAAAAGGAAATATGAGTGGTGGGGATGATGGATCGGGGGCTGAATTTCTCAGATCTGGACTGATCTTGAGAAAGGAGACGACGGGGAAGTGGATCCACAAAAAGGGAGGGATGGCAGCTAGGGTTTGCGGCCAAAAAGGGAAGGCGGCTTGGGGAAGAGTGATTTGTTGTTGGGGGGATTTGCGGCCTAGTAGGGCGGCGATGGAGGGGGATCTAAGCAGTAGCGGTGGCGGCGGGGTGGGTTCAGGCCGGCGGTGGGGATTTTGGAAGCCGGCGGCTACAAGGTGCTAGGAACAGCAGGCCGTCGAGTTTGGCGGGTGGTTTGGACGGCTGGCAGCGGCTAAAGGGGTGGAAAATGATGGCAAGAGATAGAGGAGGGATAGGGGGAAGAAAACCAACCTATGAATCGTCACCTAGGGCTCAACGACGTCGGCACCGAGGGGTGATCGCTGGAATCCGGGAAGAAGACTCCAAAATTATACAATGCCTTGGTTCAGCCCCTAACACCTCCATTTATAATAACAAGCAGTCGTGCACGGGGGACCCCGTGCGGGCAACATTCGTCGTGAGTGCGACATTTGTCAAGGGTGCGCCATTTGTCGTGGGGACGACATTTGGCTGAGGCGGCAACATTGGTCGTGGGTCGGTGGGTGCGACATTTGTCGAGGGGGCGACATTTGTCGTGGGGGCGACATCTATCTTGGGGGCGACATTTGTCGTGGGAGCGACATTCGTTCTCAAAATCTACCATCTGTCGAACAGGGTGGCTAAATCAGACTGAATCATTTTTGTCGTCTGCGAGTTGGGTGATCTTCGACCGCATCTATAAGAAGAGTTCTCAAAGTATAAGAAGAAATGACTAAAAACACTACTCAAGATCCGGCCCAAACAAATAAAAAGGAGGGGAGAGCTCTTGGGTGGTCTTCGCACTCATCTAGGCGGGCTTCGCCCGCCTCCGAACGGGCTTCGCCCGTGCTATATGTGTCGTTGCGGGCTACGCCCGCAACATATACATATGAGTACTCAAAATGACCGTAAAAAATCTAAATCACGATTATATTTTTTACTTTGTAAAAAAACATGTGTTTTCACATACAAAAAGACTCAAATAAATGAAAAAGAGAGTTGATAATATGAGGGGTATTTAGGGAATAAATGTTACACCATTATGAAGGGTATTTTGGGCATCCAAATGTTACACCATGGCTCTTTTGCTCTTTGCTTATAGTATAAAGATAAGAAGACTACGACATCTCAATAAACGACTATGATTGGCCGGGGAAAAAACCACTTAAATATAACAATAATAAACCAAAATATATAAAGTAATATATGATCTCGACTCACGACGCGGATCCGGACACATCTGCGAAGTCCAATCACCGATCCGAGCACGCCATATATGGTAAGTCGTCAAATCAGCTCCGAACGGGCCCAAATCTCTCCGACTTGAAAGAATTCACCTCCCGATGAATTGGGATCAGAATTCTCTCGATGAATGTCGGGTACAACTCGAAGAGGTCCACCAGAAGTCGTCCAAGTGTCGTCGGCGGAAGAGTGTCCTCGCCAATCAACTTACCCTGACTGAAAAGTTGTCATCTCCGGTGAATGGAGACGGCTATCCTGAAGTCGAAGTCCAGGAGCGAATCGATCAAGCTCTGCTGCAAGTATCCAAGTGTCATCTGCATCGGGGTGGCCCTGTCAATGTACCAAGTAGCGACAACGTGACCCATCTGAGTTAGGAACAAGCTGGTGGGATCTGAACTATGTGATGCTCCCATCGCTCATCTCTCAAGTGGTGGATCCCGGTGCGATCGGCGGTGCTGTCGATGAAACCAGAGAAGACGAATCCCCAGGTGGGTGGGTGTCAACAGTAGGTTGGCTGTAGTGGCTATCAGAAGCAGGTGGAGTACGAGAGTGGTAAGGCAACGAAAGTGGGGGTGGGGACGACTGAGTATCTCCACTGCTCGAGTCTATATACTTGTGAGACTCGTAGTACGACGTCAGATCCTTGATATTAAATACTGGATGGATTCTCATACCGGTCGGAATATCGAGCCAGTAGGCGTTTGTCCCAATATGACTAATAATAGAGTAGTGGCCCATTCACCTGACACTTAACTTTTTGGCAGGCCCCGAGGGGAGCCTCTCCGGGTGGACTCGCACCATTACTTTCTCGCCTTCATTAAACACTTGTTCTGGCTTTCGCTTATCCGCATGAGTTTTATAGTTTTCATTGCTCGTTATTATTCGTCGGCGAACCAACTCATGTAATGCATGCAAATGATGAACAAGTGACCCAACCGACTCATACAAATGAAGCGAATGATGCAAATAGAGCACAACATACTCGACACACTTCCTAAGAGAAGGCCTAGCAATGACTTGAATATTACTAACATGGGGTGGCCTATTAGGAGGCTTACAGGGTGGTCAAAAGAAAAATCCGGCGTGACCGACGTCATCACCCGTGGGGACGACGTAGATGGTGACAAAATAGTGCGGAGCACTGTGTGATGGGTACCTCTCGAATGATATAGCTCATCAGATGGCTCACCAGGGGGTGTATACCAAAAGTCATCACGTGTGAGATGATCATTAGTGCGGATACACGATCCATCACTAAAATGTGGGAGGGAAAGCTTGTCAAATGAGACTCTCGGGGACTTAATCCCAAGGAGGTCGATAATGATAGGATAGTCCACCACGAGGAGGGCACCAATAACAGTAGTGTTTGTGGGAGCAAATAAGACACCCACAACAAAGTCAACGCTAGCCTCATGAACCTCCCAAGGGAGTAGTGACTCATCAGGAGACTTATCTGGAGGTTCAACGATGAGGTCATTAATAATGGGAAGATCCCTCAGATGAGAATCACTGATAGAGGTCGTGTCCTCGTAAGTAGGTGAGGTAGTCACTATGAAGTCAACACTATACTCTCGACTCCCAGTAGTGAAGTGACTCGAGATAGTACTAAAGGAAGAGTAGGGGGTGCCCAGACTCAAGTGTGGGTCAATCGATATAGTGTCGAGAACTGTCTTTGTTCAAAGGGGACACTAGGTCTAGGTGTATGTCTGGGTGAGGTGAAAATGATGGGTATACCATCACAACGTCACTGAGTCGCTCGTCCTCACACACGTGACCACGCTCACTAGTCATGCTAGTATCACTCTCCATCTGTATCATAAGACCATGATCAGATTCAACCTCAAGATCACATGAGCATTGAATCTCATTAAACTGAGAAGGATCAAAACCAAGTGTCGGGTCTCTTACCTCGGTGGAGAACTACTCGCCGCATCGGAGGCGTGACCTAAATCCCTAGGCTTTCTTTGTAATGTAGATCTTAGGTGATCAAATTGAGCTTCTAAGAGATCAAAGCGGTCAAAAACTAATCGCAGAAATTCAGCCTCAGGTAACTCTATTGGTGGAAAACTAGGAGGATCTTGACATGTATTGTGATCTTGCCGATGGTGACCTCTATATGGTTCTTGAGGGTCGTCTAGAAGGCAGTTCCTAACATAATCAGATTGTGTTCGTAGGTGCGTATAGGCCCTGTGAACGTGCGGTGGAGGTCGCTCATATCCAAACCCAGGTTCCTCTCCTAGAGGAGATGTGTAGCGGCAATGACCTGAACGATATTCAATTCTACCATCATGCAGTCGCAGAGAGGTGTAATGATGAAGACGTGAGGACCTCTCGTCGTGGTGATCGCCTCTAACATAATGGAATTGTGTCGAGGGGTCGACACGATCTCTAGGAGTGGTGTGCGGGGAACGATAATAATCATAATGATAACATGAAGATTTCTCTAAAGGGGTTCTATGAGGTCAGGTATATGTGGACTCAGGATACCCAGAGAGAGGAGACGAACGACGGCGATAACAAGACATAAATGAACCCAAATACTATTTAAAACCTACCACTACAAATATAAATGTGACCCAAACTTTGGGTTCTGATATCAATTGATGTAGGGTAGGATATGGAGGTGCACAAAACCAAGGCTACTAGGAGCAGGATGTAGATGCGACACACAAATTTTAGTCTAAATGCAATGCAATCGTCGGTGACGGCGACAATTAATTTTGAGCAATGAAAATATTAACACCACGCAAGATGAATAAAGAACAAGGAGCTAGCATTTAATTTAACAATTTTGTAATGCCCTTCCTCTGCTCGGAGGGCCAAGGCCAAGCGCACGGTGAATATACCCTTCCTGCAAATTATTAGTGAATCGTAACAAAGTTTCACAAGCGCTAATCCAAGCAAAGCACAAAAACAATCCAATAATAATGAAGATTCAAATATTCCAATACAACAAGGGCTCACCAAAGTAGCGGACTGACCGAGGCACTGAAGACTTTGGATCCGGATGCGTAGATCGGTGATCGAAGAAGGAACCGACAGCGTGGAAATGATGACGGTGGCTGTTCGCGGCGGTAGTTGGCGAGATCGAGCCAGAAATAGATAGATCCGGCCACATGAGAGTAGATCCTGGCAAGGAAAGGGTGGATCCGATGTTTGCGAGCGGATTCGGGCTAAAAATGAAATTAAGTGGCGGGGATGACGGACGGGGGATGAATTTCTCAAATCTGGATTGATCTTAAGAAAGGAGATGACGGGGAAGTGGATCCACAAAAAGGGAAGGGTGGCGGCTAGGGTTTGCGCCAAAAAGGGAAGGCGGCTTGGGGAAGTGGGCTTTGTTGTTGGGGGGATTTGCGGCATGGTAGGGGCGACAATGGAGGGGGATCTAGGCTGTAACGGTGGCGGCGGGGTGGGGTTCAGGCCGGCGGTGGGGATTTTGGAAGCCAACGACAGCAAGATGATGAGAACAGCAGGCCGCCGGGCTTGGTGGGTGGTTTGGAGGGCTGGCAGCGGCTAGAGGGGTGGTTTGAGGGGTGGAAAATGATGGCAAGGGTTAGGGGAAGGTAGGGGAAGAAAAACAACCTAAGAATCGTCCCCTAAGGCTCCACGGTGTCGGCACCGAGGGGTGATCGCTGGAATACGGGAAGAAGACTCTCAAAAATTTTGCAATGCCTTGGTTCAGCCCTTAACACCTCTATTTATAATAATAAGACTAGGGCATCTCAATCAAGGACTATGATTGGCCGGGGAAAAAAACCACTTAAATATAACAATAATAAACCAAAATATACAAAGTAATATATGATCTTGACTCGCGACGTGGATTCGGACACATCTGCGGAGTCTGATCGCCGATCCGGGCACGCCATATGTGGTAAGTCGTCAAATCAGCCCCGAACAGGCTCAAAGCTTGTACTCATCTCTGCTCCGCATCAGAATGAGCTAAGACTGCCATGGACCATCATCCATTGCCAATTAAACGAATTTAGCAATGGTAATATCCTCATCTTCAACACCGAAAAAAGTGTAATTCTTTATTAAAACATCGATGCGTAGTTGTCTACAATAGAAAAGAGGACCTGAATTAGCTTAAGGTACTCCTGATGGGGCATTTGTCGGGGTTGATGGTTCGTCTTTTGTATAGGTACGAAAGGAGATGAGGAAATGGTAAACGGCCGAGGAGTTGTTCATGGGAGTTCAAGTGGAGTATGGTGGAAGTTCAACTTTTGGGTGGAGTGTGGAAGAGAGGGTCTTGGGAATGCAGAAAATTGGAATGGACAAAGAAGGAATCAATTATTCTAAAAAATTTAGCTTCCATAAAAAAGATTGTTACATTGCAAGAGAGAGGGTGTGGGGTTATGAATGTGAAGGTGTGCCTAGATATGGGTATGGAAGTCATGCATAAAGTAACCCAAGTAATGTTTTGTTGCAAGGTGGGGAAAATTGCTGGCCAACTTCACTAAATCGTCAATATGTGTCACCCAAATGACCCTGGTGGATTACACATAAGTGCTCGAAGGTTTTGTTGTACTGTCAGGTCTCATAATAAAAGATGAATTCTTTTAACATTGGCCAAGTCATATGTGGGTTCTTTTGAAGCAGCCACTGTAACTAGTGGAAAATCAATCTCACAATATAGATCATGGAAAGAGGCACTTTGTGGCTGTACAATGTGGATTACTATTCAAACTAAGTGTGCAATCCAACCGAGAGGTCGGTAACAAAAGTAGATGTTCGTGACATGGTGCTTAGTCGACGATGTTCGCTTCGATTGCAAGGAAAAAGGTCGGTCAAAAGCTTCGTTGTGGAGCACGGGTCAGATTGGAATGCAAGTTCTCGATGGAGAGTGTCAATAACCCTCCCGACCGAGGAAGAAGGAAAGGAGGGTCTCATGTCAGACCAAATTGTTATGACATGAAGGAGATTGTCCATAGAAAAACTCTACTATTAAACCTTGAGAGACATACTCCTACATAGATACATTGAAGGTTGATTTTCCTGTCCAGGATTAGCCAAATTCTAAAATCCTAAAGCAAAAGATAAAGAAATACAGTTACAAACGTAACATCCCCTTGCACAGAGATACAATTCACACACACATTACTAAAATACTCCTACCCCATAAGGATCCATCTACACTAGTAATCCAAGTATCCGGTTACATCACTCTTAGGCGTAACACTTGGAAATCAAGGAATGTAATGAGACCATTTGGAGATTATGAATAAATGTGGGGATATTTATAAGTGTTTTTATTAAGTAGATAATACGTGTCTTTATAGTCATAAATGTAGTTGTATTAATGAACATCTTTATTAGGTAGTTTCTTTTAAGATCCATATTATGCATGCTCAAGGAGTGTTAAAAGGGGAAATAAGAGAAGCTTGGAGGTTCATATGTTATATTTCTCATTGACAGGAATAACCAAGGGCTAGGAGGGAGTTCTCTCTTGTAGTACTATTGTGTCTTCTTCGTGCAATTTCTGTGTTCTTTTCTTCTACCTCTCCCCTCCACCTCTCAAAAGTTAGCACTTTCTAACAACTAAATCTAGCGTTAATATGGCCAACACACATTTTAAATCGAGATGTGTGGTTGTGCATCATCGTCATCTTCATAGCAGTGTTTAGCTTAATAATGACTGAATATGCTAAATATGTCAATATGTAGTTGTTATGGACCTTCCAATGGTGCCCGGAGGAGAGGTTGTCGGGGATGATCGGGGGCGGTCGATTGTACCGATGATGATGGTGGAGATGGTGGCGGGATACTACGGAGCTGTGACCGCGGCTGCCTAAGCGGGGTTGCTCGTCGGAGGAGAGAGCCACCAGATCTCACAAGGAAAGAAGGAATTAGAATACTTTCTTGCTTACCTCATACATACCCCCACATGACTTTATATAGGCTACACGTAATGATGACTCACCTGATAATCTTCTAACTCTCACCTAACAATCTCGTAACTCTCACCTAACATAATGAAATGATAATAAAGATACAACAACATGATTGACACCTCATAATATGATACATAATACGACGCATAATAACGACACAATATGACACATAACATTTCACCCGCCCTTTGAAAAAGCTTGACCTCAAGCTTTATCCGATGCTCTCGTCGTCAGAGTCCTCAACGTGTAGGTAGAAAAGTCGGGTGCACATGTGGCCACGAGTGTACTGTTCGTCGCAATTGAAATGCAATCCTTGCGCGCGGCATTGCAGCATCGCAGCCCGAGATAAGCGGTAGACCTGTGGTGCTGGAGGATCCTCGCGTCGGTCCTGTGGAACAATGTCGGTAGCAGGTGGATATGCCTCTTGGGATGGCTGGAGACGACGATCACAGAGCTGAGCCAGACTCATAGCAGTCACTAAGTCCGGAGGGGCCCCAAACTCTACATCTAGACGCAGTCGATCGCGAAGTCCTGCGGTGAAAATGTTGACCTGCATATCTGGGGCAAGAGGGACATGCGCTAAGAGAAGCTGAAATTGTTCCATGTACTCGTCTATGGTACCCGTCTGTCGTAGAATCGTGAGTGCACCGAGGGGGTTACTGCGAATAGGAGGTCTGGAACGCAAGTTGCAGAGCCACTTGAAGTCGTCACAAATTAGATTCCGCCGGTCGGTGAGAAGTCGAGAAGCCCATAAAACAGCGGAGTCGAGCATATGGAAAGATGCGAGATGGATTTGATCTGCTGCCGGAGTTTGCTGGTGGTCGAAGAATTGTTCACACTTGGTAAGCCAGCTCAAGGGATCACTTTTCCCATCATAGGTTGGAAACTCTAATCTGGTATAGCGCGGCACAATTGCAGCGTCGGGGTGCGCGAGGACCGATGGTGGTGGTTCGTGGACTGTCAGGGGCAGTGGGTCATTGCGGAGAAGTGGTTGTGCCTGACTGCTGCTTGCATGATCATGTGGCGGGGCGGTTGACAGATCATCGATGCGCTTGGCGAGCGCAGCAATGGCCTCCTGATGACGGTCAGCGAGGCAGTGTGCGCAGCTTGTTGCACCATGAGGTCATGTAGCATAGACATAATTTGATTGAGTTGTTCAGAGGAGTCGCCCATAGTGCGGGATGAGGAGCGAGAAGAGGAGCGGGTGACCGGGCGGTTGGATTGCGCCGAGTCAGCTTGCTGGGAATGACCACGAGAGCACCGGTGGCGCCCAATATTGGCGCCAAGATAGAGGGGCCTGCTGGAAATTATTAGAAGGAGAACGTGGCGGGGGAATTAAGAAATAACACAAGAGATGTAGAGAAATAGGGATTGGGAGCAGGGCTCGTTAAATAAGTAAAGGAGGAAGGATGGTGGGGTCCACCGAAAGAAAGAGAATGAAATTAAAAGAGGGGTCCACAGATTAAAGGAAATGGAATAAATATAATGGCATAACGCGACGGAATGGGCTTCTATGAAAAGCAGAGCGCGGGCGGCTCGAGGAAAGCAGGTAGAAGCGGGTGGCTCGAGGGAAGCAGGGAGAGGCAGCTCTGGAACGACGATGGCGAGCACGATCGGCAGCGGCGCTGGAGCAGTCCAGGCGGGTCGGTGCTGGAGCAGTCCAGGCGGGTCGTCGCTGGAGCAGTCGAGGCGGGTCGGTGCTGGAGCAGGAAACGAAAACGGCGGTTTCCAGGCAAGTCGGCGCTGGAGCAGGAAACGAAAACGGCGGTTTCCGTCGGTGAGTCGCCTGCGACTGAACGGGGAAATAGTGGCGTCAATGACAGCAGAAAGCAGGGGAGGAGGCGTCGGTCGAGGAGAAGTTTTGGCTCGACGGAAACAGCGGACGAGAAAAAGGTTTCCCTCTGATACCAAGTTGTTATGGACCTTCCAATGGTGACCGGAGGAGAGGTTGTCGGGGATGATCGAGGGCGGTCGATTGTACCGATGATGGTGGTGGAGATGGTGGCGGGATACTACGGAACCGTGACCGCGGCTGCCTAAGCGGGGTTGCTCGTCGGAGGAGAGAGCCACCAAGATCTCACAATGGAAGAAGGAATTAGAATATTTTCTTGCTTACCTCATACATACCCCCACATGCCTTTATATAGGCTCCACGTAATGATGACTCACATGATAATCTCCTAACTCTCACCTAACATAATGAAATGATAATAAAGATACAACAACATGATTGACACCTCATAATACGATACATAATACGACACAATACGACGCATAATAACGACACAATATGACACATAATAACGACACAATATGACACATAATAGTAGTGTACGATGAACATATTTAAATTGAGTATTCCAAATAGCAACGAATAGGCCATTAATATTGGTAGTTGGGGAGGAGGAAAGGATTGCACTTCTAAGACAATAATCGCTACAACTTACTATTAGTACACATAATATATGAATAATGACCAATTTATCTAGTAAGCATGTGGATTTTCTTTCGTAGATGAAATTTTATTAAATAATACTAAAAAATGACTGATCATATGAGGCAAAACAGTCCACTTTATGTGTGTTTAGTGAAACAAAGCTAAAAAAAGATAGATACTTGACTAAGTGAGCATGGAGGTTTTCAAGGAAAGGTGAAAGGGTAAGTAACAATAATGAAGCTAATAAAGAACATTGACTAAGAACAACAAATGATTAAAAATTACCTTCTAAACGTAGACTTCAGTAGTAACTGTTGACGGAAAGTTTCTGATACATACTTGCCAAGTGGAAGAGGAAAGGAAAGACTGGAATCCAAATCCCAGATTAAGCTTTCTTTATCTCTTTTTTGATTCCCAGTCTTGAAGAGTTAAAAAAGAACACTAAGCCAACATATTGAATACACCAATCATATTTTTAAAATTATAGCATCAAATAGTTCAAATCTACCTGAATGCAGACCACGTGATAATCCCAAATCACCAACCCCTCTGATGATTTGCTTGCTTTCTGATGCCATAGCGGTATCTTAAAAATGAAACCAAATAATCACTTTAACTGGATGATGAAAGAGAATGTATTCAGCAACAATGAAAACATGCATTATGTTTTTGTGTATATTCATGCATACATGTTCATACGTTTTGTTGTGTAGAAGTTACCGATATGTTAACGGGTTCAGGGTTACTATATATTTACATCGCATGACACGTTGCAAGATACACTTAAAATGATCCAAGAGTCCTGAATATGCCGTAACTTTAAAAATGTTATTTTCTTCGATAACTCTCTTAACTGAACATTCTTGCAAGAAGGGGATCTCCTAAGGACGAATCCTGAATAGAGATGGCAGGGGAGTCTTTGAAGGAGAGATCCATAGATAAATGAAAGGAGGGAAGATAACACGCAACATTTTTGTATATCCATTGCTTAGAATTTCAAGGTAAATATAACCTCCGCTACAGACGATAATTTGCAGTTTACAGGTACGCGGCTGCCTCCATATCCATCGAGGACACTACTCACGATTGACAAACCGCCGGCTGTCACAGACATCATTACAGGTAAAACATGCAATAACAGGTAAACATGAACATTATAGGTACATCACATGTACATAAAACAATACATATAATTACTCCCTCCTTTGAAATCCTTGTCGTCAATGATCAAAGGTCAGATGTCGTAATAATTTTCCCAAGTGGTATCTTCAGGCCGAGTTTATCCATTTGATTAGGACTTGAGGAATTGCTTTATCATGTCAATTAACCATTTGTATGTCAATATGGTGTCTCGTGTTGTAAGTACATTTCCCTCTTCAAAAATATATTCTGGAATGGTGGGAGTTGACGGCACTTCACTGATAAGTTGCTTAAGATGGGATATGTGGAAGGTGCTGTGAATCTTTATTGAGCTAAGTAGCTAGGTGCCTTGGCACTCATTTTGTTTGTATGGTTGGAATTTAATATAGACCAAGTCTCTCACCTATAGATTCCTTTCCCTTCTCTTCTGGTCAGCCACCATTTTCATGCCATACTAGGCTTGATGTAAATGCTGTTTCCGCATTTTGAGAGTGCTTTCCCTGACCCGCAGGCTTCTATCCACTGCTTCAACCACCGCTGAGTCTGCAATATAAGGAATATGTAATTGGGGGTTCATAGGGGGTCAATTGTATGACACTATGGAAGGAGATGTTATACCACCATTCCGCTAGAAGCAACCATTGACTCCACTTTTTCAGTTCGTCACAAGGCATACACCTAAGGTAGTTCTCCAAGCATCTATTTATCACCTCGGTTTGACCATCTGATTGGAGATGATAGGCTATGGAAGTGTTTAGTTGTACTCCTTGTGAGAAGAATTCTTGCCAAAAGAAGCTAATAAATATCACTCATATAAGATTGAGTTGGGCATCCCATGAAGTTCGAAAACTGTATCCATAAATCCTTGGCCGCCGTGATTGTTGTGTATGGATGCTTCATGACAATGATGTGGGTATATTGGCTCAATCTATCCACCACCACTAACATTACTTCATATCCTTGGGAGTCCCTCAATGAAATCCATAGAGATATTTATCCATATCCACTCCGGAATTGGTAAAGATTGCAAGAGCCACATGGGCTTGCTGGGTCGAGCTTGCATTGTTGGCAAATGAGGCACTGACGGATATCATGGTGATCCGCTACTCATTTGGACGATTCGAGTCCACAGATGCATCCAGATGATTGTTTTGAATCGATTTCATGTATTTATTTTATGTTTTTGAGTCGTTTTGACACCCAATCGGCTCGGGCATTCTGAGCCGTCCGAACTGGGTGCCCTAATTTAGTTATGAGTATTTATACACGCAGGCTTGGCTGGGAGGTTATCGTGGGTTTTGCAGAATTGCTGGAACCGCTCGGTCCCCTCTGGTGCGACGCTGGAAAATATCTGCCTGGTGCGACTCCAGGCAAGCCCTCCTCCGCCTTCCTCTTCCTTTCCAATCAACCCTCCACCACCTGAAAACCAAAGCCCCTTCGCTACCCCCTCAGCCAGTCCGCCGCTCGAAGCCTCCCTCCTCCCATCAACCCTCCAGCGCTAAAAGCTTCGAACACTCCTCGTTAGTCTGCTAGCCAAGTTCCACCCCGCCTCCCCACATCCAGCCATCCGTCGCTTCAACCTAAGGTTGATCCTCCTCTAGTCGGCCCTAACCACCGCTTCCTACTTTCCGTCAACCACCAACCCCAACCCATCTTTCGCCTGTTTCCCTTTTGTTGTGGATTCCACCCAAAGCAACCAGCCGCTTCCCCCAAAACCCCAACCGATCCCTATAAGCTTAAATCCCCTCCCCTGTGAACCCCTACAACCATTATCTCCTCCTAATTAGCCACTATCTACCTCACCCAAGCCACCATCAGCTTAGAACTCCACTCCCGACACATTTCCCCATTTGCAACACCTTTGGATTCCCTCCAACAACTGTCATCGTTGCCGCCTACGTGTGTGAGTCGTTATTTGGAATTATTGTTTTCTATTATTGTGTATTCGGACGCATGTTTTGTTGGATGTCACATTATATTTCCTTTTAATATTGTGATATCTCGTGATTTGCAGATCCTATTCGCTGCGTGTTTGAAAATTAATTGCGCCTCAATTGTTTGTTGATTATAATTCATTTTCTTTAATTAATGTGTGTGAACACCTATGTGATTGTTTGAATTTTATTTTAATTAATTGTCTGTGACTAATTGCAATTGGACTAAATCATTTGTATGTGCATAAAACTTACATTTGATTGGATTGTCTTATGCTTGCATGTCATTTTAAGGTCGTCGTAGATTTGTTGCATTCAATGTGTGATTGCTTGCATGACATGTAGTGTTTGGGCATCGGTCCCCCACAACCTGTAGACTTTGTCCTGCATCAGATTGGTATCAGAGGTAGGTTCGGGATTTAGTTTAATACACGGTTATTAAGTCTATAGGGTTTGTACTATGTCGTACTATTATCGTTATCCTTCGTCGTCACTGGAGAGACTCTTATTATTATTACAATGATTACTCTCTAGTGCGGCACACCACTTCCAGGGATCATGTTGACCCTTCGAGACGATTCCATTATGTTAGAGATGACTACCATGATGAGAGGCCCTCACGTTATCATCATTACACTTCTCCACGACCTTATGATGATAAAGATGAGCTTTATTCAGGTCATCGTCGCTACGCATCTCCTCTATTTGAGGGACCCGAGTCTGTATATGTGCAACCACCACCGCACATTCATAGGGCTCACGTCCACCCACAAGCACGAACTGATTATGTTAGGGATGACCATCTAAATGACTCTCACGAGCCCTATAGAGGTCACCATCGCCAATATCACATCACATGTCAAGAACCTCATGGTATTCCACAAACAGAGATACCTGAGGCCGAATTTCAACGATTAGTTCTTGACCAATTTGATCGCTTGGAGACTGATTTGGCTCACATATTGAATTCCCTAATAAGAATCCATGAAATAAAGTCTAATGGTTTAGGTCAAGCCACTGATGCGTCTCATCATGATAGGACAAGGTGCCCATGTGATCTTGAGGTTGAATCTGATCATGATCTTATGTCACAGGTGGAGAGTGATACTAGTATGACTAGTGAGCGTGGTCACGTGAGTGAGAACGAGCAATCCAGTGACACTGTGATGGCATATCATCTTTCACACCTCACTTAGACCTAGCATCCCCATTGGATAGGAACTTGGTTTTCGACACAATACCGATTGACCCACACTTAGGTAGGGGCTCTTCTCACTCTTAGCTTAGCATTGACTCATGCTTCTCACCCTTCCCTTATGAGAATCAAGGAGCTATCATTGACTTTGTTGTGGGTGTCTTACTTGTTCCCATGGGTTGTAGAAAAACTTATTGAGTGTATGGAGACCACCCAATGACCCAATTGATTGACTAAGACATTGACAGTGAGCTGCAGAATCAGGACATGCCAAATATCCCATAAGGGTTGTAAATCATTTGGAGGCTCGCTGGGTGGTCGATATAAAAATTTGGTGCCAATAATGCTATCACCCGATGGAACATCGTAGATGGTGACAAAAGAGCGTGATGTAAGGGCGTGATGAGAACGAGCAACCCAGTGTTGGTGCTCACCACTTGGAGGGTCATCATGTCATTGTTGACCGCCCCGGGATTAAGTTCCTGAGGAGCTCATTTGACGAGCTTCCCCTCTTGAAAGGCATGCACATTAATGATGGGTCGTGTCTCCACACTAGTGATCATCACATGTGCGATGACTTTTGGCACACGCCCCCTGGTAAGCCACCTGACGGACTTTATCGGTTGAGAGGTACTCATCACACCCATACATCACGCTCTTTTGTCACCATCTACGACGTTCCATCGGGTGAAAGCATTATTTGCACCAAATTTTTCTATCGACCGCCCAACAAGCCTCCAAATAATTTACAACCCTTATGGGATATTTGACATGTCCTGATTCTGCAGCTCACTGTCAATGTCTCAGTCAGTCAATTGGGTGGTCTCCATACACTCAATAAGTTTTTCTACACCCCACCCAAAGAGCCTCCAGATAAGCCACCCCTCCTTAAGGATTTTCATTTCTATATACCACATGCATTTAGTCAATTTGTTGTGGCAGTCACCATTCAGTTGGATATATTGTATGGCTTGCTTGGAGCCTTGGATATTCTCATATAGTACACAACGCTTCTATGTTGCATGATTCGAGTTCATCGTCTATTTTGCATCATCCACATCATTTGATTAAGTTTGTTGAGTGCTTTGCTTATCATTTGCATATGATTCATGATTCAGTCCAAAAGATAATTGTCACAAGCAGTGATTATTATAAAGCTCACGCAGATAGACACAGGTGGAATCACAATTATAAAATTGGAGAACAAGTTATGATTTGCATACGATTTGAGAGGTTCCCACAGGGAACAACAAGAAAATTAAGCGCTCGCCGAATGGTCCTTATACAACCACGCGACAGAACGATATGAATGCCGATGAGATTGACATCCTCCAAAATATGGGGACAAGCCGAGTATTCAATGTAGAAGACTTGATTCCTTACTACGAGGAGCATATGTATGTGGATCCCTTCCCCACTTTGATACATGAGTCACGACACCTTTTATTCCCTCCTCTCTCACCTCAGCCTCAGCCTAGGGAGTCTCACCATGAGGACCACTCTGCACCACCGAGAGTTCCAACAGTTCCACCACTTCAGCTTTCAGATGGAGATACATCTTATTCAGACGGAGATACATCTTATTCAGAGCCACCAGCTACCACCGTAGACTTACTTCTGATTGATGCATATGACTTCACCACCGTAGGCGGGCATGAGATACTACGATGTCTTCCCCTGCTATGCCGAGAGCACGACAACCCGCACTCACCGGAGTTGAGTGCTTTCAAGCCGGGGAGAATTGATGAAAATTGCGGTGATCCGTTACTCATTTGGACAATCCGAGTCCACAGATGCATCTGGATGATTGTTTCGAGTCAATTTCATGTATTTATTTTATGTTTTTGAGTTGTTTTGAAACCTGATTGCCTCGAACATTCTGAGTCGTCGGATCTGGGTGCCCTAATTTAGTTATGAGTATTTATACACGCGGGTTTGGCTAGGAGGTTATCGCGGGTTTTGCAGAATTGCAGGAACCGCTCAGTCCCCTTGGGTGCGACGCTAGAAAATACCCGCCTGGTGCGACTCCAGGCAAGCCCTCCTCTACCTCCCTCTTCCTCTCGATCAACCCTCCCCTGCCTGAAAACCAAAGCCCCTCCGCTACCCCCTCATCCAGTCCGTTGCCCGAAGCCTCCCTCTTCCTCCCATCAACCCTCCAGCGTCGGAAGCTTCGAACACTCCTCGTTAGTCTGCCAGCGAAGTTCCACCCTGCCTCCCCTCATCCAGCCATCCGTCGTCTCTACCTAAGGACGATCCTCCTCCAGTCGGCCCTAAACACCGCTTCCTACTTCCCGCCAGCCACCAACCCCGGCCCATCTTCCACCTGTTTCCCTTTTGTCGTGGATTTCACCCAAAGCAATCAGCCCCTTCCCCCAAAACCCCAACCGAGATCTATCAGCCTAAATCCCCTCCACCGTGAACTCCTACAACCATTATTTCCTCCTAATCAGCCACTATCTACCCCACCCAAGCCACCATCAGCCTAGAACTCCACTCCCGACACATTTCCCCAATTACTACACCTTTGAATTCCCTCCAACAACCGTCATCGTCGCCGCCTACGTATGTGAGTCGTTATTTAGAATTATTGTTTTCTATTATTATGTATTCGGACACATATTTTGTTGGATGACACATTATATTTGTTTTTAGTATTGTGATATTTCGTGATTTGGAGGTCTTATTCGTTGCGTGTTTGAAAATTAATTGCGCCTAGATTGTTTGTTGATTATAATTCATTTTCTTTAATTAATGTTTGTGAATACCTATGTGACTGCTTGGATTTTGTTTTAATTAATTGATTATGGCTAATTGCAATTGGACTAAATCATTTGTACGTGCATAAAGCTTACATTTGATTGGATTGTCTTATGCTTGCATGTCATTTTAAGGTCGTCGTAGATTTGTTGCATTCAATGTGTGATTGCTTTCATGACATGTAATGTTTGGGCATCGGTCTCCCTCAACTTGTAGACATTGTGCTGCATCAGGCACCTCTTGATATACTGATATATATCCTCCTTCATATTTCTCCATTAAAAATGCGTTTAATATTCTTATAGGTGGCATGTACTCCTAAATGTTCCCCGGTAGGAGTCTCAACAAATGAGCATTTTCACTTCGTCCAAATTCCCTACTATCAATTTCCCTTTCTTTTTTAGGATCTCATTGGCGCATTGGTACTTAGCCATTTGAGTTGGATCTCTTTCCTTGGCTTGAATGATTTTCTGCACTTACTCATCATGCTGCCAAAAGGTTTTTACCTTCTCTAAGATAGCTGTATTAAAGGTGACTAATGTTGCCAAGCCTCCCTCTTAGTTATCTTGCTTCGGGTAAAAGGCATCGGCTATGAAGTTGTCAATCCCCTTCTTGTAATGAATAAAGTAATCGAAGCCCGTTAATTTTTCCACATATTTTTGTTCTTGAGGCGTGGAAATTTTCTACTCCATCAAGGTATTTGAGACATTGATGGTGAGTATTGATCACAAAATTATTTACCATAAAATAATGTCTCCATTTTTGTGTAGCCAGGACTACAACAAGTAGCTCCTTCTCAAATACTAGAAGAGCAGCATGTTTTGGTCCCAAAGAGTTACTATAAAATGCTAGAGGGGGACCTTCTTGTAGAAGAACAGCTCCGACACCTACATTGGAGGCGTCAGCTTCTATTAAATATGTTTTTGAGAAATTGAGAAGGGGTGGAACAAGGGGTGAGCTAACAGCTTCCTTAATTGGGAAAAGACGAGCTCAGCTCCTTCCCTCCATTGGAATTTATCCCTTTTTAACAGATCAATCAATGGTTTTGCATGCTCCCGTAGCCTTTTATAAATCTCTTATGATACCATGTTAATTCCAAAAAAACCCTCAGCTACTCAGATCCGAGGGTCGGCCAATTGACCATATCTATTATCTTATGGGAGTAGGCTGAAGCTCTCTCTTCATATATTATATCTCCTAAATATTCAATTCGCTGGGCCCCAAACAAGCAGTTATTTTTCCTACATGCCAACAATCAGGAACCCATTCATAACAATACACATTCGTTTATTCATATATCCCACACCATAGCATGCACTGGTGTTGTTAGTACATTCCCCTTTTGGGAAATATATTCTGTAATGGTGGAAGTTGAGGGCACTTCACTAATATGTTGCTTAAGCTGGGATGTGGAAAGTGTTGTGAATCTTTGCTGAGCTGGGTAGTAGCACTTTGTATGCCACCTTGCCTACCCTTTGAACGATGAGAAAAGGTCCAAAACACTTGGGAGACAATTTAGTGTAGTTAGCTACTCTGGCACTCATTTGTTTGTATGGTTGAAGTTTGATATAGACTAAGGGACGCAGGGCGAATCTATAGGCGGCGGCAAATCTGCGACCTAACCATGCAACAGTATGACGGTTAGATCGCAATTAGATAATAAATAAAACATCTCACGCAAAATAAATTCACGACAAGACAAAATAATTTATTTGGGCAAGCAAGCTTAGGCTTTCCTCCGCGTGGAGGGCCAAAGCACAAGCGCGCGGCGAATAAATCCTGCAAATCACAATAATAATTTAACAAGCAACTACCATACAAGAGATCCAAAACCAGTACAATATCCAATCCAATATAGATATGCTGAAAATAATTATCCGATAGAACAAGTGCTCACCAAGTAATGGGCTGACCAAGGAACTGAAGATTCTGGAGCCGGAAATGCGTGTACGACAATCCGAGGTGGAACCGGTGGTGTGAAAATGATGGCGGTGGATGGTGGAATCTGACTGAAAATGGGTAGATCCGGCCACGGGATGAAGGGATCTGATGTTTGGTGGCGGATTCGGGCTAGGGGAGGAGGGGAGGGTGTGGGGAAATGGCGGATCAGGGCTGCAATCGTCCAGATCTGGACTGATCTGAATATAATGGTTGTTTGGAGGTGGTTCCAGGAAGAGGAAGGAAGGTGGGGTGCGGCTTAGGGTTATGGATGAAGGCGGGGTGGCGGTGGGGTAAGGGGATCTGGACAGCGGCTGTAAACAGGCCGTCGGAAAGGAGTGGCGGTTGGTGGATGTAAGGGGAGGGGCTAGAACAGGCGACGGTGGGAAAGGAAAGAAGAGCGGCGGACTGATGCTGGTTGGCGGTAAACAAGTAGGGGGGAGGGAAAAAAATATATAACATGAACAGTAAATTTCATTTTTGAATAGCAAAAATGAATAGAAAACATGGTTTTCTGGACAGCCACTGTGGCTGGATTTTGGGGGTTGTAGCCTGTAGGGGGCTACAGGAGGGAGTTTGGGGCGGGGGGGGGGGGGGGGGGGGGGGGGAAGAGGGCCAGAGTTAGGGGGTACCTTGGGGAGGAAGATAGGCACCTAGGAGTCGTCACCTAGGGTTCCACGGAGTCGGCACCGTGAAGGGATCGCCGGATTTCGGAATTTCACTTCTCCAAAATTCTGCAATGATCTCAACCGGCCCACTACAAGTATATTTATAATAAAACAAATGCTAGGGCATCCCACCATCGATGGTTATGATTGGCCGAATGTGTGGCCACCTAAATACATCAAAATAAAATGCAAAATAGTGAAATAATATATCAAATCGATTCGGAACACGAATCCGAACACATATGCGGAGTCCGATCGTCGATCCGGGCATGCCATATATAGAAAGTCGTCAAATCAGCACCGAATGGGCCCAAAACTTGTCCTCCACTGCAATTGCTCGTTTATGCTCTGCATCAATCTCCCCGGCTTGAAAGATTTCATCTCTCGATGAATAGGGATCAAAATTCTCTCGCTGCATGCCAGGTAAAACTCGAAGAAGTCCACCAGAGGTTGTCCAGGTGTCGTCGCTGGAAAAGTGTCATCGCCAATCAACTCCCCCTGATTGAAAAGCTGTCATCTCCGGTGAATGGAGATGGACGTGCTGAAGTCGAAGTCCTGAGGCGAATCGATCAGGCTCTGTAGCAAGTATCAAAGAGTCACCAACGTCTGTAGTGGTAATGCGCTGGAGGAGTCTAGTCTCCATGATGCTCTCATCGCTCAACTCACGTGTGGTGGATCCCGGTGCGATCGGCGGCAGCGGCGGTAGAACCAAAGAAGACGAGTCCCCGGGTGGGTGGGTGTCAGAAGTAGGTGAGTAGTGGTGGCCATCAGATATAGGTGGGCTATAGGGGTGACAAGACAACGAGAGTGGAGGTGTGGGCGGCTGGAAATCCCCACAACTTGGGTCCACATACTCGTGAGGCTCGTAGTACGGCGTCATATCTTCAAAACTAAACATCGGATGGATGCCTATACTTGCAGAGATATCAAGATCGTAGGTGTTTGCATCGATCCGTCTCATGATTATATAGGGATCCATTCGCCCAGCGCTCAAGCGTTTAGCAAGTCTCACACAGAGCCTCACAACGCAAATTCTCACCATCACATGCTCACCTTCATGAAGTACCTGCTCTTGTCAGTGAACATCCGCATGTGATTTATAAAATTTATTATTATTATGGATTCTTTGTCGGACCAACTCATGACATACATGCAAACGATGAACAAACAACACAACAGATTCATGCAAATGATGACGAAATGACTCAACAACCTCATGCAAATGATGTCAATGACACATGACCGACACAACATGCTCTATATGGGAAAATCTACAAATGACCTGAAAATCTATCAAGGGAGGTGGCCTATCAAGAGGCTCTCTCGGTGGGGTGTAAAAAAACTCATCCCGCGTAAGACGAGTGCTCAGATGACGGTGAGAGACATATATACTCAAATGTGAGCTCTTAAAGAGCCAAATGTCTCTCGGGGAACGTAGCACATCAGGGGGCTCACCAGGAGGTGTGTAAGAAAAGTCATCGCGGACGAGACGACCACCTAGGTGAAAATCGTGTACACAAACTAGAAGTTGTGACTCTATAGTGTGGTGATCATCCCTAAAAATAAAGAACTCGTCTGGTGGGTCTGCAGGTGGTGCATCCCAAAACTCAGCGATACTGAGATGTGTCAGCAGGTGGTGCCCTAAATATTGGATGCTACTCACAATATCCATCCTCTGGGGCGGGGTCCGGGATGATAATGAAAGGGGCTTCCATAAATTGATACTCATACATGCGGGGCTCATCTGAATCTCATCTTCGTCAGGATGTGGCGGCTTATCAGGAGGCTCAACCGGGGGGGGGGGGGGGGGCGGTCATCATAGAACTCGTCACTAGGGCCAAGGTCCTCCAGATGAGTTCCATCGCAAGGGGAGTGTCCCCTTGAATGGGTGGCGTAGCCACTACGAGATCAATATCAGGCTCTGGGCTCTCGGTCGTGATGTGACTAAGGATAATGACAATGGGAGAGCAACACAAACCTGCATTCAAGAATGGATCCGTGGGTGCGGTGTCAAGAAATGAGTTTGTGATTGGGGTGCTAACTAACCCGGAGTATGACAGAGGAGGTGTGGGTGAGGGACACAAGACTACAGACTCAGTAGGTCGCTCATGCTCGCTCTCAGTCGGGGTCACAAGAAACGGGTCAGAAACAAGAGATAGGTCACTCACTGGGCTAAGCACAACACTGGGGTGAAAGCAATCCGCATAAGGTATCACTTCTGTCGTGAGTGACAGGACAGTGGTAGACGTTGTGGCGACCTCAGTATGTGAGGGACTCGTACTGCAGAGGTCAAGGTGAGAACTCCATCGACCAGCTCTTGCGGATCTCAATGACTGTTCATAACGAAGGGCGAGCTGATATGTCTGCTCGAGGGACTTCGAGCTATGATAAGCTACCTCAGTACGCATGTCAAACCGTAGTACAAACCGAAATCGGGAAAGGCTTATGGTTGAGTCCTCTCGGATATCACTCCTTACCACTAACTCGTCAAAACGATCCATGTACTCAGCGACAGACATGGATCCTTGTTGAAGGGAAAATAATTGGTCGAGCAAGCAACTCTGATACGACGAAGGCAGATACCTCTGATACAATGTACGTTTCATGTCCACCCAACTAGTGATGCCACAAAAACGGTCTCGCTCGTCGGTCCTCTCTACGTTGGCCCAATATGTCCTCGTCTGATCTAAAAGTCTAAGTTTCGCAAACTTGCGCGACGATCACTGAATACCTCAAAATGATCAAGATAATACTTCATATCCACGAGCCAATAACTAAAAGACTCGGGACTCGATGAGCCGTCAAAAGAAGGAGCAACAGTACGAAACTGACTCTCAAGATATTTCTCAAAGCGATGATCCTCGTAATGGTCATCCCTAAGGTAATCGGGTCGTGTCGAAGGATCAACACAATCCGCTCGTGTGCAAGGATATGAACAACGACAATCATCATACTGATCGTCACTAATGTAGTGGGGTCGTGTCTGATACCAATTGGCGCAGGGCGAATCTATAGGCGGCGGGAAATCTGCGACCTAACACTACATGTTATGCAACAGTCCGGCGGTTAGATCACAATTAGATAATAAATAAAACATCCCACGCAAAATATATTCACGACAAGAAAAAATAATTTATATGGGCAAACAAGCTTAGGATTTCCTCCGCGTGGAGGGCCAAAGCACGAGCGCGCGACGAATAAATCCTGCAAATCACAATAACAATTTAACAAACAACTATTATACAAGAGATCCAAAATCAGTACAAGATCCAATCCAATATAGATATGCTGAAAATAATTATCCGATACAACAAGTACTCACCAAGTAATGGGCTGACCAAGGCACTGAAGATTCCGGAGCCGGAAATGCGTGTACGACAATCCGAGGTGGAACCAGCAGCGTGAAAATGATGGCGGTGGATGGTCGAATCAGACCGAAAATGGGTAGATCCGGCCACGGGATGAAGGGATCCGATGTTTGGTGGAGGATCCGGGCTAGGGGAGGAGGGGAGGGTGCGGGGAAATGGCAGATCAGGGATGCAATCATCCAGATTTGGACTGATCTGGATATAAGGGTTGTTTGGAGGTGGTTCCACGAAGAGGAAGGAAGGTGGGGTGCGGCTTAGGGTTATGGATGAAGACGGGGTGGCGGTGGGGTAAGGGGATCAGGACAGCGGCTGTAAACAGGCCGCCAAAAAGGAGTGGCGGTTGGTGGCTGTAAGGGGAGGGGCTGGAACATGCGGCGATGGGAAAGGAAAGAAGAGCGGCGGACTGGTGGTGGCTGGCGGTGGACAGGTAGGGAGGAGGGAAAAAACTATATAACATGAACAGTAAATTTCATTTTTTGAATAGTAAAAATGAATAGAAAACATGGTTTTCTGGACAGCCACTGTGGCTGAATTTTGGGGGTTGTAGGGGGCTGCGGGAGGGTGTTTGGGAGGGGGAAAAGAGGGCTAGGGTTAGGGGATACCTTGGGGAGGAAGATAGACACCTAAGAGTCGTCACCTAGGGTTCAACGGAGTCGGCACCGTGAAGGGATCGCCGGATTTCGAGATTTCACTTCTCCAAAATTCTGCAATGATCTCAACCAGCCCACTACAAGTCTATTTATAATAAAACAAAGGCTAGGGCATCCTACCATCGATGGCTATGATTGGCCGAATGTGGGGCCACCTAAATACATCAAAATAAAATGCAAAATAGTGAAATAATATATCAAATCGATTCGCAACGCGAATCCGAACACATCTGCGGAGTCCGATCGTCGATCCGGGCACGTCATATATGGAAAGTCGTCAAATCAGCACTGAATGGGCCCAAAACTCGTCCTCCACTGCAAGTGCTCGTCTATGCTCCGCATCACTAAGTCTCCCACCGGTAGATTTCTCTCCCATCTCTTCTTGCCAGCCATCAGTTTCATGCAGTTTTCACAATATTCAGAGGGGCCATCCTAATTTAGTGGTAGCTGATCTTAAGTCTAGTTTAGAGAAGAATCTAGCCCCATTGAGCTCATCCAATAATTCATCAATGATAGAGATTGGGAAGTTGTCTTTAATGTCATGGGAGATGTATCATAAGCAGTTGATGACTTGATGGCGATGGAGGAATTACGCAGTATAACAGCAGCGTTGGATGTGAACCAATCATCTTCCTCCCAACCAGCCATGTTGAAGACTCACCTTTCGACCCGATTTCTTACTAGTGGGAGGCAACCAAATTTACGTAGATGTAGGGATGTTGAGTGGCAATTCATCACCTCCTACATGCCAATAATCAGGAACCCATGGTTAGAAATTTTTTGTTACTAAGGACGAAATCATTACAAAGAATGAATACCATCAATTCAACCATGACAACCAACATGCTATAAGTCCAAAGAAACACCCACGTCAGCAGGTAAATGAGGAGTTTAAGCACGGCGTTGACGGTGATTGGTGTTGTAAGAAGAACAATGGCATCTTCCCTATCGTGGATATGGACGCAGAGAGAAGTTGCTCGCAAGGTTCATTATACAAATTTTGTCAACCCAGATACCAACTGAAGTTCAGAAATTTGGATCAAACAAGGTTTAAAGGCAGCAACCATGGACAGCCTTCCTCCACTCTCTACCTCGATAAGGTTCCTTGCATTTTAGATGCCTACATAAAGCCCCTAAAGATCATGAAACATCCTCGGATTGATTACGCAAGGGAAAGGAGGATTCACCTTCTTTTGATCCTTGATGACAATGATCTTTGGAAGGAGAGAGTATTGATACATACCTTTTTATGCATTGTTTTTTAATTAAGTGGAAAATCTAGCAGTTAACTAAAATCTAGTCCTTAGCAACATATCTTTGGTTCTTTAGAAAATTTTAATGTTTTTTAAAGATTAGGACAAATCGATGCATAATAATACCATATTATAGTGTATACGAGGGAAAAATTCAGAACTTTATGATATAGCTCCGAAAAAATAGCTTAATCAGATAAATGGATTAAAAGGAGATCACAAGTACAAATTCAAAAAACTAGGTTCTATCAGAGGGGGGAAAGACAACAAAAGATCGTTCCTCATCAAATCATATTTTTTTTGTTTTGAAAAAAAATAGTAAACCAAAAACACTAATGCTCAAATAGTATGCCAAAAGAAAAGATAATGACTTTAGATGAAAAAAGAAAAATGGAAGAAAAGGAAATGGCGCGATTTGTATAAAGCTTAGATGCGTTAAAACATGTACAATTGGAAGGAGAAATTATAAACAATTGATGGAGGCCAAGATCACCTAACAGAACTCTTAAATCATTACATTGTCAGCTTTATCCCAACTAATTAAGGTCATCTTTATAAATCCTAATCCACACGAATTATTTTGAACATTGTAGAGAAACACAATGAATAAAAGGGCAGCCCGGTGCGTGAAGCATTCCCGCGCAGCGAGGGTCCAAGAAAGGGTCCCACCACAAGAGTGAAATGCAGGCAAACCTTACCCTGCATTTTTGCAAGAGGCTGCTTCCAGAACTCGAACAGGTGACCTCAAGGTCACAAGGCAACACCGCAACCGGTGCGCCAAGGCTCCCATTCTAGAGAGACACAATGAATGAAAATAATATATATATATATATATATATATATATATATATATATATATATATATATATATATATATCGATTTATTAATCCTTCTCAAATTAAATTACAACAAGAGTAAACACAACTATTTATAAGGAGGATGAGTGGAGAGCCAAGTGCCAACTTCATCCTATGTGGGAATAAACCATTCTTGTCACGAAGACAAGGCGAACCAAGGCTAGTGTCGGGTGTACAATCCCGTGTTCGCCGAGTGGGTCCACCAGGCAAGACGGGCAGACCAAGGCGACCTGCCCGCGCCAGAACATCATACCGGCGAGCTCAGAATGGTTAGCCAGCTCCCGCCAAAGCTAGGCGCGCGAGCTGCACGAGCTGGCTGACCCGTCCCGCGTCCGCCTGGAGTTCGTCGAGCTGAGGCGGGCCTTCGCCAAACTGAGCTCAGGTGGAGATCGGCGTTCGTCGAACGGAGCTCGGCGTTCGTCGAACGGAGCTCGGCGTTCGTCGAACGGAGCTCGGCGTTCGTCGAACTGAGCTCGGCGTTCGTCGAACGGAGCTCGGCGTTCGTCGAACGGAGCTCGGCGTTCGTCGAACGGAGCTCGGCGTTCGTCGAACGGAGCTCGGCGTTCGTCGAACGGAGCTCGGCGTTCGTCGAACGGAGCTCGGCGTTCGTCGAACGGAGGGCGTTCATCGAACGGAGCTCGGCGTTCGTCGAACGGAGCTCGGCGTTCGTCGAAAGGAGCTCGACGTTCTTCGAGCTGACCCCGGGAGTTAGAATCTGAATTCGTCGAACCAAGATCGGCGAGCTCCTCTGGAACTTCTGTTGTGACAATCTCAGACCGGCCAGCCCGCTCTCCAATAGGCGACTTGGCCGCCAGCCCGCCTCAAAGCGAGAACCGGCGGGCTGCGGCGGCCTGACTCACGCTCGCCCAAGGAGGGAAGGCGAGCTGCGGGAGCCAGGTCGCGTCCGCCCCAGCGAGGTGGAGAGTCGTGGCAAGTTAGCCTCCAGATCCTTGGGACCTGCCCAGTGGGGCCCAGAGGCAAAATTACCCGGGTGCCCTTGCCAGCGAATAGCTTGATAGAACAACGGAGTTACGTTGTTAGCAGACCCAGTTGAGTTGCACATAGCTGTTCAAAACAGCGGAGGTTGGCTATTTGCAGGCCGTCTTCAGAAAACTATAAATAAGACTCAAGGGGCACCTCAGAAGGCACGCTTATGAGTATTCAGATCTTCTTGCGCTTTCCGAGGTAGCCTTAGCTCGGCCTTTGGCTAAGAAGGGGAAGCGCTCTAAGATCTTCCGGGTGTGTGGTGGGACCTCCACGCCGAGCCCTTGGGTCAGTCCCCATTTCTTTTATCATTTGGCTTGCAGGAGAGAAGTAGGTGCGCGATCACCCCTTCCCCAAGGGTTAATGTACATATCTTTGTATATTTGCTATTGAACTGAAAGGTTCTTTATATACATAAAATGTTATAATAAAAATAGCATTCTAATAAACATAAATGGATGGAAATAGGATTATTTTTCTGTGTTGTGGAAAAGAAATCAAAATGCAGTGACAGGCTTTTGAAATATGAAGATTTATAAATGGACAAACTAAATATAACTTGTCATATAAGTAATAGTAATGCATGAGGAATAAAATCGTGAAAAGTATATAAATTTACCATACCTTTTTATCCTCATTGGATATGAAGACAACAAAAAGATCAAGCGCACTTGGATCAGCAAGCCCAAGCATACTCAATTTCTTGCATAGCAAGTAGACATTTTCCTCACTGTAAAGAAACACAAAAAGAGTGTAGAGAAAAGGCTTAAGATTCATTTGGTAATATGCTGTTTTGAATTCGTGTGAACAAAATGTTGCTATTCTGGAGTTACGAACAAATATTCCAAAAGTGCATTTCATTGGCTGCGAAGCCTCGGAGTGGGGTCGTGTGTGGGATAAGAAAGCAGTTTTATAGCATGTAGGAAATAATGGGCCGTGTATTACTGATGTCCCGTAAGAACCTTAAATAGAGTGCACGCATATATAAAAATGATTCTATACAAATTGTGAACTATTACTGCATATATATATATATATATATTAAAGTGAAATAGACACTCTCACTCAACCTGGAGTACAGATGATATTGAAGCCAAGCTTGCCCATGTCGTGTGGAATAATCTTGGAAGTAGCATCCGAGAGATTATTAGCTAACTATGAAGATGATGATACATGAGCAAAAAAAACTTCCATCTTCCATTCACCCAGATCAAAGTGAAAATAGACCTTATGTGGTTTATTTCGTTCATGAAGGCAAAATTTTCAACAATCTGCACAGCAGTTTGATTATCTAGAGATCGTCTATTATTTAAACATGAAAATTTATTGATTCTTCTTCAGAAAAAAAAGGATACAAAGTACATTTTCATAATGATTAATGTTAGGGATTTGTTTGAATTGACTCACACAATTTATAGCACATGCGGGGTCTTGATACAAATAGAAAAGACGATTGCATTACACAACGTGAGCTCACATCTTCATTCTCGAGGGTTGGTTTCATCCAAGAACTCTTATCCAAATAAGAAATTACAGAGGCGAGGGTTCATTTCTTCTAAGAACTCTTCTATATATATGAGAGATTACAAAGACAACAAAGATGTCATATTACCCCCACTATACTCCCTTATATAGGGAGAAAATAGCTCACATACATGAAATTATCAAAAGCCACCAAAAAAGAAAATACATAAATATAACTGTAAACATTAGCATGTATTAATAAACCCCATCTAAAAATAGACTTTGTACTTGTAGAAGAATTGAGTGAACCTTGTATATACTTTTGAATTACATATTACAATTATGAGGACAAATATAAAGGGAGGAGAAAGAGGGAATCATCCCTTATACAAGATGTGAGACTAATACATGAGAAAGTAAAAAGACTTATAATGAGCCTCTAAATGGGCCTTTACAAACAATTTTCTAACACTCCCCCACAAGCTGGAGTGTACAAGTCGTAGGAGCCAAGCTTGAATAAGAAGTAATAGTATAACGGCCGAGAGAGAGCTTTGGTTAGGATGTCAACAACTTATCTTGTAGCGGGAACATGTTCCAACTCTATCTTCTTTGATTGAACCTTTTCCCGAATGAAATGACAATCAATTTCAATATGCTTTGTTCGTTCATGGAATACTGGATTCTTGACAATATGTATTGTTGTTTGACTGTCACAAAATAAGGTTGCCAGAGATAAGAGTTTTGAGTCTCAAATCATCAAGAAGACTTTCAAGCCAAATTAACTCAGATACAACAACAGCCATAACCCGGTATTCGGCCTCTGCAGAGGATTGAGCGACAACGGTCTGCTTCTTGCTACGCCAGGTTATAAGGTATCCACCGAAGTATATAAAAAACCAGTTGTGGAACACCTATCATCCAGAGAACCTGCGTAGTAAGCGTCAGAATACGCAACTAGAGATAGAAAGGTAGATGGTTTGTAAACAAGTCCTAGTCCCGAAGCAGTCTTTAGATATCTGAGGATGCGTTCAACGACTTGTAGATGAGATGTCCGAGGTGTAACACTCCTTCCCAGTTTTACAATAATCAGTCATCTGGACGGGTCAGCGATATAAAGAGAACAAGGAAACAGTATCAAAACGAGTACACAGCAGGTAAAAAGTAGAAGCTACGGCTCGGCTGCAGTTTCTTTTCTCCCGTGTAATGAGGTTTACGGGGAAAATAAAACATGGCTTGCGGTTTTCCTTATTAACCGTATGAGGAGAGGGGGGAAAACTGCTATTGGCACCCTATAAGCTATTAATTTTTTTATTATTTCACATTAATTCCTATGAATACAAACCATCTTATCGTGCTTCGATAGCAAAATTAAAATGTGTTACACTAAACTTATGACTAACACACTTCTCAAATTAACGGACGCGAACTTTAGGTATAGTAGCATTGTACCTTGACGACGCGCTGCCTCGATCACAATCTATCACGACTCGACCCTACAATTTAAATAAAAAATTTGCATCAAATCTATGGATGTTACAAATCTCCCCTCCTAACAAAATTTTCGTCTTCGAAAATTGTAACCATACCTGAATCGAAGAGAAAAGAATAGTCTGCATTGCTCTTAAGTTCATCCTCTCGCTCCCAAGTATACTCTGGATGGCCACAGTTCATCCAAAAGACTTGACCATGCGGATCTCTCTATTCCTGAGCTTTTGTATCCTTGAATCCACGATTTTGACTGGTCTAACCCCAATACTAAGATTTTTCCTGATTGGTGCTTCCTTGGTACTGATGATCTGGCTGGAATCTCTGACTGCTCTCCTCAGATAGAATACGTGGAATACATCATGTACACCACTCATTTCCTCAGGTAAGGCCAACCTATAAGCAACCTTACCAACTTTTTCCAGTATCTCAAAAGGACCAACGAATCTGGGGCTCAGTTTCTTCATCCGCTTTATTCTAGAGACTCCTCTGACTGGTCTGACCTTCAGATAAACGTAGTCTCCAACACTGAACTGTACTGACCTGTGCTTCTGATCATGATACTTGGCCTGACGATCCTGAGCTGTCTTCATACGCTCCTGAATGAGCTTGATCCTATCAGTGGTCTTATCAATCCATGACTCCCTGATAGTAGACCTTTCTTCACTTTCTGCCCAACACAACAGTGTCCGACAATGCCTACCATAGAGAGCCTCGAATGGTGTCATCTCAATACTCGTCTGAAAACTGTTATTGTAGGAGAATTCCACAAGAGTAACATATTTCTCTCACTTTCCTCCAAAGTCCAAAATGCACATCCGTAGCAGATCCTCCAAAGTCTTATTTGTGCGCTCATTCTGTTCATCGGTCTGGGGATGGAAAGCGGTGCTGAAATGTAATCTGGTACCCAACCGCTACTGAACGTATCTCCACCCCCTGGAGGGAAACCTGTCATCTCGGTCTGAAATAATCGTCTTGGGAACACCGTGAAGTCGAACTATCTCGTCTATATATAATTGTGCCAGCTTCGGACCATGATCCGCCTTCCTAAGAGGAATGAAATGAGCGACCTTAGAAAGACGATCAACTATAACCCATAAGGAATCATTCCCACTCTGCGATCTCGGCAGACCATGGATGAAATCCATGGATATATCCTTGAAAGTCCACTCAGGAATGGGAAGTGGCTGCAACTTGCCTCCAGGCCTTTGGCACTCGGCCTTAACTAACTTGCATGTCTCGCACTTCCCTACGTAGTCTGCAACATCACTTTTCAAGCCTGGCCACCAGACTACCTTCTTGAGATGTGCATACAACTTCATGCTACCCGGATGTATAGAATATCTGGAATTGTGTGCCTCAAATAGAATATCCTCGCGAAGGTGGCTAACATCGGGGATACACACCCTGCCATCAAACAATAATAAATCATCCTGAATAGTGAATCTCTCCTTCTGACCCGTCTGCACTGAGATCCAAATCTCTGTCATTTTCGGATCCAACGGTAGAGCTGTCCTGATTCTATCCTTAATGTCACCTGTAATCTCCATCCAACTCAACCTTGCAGAACCAAAATTATAACGTGGCACAACGATGATGTCCAGTCTCTCCAGTTCTCGCACTAACTCCTCCTACTGAGTGAGAAGGAAGAAACACGAACCTCTACGGCTGAGGGCATCAACTACAACGTTCGCCTTTCCTGGATGGTACTGAATGTCTACGTCGTAGTCTGATAGAAACTCTAACCATCTGCGCTACCTCAAATTGAGCTCCCGCTAATCAAAAATATACTTGAGGCTCTTATGATCAGTGAAGATCTCACAACGCACTCCATAGAGATAGTGTCTTCATATCTTCAAAGCATGTATGACTGCTGCAAGCTCCAAGTCATGCACAAGATAGTTCCTCTCATGAATCTTTAACTGTCTCGAGGCATAGACTAAGACCTTTCCATGCTGCATGAGAACACAGCCCAAACCCTGACCAGACGTATTGCTATAAATCTGAAACCCGTCAGGCCCTGAAGGTAAACTCAAGATCGGTGCGGTCATCAGCTTGTCCTTCAAGTCCTCAAAAGCCAATTCACACTCAATTGTCCAATTGAAGCCCTTACCCTTCCTGGTGAGGAAAGTCAGTGGTAAAGCTATCTTTGAAAAATCCCTGATGAATCTCCTGTAGTAACCAGCAAGACACAAAAAACTGCGAACCTCTGAAACTGTCGTCGGCCTTGGCCAATTCTTAATGGCCTCTATCTTCTTCGGATCGACACTCACCCCTTTCTGACTGATGACGTGACCTAAGAATGCAATCTCTGAAAGCCAAAACTCACATTTAGAAAACTTGGCATACAACTGGTTCTTCCTGAGGGTGTTCAACACAATCCTGAGGTGTGCGGCATGATCCTCTGCACTGCTTGAGAACACCAAGATGTCATCGATAAAAATGATAACAAAGCGATCCAAATACTCCTGAAATACCCTGTTCATAGGTCCATAAATACTGAAGGGGCATTGGTCAGCCCAAACGGCAAGACCACGAACTCGAAGTGTCCATACCTGGTACTGAAAGCCGTCTTCTGAACATTCACGTCCCGAATCTTTAACTGATGGTAGCCCGATCTCAAATCTAACTTGGAAAACGTGCACGAGCCCACCAACTGGTCGAACAAATCATCAATCCTGGGAATCGGGTATTTGTTCTTTACTGTCAGTTTGTTCAACTCACGATAGTCTATGCACAGTCTCAGACTACCATCCTTTTTCACGAAAAGTACTGAATCACTCCAAGGTGAAGTACTGGGGCGTATAAAACCCAAATCAAGCAACTCCTGCAACTGGCTCTTCAACTCCGCTAGTTCCCTTGGAGCCATCTGATAGGGGGATTTGGCTACCGGTGTAGCCCCAGGCTGCAAGTCTGTCGGGAACTCAATCTCTCTAACCGGAGGGGCACCAGGGAGCTCTTCCGGGAAAACATCGGGGAACTCCTGCACCACTGGTACCTTTGTCAAGTCAGCCTTAGCCTCCACGTTCATTAGTACTACAAAGGTTTCACAACTCTTACTGATGCACCTTCTAGCTTGGACTGCAGAGATGATCATCTTCACTACTCCCTTCAAGCCTTGAAAAGAAAATACAGTCTGGTTGGGACCCTCAAACTGTATTTGCTTCGCCCTACAGTCAATCATGGCGTTGACTGCCGAAAGCCAGTCAAGTCCAAAGATCAGGTCGAATCCTGCAATAGGTAGTTGCAAAGCTTCCACGATAATCTCGGTGTCACAAAAATGCACTAGTACCCTGCACTGATCGCTGGTCTGCAGAAGAGATCCATTCGACATCATGACTTCCAGTGGTACTGTCTCTGGAAAGACTTCTAAATTCAGCTTACGCACTAGAGATTCTGCGATAAACGAGTGCGAAGCATCCGTATCAAACAGAATTTTGGAGGGTAAATTACGAATCATAAGGATGTCTACATGAATGATTTTCAAAAATGAAAAGAGTGTCACTACGAATGATTAAATAAACTTGTTAAGCAAAGTAAACACTTACCTGTCATTATTTCATTATTTTGTTTCATATTTAAAATCTCGGGCTCTTGGAGTCTATGTTGTAATATTTAAAATTGCATGTAGTGATGTATCAATATTTCTTGGAGGTAAAAAAAAGACATAAGAAGCGAGAAGCGTTGAACTGAAGAAGCGCTTTTTGGCCAAGATTAGAGAAATTCAAAACACAAACACTCATTCCGGGGTGCAAGGGAGGTGGAATCAGCACCTATGCGTTGTTCAATGTCATTCCCTAGACCGAAGGGTCCAAACATTGTGTTAATCAATAATTATTAGCACAAAATTATTACATTAACCTCAACGTCTCGTACACAGGATTGAAAACAAGACAATGTTTCATGTAAACAATACAAATGAGATCGAATCATATAAAAAGGTGAGCCGTCAACAATGTGTACATGGAAAATGGGAAGTATGGTGAATGATGATAATGTTAAAGGTGTCAAGTATTCAGGGTTTTGTTAAGCAAAGTAAACACTTACCTGTCATTATTTCATTATTTTGTTTCATATTTAAAATCTCGGGCTCTTGGAGTCTATGTTGTAATATTTAAAATTGCATGTAGTGATGTATCAATATTTCTTGGAGGTAAAAAAAAGACATAAGAAGCGTTGAAGTGAAGAAGCGCTTTTTGGCCAAGATTAGAAAAATTCAAAACACAAACACTCATTCCGGGGTGCAAGGGAGGTGGAATCAGCACCTATGCGTTGTTCAATGTCATTCCCTAGACCGAAGGGTCCAAACATTGTGTTAATCAATAATTATTAGCACAAAATTATTACATTAACCTCAACGTCTCGTACAAAGGATTGAAAACAAGACAATGTTTCATGTAAACAATACAAATGAGATCGAATCATATAAAAAGGTGAGCCGTCAACAATGTGTACATGGAAAATGGGAAGTATGGTGAATGATGATAATGTTAAAGGTGTCAAGTATTCAAATGGCCCCTGAATCAATGATAATTTGGTTACATGATACAAGCACACCATACAAATTTGGATAGATTTAGCAAAAGTTTTGGAAAGTGCATTGTGAAAGGCAACATGTTCATTGGTATTAAAACTGACCTGAGAGGAAATAAAACCAGTTCATGATGTAGCTGTGGGTGGTTAAATTAGTTATCATTAAAAGTTGGTGTGCAGAAGAAAGAAGACTAAGGTCCCGTTCGGCACACTGGAATTGGCTTTCTGGAATTGGTATTGGTTTCCAGAAAGCCAATTCTGTTGTTCGACACGCGCCAATTTGTCGGGTATTGGTATTACTGGGCAAAACCAATGGTTTAATTTAAACCTAAAAACCTATTTCCTCAATTCTTATCCTCCCGCACCGGTTTTTCTCCCGACTTGGCGATTTCGCGAAAAATCTTCCGCCTTCGCCGTCTCCCTGCTAGCGAAAATTCTTCCTCGCCTGGTAAGTGCCCGATCCCGACCCCTCTTCTTCTTCCTGGACTGCCTCTTCCTCATTCTCGGCTAGTTTTTTTGCAAGTTTTCTCCGCCATATCTTAAGGCATATACTGTTGGCTGGTAAGTGCCCGATCGCCTCCCTCTTCAACTTTTTCTTCTTCGTTTTTTCCCTTGGTTTTCTCATGATCCGGTCGAGCCTTTGTCCTCAACGATCTTGCATGATGTTGCTCCCATCTCTTTAGATCCAATGAAGAGGCTTCTCGATTTTTGCCGCAATTTTTGTCTGAGTTTCCCATTCACTGTTGTCGTCTTCGATCTTTGCCGCAAATGTCGTTTGAGTTCGTCTCTGATCTAAGCCGACGAGAAGCATTTTTGTGTTGCTGCTTCCCCTTCCTCATTGTCTTAGGATCTGATCCTGCTCCTGCCCCTTCCTCATTTTTGTCCTTCTTCGGATCCTGTTGCCCCTTCCTCATTGTAGCATTTAATTCCAACATCTAAGACGATTGTCTGCTAATGTCTTAGGATCCTGCTGCCTCTTCCTCATTGAATGCATGCAGTGCCTATTGTCTTAGGATCTGATCCTGCTGCCCCTTTTTCATTGTAGCAGTGGCCATCCTTCCACATTTAGTGTGCATTTTTCTCTTAGGATCCCCCTATTTATTAGCGTAAAATAAAACTATATTCGTGCAGTTAATTGTTTGTTTTTTACATACTGTTTCTTATTATATTTTGAGGGTGTGCAAACCATTTTTGTAATGATTTTAGCAGCATTTATAATTAAGTTAATGTTGTTTACTTGTACCTGCAAAAGTCCGTGAAAAGTAAGAAATTAACATGGAAAAGACTTGTACCTATTAATTTATGATCTTTAGTCTAGCATTACTCAAAAGGCATGGTAGTTGTGTTGCATACGAGTGTAGAATGGCTCATCTCCATATATTTTCAGTGTTTTGACTTTAGCTATTGATGTTTTGTATACTTTTACATGTTCTGTTTTGGCCAATTAGTTATAATTTTAGTTATAATGTATGTCCTATTAGTTATAATTTTACCCGCTTAACTCCGTATTCATTCATTTCGACTTTCGGGACAATGAATACTAATGAGTTGCAGAAGAAACGTAGGAGAAATATCATCATAGCGTCGTCAGTCGCAGCGACTCTTATGGGCAGCTATAGTTGTGTTGAATTCGATTCCTAAACAACCAATATATGTAGCAGACAGAGATGCCCTCTGTAATATTTTATTAACACGCTTATATGTTGACAAAGAAATAGATTGTTTCAACCAGTTACGTATGGGCAGAGCACCGTTTAATGAGTTGTGTAATATTCTACGTACAAAAGGCTATGTCTGTGACACACAGTTTATTTCGACCAAAGAAACTGTTGCTTTATTTTTATACATATTAGGGCATAATAAAAAGTTCCGAGTTGTTGGACATACATATATGCGCTCGATTGATACTGTTAGCAGACACTTCAATATTGTCCTTCGTGGGATTTTAAAAATTTCAAGGGACTACATCAAATTGCCCGAATCTAGAGTAGAACCAAGCTCGAGGTGGTTTGTGGACTGTATTAGTGCATTAGATGGAACACATATTCAAGTAACCGTTCCGGTTGAAGATCAAGGTAGATTTCATAATCGGAAACAAGCTATCACTACAAATGTACTTGGTGTTTGTGACAGCAACATGAAATTTCTATATGTATTGTCTGGTTCAGAAGGTTCAACATCTGATTCTAGAGTATTACGAGATGCATTGGAACGAGATGTTCGCTTCGAAATGTCAAATGGTAAAATTACTCAACACTTTTTTTGAAGAATAAGCTTGTTGACATGCATGTATATTAATTAAGCTTTTCTTGTACTACCTAGGAAAGTATTACATTGTAGATGCCGGCTATACGAATGGTCCAAGGTTTCTTGCTCCATATTGATCTATGCGTTACCACCTGAAGGAGTGGTCACATCAGGGTAATAATCCATCAAACTACAAAGAACTATTTAATTTACGACATGCTAAAGAAAGAAATGTTATACAGAGAACATTTGAGTTGTTGAAGAAACGATGGACCATTCTACGACAACCTTCATTTTTCAACATTAAAACACAGGTTAACAATGTCATAAAATTTTGATTGACAACTTCGTATGAGATTACGAAACCTAAGTCTATTTTGACGAATGACATGTACATATCATAAACGCATGTTGCATCCTACACAATTTTTTAATGGAGAAGAGATTAGAATGTGATGCGCAAATGTTGGATGAGGTTGATTCAGAAATACTACAATAGAGCCAGGCAAAGAGTTCTATGATTATGTAGACATTGTTAGCCCAATCCAAGCAACGCAAGATTGGATAAACTTTAGGGACAATCTAGCTATAAATATGTTCAACGAATACCAGAGTCGTCATTGAAACATTTTTTGTTTTGCTGGCTAATGTATGCTGTAGTGGTGAACTTTTTTCGTGACAATATTATTGTGAACTGTACATTACCCAACTCTTTTTTTCATGTTAAGATTTCTATTACATGTTCTGTTTTGACTTTAGCTATTGATGTTTCGTATACTTTTTCATGTTACAGTTTCTAGTACATGTTTTTCGCATTTAAATTTCATATTGATCATATACTGTTTCATGTTAAAGTTGTTATTATGGAGAAGATCTCAGCAAAGGTTGGTGGTAGGACAGAGCGGTCCTACATGCATTAGACATCAGAAATGAGTATTACTCTGTCCAATGCACTGTTAGAACAACACAGTTTGGGTTATAAAACACCCAATGAGTGGAAGAGCGTGGCTTTGACCGCTGCCATTACTGCACTAAAAGAAATTTGCGTCATAGAAACAATCAAGGATAAGTTAACAACACGTCTAAAAACTTGGAACAAGTACTACGTCGAGGTTAGCGCAATGTTGGACACGTCAGGGTTTGGATGGGACTGGGAAAGAAACATGGTGAAGGTGGACAGTGAAGAGGTATGGACAAATTATGTGAAGGTAAGTTATTTTCTATTGATTGGTATATTTATAGAGACCGTGTAATTGAAATTTTATGAATTGTAAATTATTCTTTGAATTGTATTATTGCAGGCTCATCATTCAGTGAAACATTATAGAGATAAAGTTATTGTGAATTGGTCTGATTTGGCTGTGTTATGCGGGACTGATAGAGCAACCGATAGTCATGCAGCGACCGCAACAGAGGCGGAAAAGGAGATAGATGCAGAGTCCATGGCAGAAAAAACAACTAGTACACAGGAGCCATCTAGAGTGGATGGAGAAGGAAGCAATAGAAGGAGGAGAAAGCGAGTCGGACAAAATGACTCAGTAGCAGTGGCCATGGAAAAATTGGCTGACTCTGTGCAAGGAGCAGTGGGGACCATGTCTCCTGGTGATGTTGATGAAATTTATGTTGCACTTGCTCAGATGACTGATTTAGAAGAGTCTGATTTTCTCAGGGCCTTGGATATACTGTGTCATGATAGTGTCAAGCGTGACATATTCAAGAGACTCTCCGACAAGTTAAAGGGCACATGGCTGCGAATGCAGTTTGATCGTTAGTTTCATACTACTTCTGAGCGATGAACTTTTTATCTATATCATTTGGCAAAACAATTTATTTATGGGCAACGTGTATGGATTAGATCGTTTGCAATGTTTATGAATTTCAGTTTTTATTAGCACTTTGATTTTATCCTTAAATTTTGAAAATAAAATTTTAAAATAATCTATATTCGAAAAGCCAATTCCAATGTGTAGCCGAACAGCTTTTAAGTATGGATATCAATTTTGTTCACTGAATTTCATCCTGCAGCCGAACATCAGAATTGGTTTTCTGCACAAAACCAATTCCTGCAGATATTGGTTTTCTGCCCAAAATCAATTCCAGAAAGCCAATACCTGCGCGCCGAACGAACCCTAATAGGCTTCCAACATGTCTCAAAGATGTGGTTACTATTTTGTGCCCTAAAAATAGGTGCAATATTTGGTTTTTCTGCCATGACCAGTGTTTAGGGATAATGAGATGCCATAACAGTAGTTTGTGAAGGAGGATGCATAAGGTGATTCCTACACTCTAGGAAAATGGGTGGTGAGATGACATATGATCGAGCAAATAAGGGGAGAGCTCAATAATATTGAAACAAATATAGAACTTCTTACTATCAATCCAGAATCCTGATTAGGAATTGCTAATGGAGTTATTTATCATTTGAAAATTCATAGGTAGAAATGCTATAATGTATAGTCCTTCAGAACATAGAAATTTTAAACCTGCATCGAACTGGTCACTTCAATAGATTTGACCATGAACCAATTCCCGAATTGGTGTGGTTCGCCGACAACCTGAGTTTAAAAACCTTAAAGTCTAAATTGGCTAAAACCTAATAATCTAAGGTTTGCTCTGCTCAAATGGAAGTTTTCCGTCATCATAACTGAGTTGTAGACCATAACCTACCCATCTTGTCAACACCTCTCCTCAAGAGTGTAATTTGCTCGACACAGGGCTTACACTTGCCGCCATCGAGCTCCGCCATCGATATTGGACAGAGTTGGCACGCTATTGTTGCTTCCAACTCTGCCACTGTGCCTTCCAGCTTTTCTTCTCCGTCTTCAGTGGCCTTCTACGAGGTTCTCCCCAATTGCATTAATGGAATGTCCCAACACCATGCCTTCTCCCCCGAGTCTTCATCGGCAACCACCCATTTCCAAGCACTCAAAATCCACCTCCACCATCTCTTTTCCGCCTAGGAGTAATCTCTAACCGGTTGTGTTGGATTAGTCTGGCTGGTCGAAGGTGATCCAATATCCAGATCTGTTGCCGGTTCGGCCTTCTAAATGTTGCAAAAGTTCTAGGACCATTGTGATCCTAAAATCAAATATTTTAGATTGTGTTATAACAAGGGTTTTGCAACAACAACCAAAAAAGAGAGGAAAAATTTGCTGTGCATCAGACGTAACTGCATGAACCCTAAACTTCCTGATAGCGACCAACATGGAAGGGGAAAAAATTAAGCAGATGAAAATAGACTTGAAGGGTAGCCTCAAGGTGTACCAGTAGAATGGAGTATGCGTGAAAGAGGACCACGCGGGGAGGAGATCCGTGCCCGAAAACGACGGCCCCGTCGACAAATTAGCGGAAACGGTATCGCCGGCGTCGCCTCGGCCGTCCTCAACCTTGCTGCACTCGGCCATTGATCGGACGAGTCACTAGAAGCGCCGGAGGCTACCAATATCAGTGTATCCAACTTTCTTCACTACAGTACTATATGCTTTGAAGCCCGCCCACAAATGATTTTTGGGCACTAAACAGTAAACACTCTCATATAGAATTTTTTGTATAAGTGCAGATTAAATATTTAATTTCGAAATCATGTACATTTAATTTGGTCTTTTGGCACTTTGCACCCCCTAATCATCGGGTTTTGGCACTTTGCACTTCCAAAGTTTAAAATTTGCAGATTGCACCCCCGAATTCATAAATTCTGGCACTTTGCACCCCATGACCGATTTTTGAGGGGTATTTAGGTCCGGCTCCTCTCCAAAAAGCCATTTTGGCGCTTTGCACCCCGGACTTCTTTTTTTTTTAGATATTTGCACACTGTAATTGATCAATAATTTTTCCAACGGGTTTATTATTAAGAAAAAATGGCATGATGAGAAACTAACTTTCCATATAAAATTTTCTAACTAAAAAAAAGTTGCAAAGGGCCAAAATGACTTTTTGGAGAGAAGCCTTACCCCTCAAAAATCGGAGGTGGCCAGAATCCAATATGCGGGGGTGTAAAGTGCCAAAACCCGGTTGGGGGGTGCTCCAAAACGCCCATTTAATTTTTAATTTGACATTTTGACATTTAATTTGACGTATATTTAGCCAATCTGGCCGCCCATCCTTGCCTTATGCTGCCCCGGCCGCCGACCTCGTCGGCCGCCCCTCCCCCGCGCGACCTCCACCACCATCCCGGGAACGGGCGGCCTCCCGTCTCGGCCAGCCCCTTACGAGGGGCCTCCCGCTTGCTCGGGAGATTGATTTCCTGCCCCGGCCGCCGACCTCGTCGGCCGCCCCTCCCCTCGTATTTTCCAATGAATTCAAAACGGCCCGGGGGTGGTTCTATCATTTTCATAAAATCTGTGATTCGCGTGGTCTAAACGAAGCATTCATATTCGTCCGGCGAGTAGTTATCGGAGCAAATTACCGGCTTGTTGTAAGACCCTCTCTCCCAACCATAGACCGGGTCGGGTCAGAGACAGGCCTTACAGCCCAGGACGGTCACCCTACGCTTCTCATGTGGCAACGACCCACTCTCTAGGCGTAGAATGATCGTCGTGTCAAGTTATGGAAATTCGTCACATCAAATCACAGCGGAAGAAAATTCAGAAATCAAAAATATATTTATAACAAAATCCGTAGTCATAAATTTATACATGTGGCTCATTGGGTTAAAGAAAACTACAGCACTCTCTTTGATTTTACCAAGTTAAGAGCTCACATCTATAAAGACTAAAGGTAAGACTGATCTGTCTGCTCATGTCGGCTATAAGGCAGGTATGTTCTCACGCGGTATCTGGGCCTCACGCTACTTCATCTTCTGTGAATGGTTATTCAAATAATTGTTAGTCACGGGACTAAGTGGATTCACATCTCCTCCTCAAGATCTCTAAACTTTGGGACAAGAGTGAGGCTCAACACTATCAACAATAGTCGAAACAAAAGAGAGCTAGCAGCAGCATTTCTATAAAATGCATTTTCGTATCACAAGTCAGGAGCAGAAATCTGAAGTGCGCAACATATAAATAACTGGAAAGCAGCAGTATAAACATCAGTTATTTTAAAATGAGCTCTTAATAAAAGGCATCTTTGCTGACATTATCATTTAAAGTATATGATATTTTGCATGATTCCCTCATTTAACGACTTGATGTAAAGACATCTTATACATTTTATGCTAGGACATATGCCTTCATTAAAACATCTTGAATTAAATGAACGAATGTAATTCTCTTGAATATGTGATTTTTTATGACTAAATAAATAAGCATCAGGAACAAAATTAGGGGCACTGCTGTAATTTCCATTTTCTATGGGGATATTAGCATGTTTGTTATGAGAAGTCTGATTTCTTAAACTTCTGGGTTTCAATTCAATGTTATCACTGACTACCTTTGAAAAGTGTTTTGATTCACTTATAAGCTTCTTCTTGATTTTTGATTGCATATGCAATTCTCTATATTCTATGCCGAGTGGCAATCTAATTTTTCTTGCTGAAATTGGTTTCCTAACATTCTGAGATCTGTTATTTAAAAAGGAACAAATGTTACAGGCAAACGATTTTCCATCATTCTCTCATGGATTATTTTTATTAACATATTTTTGTTGTCTTCAATGTGAAATTTGCTAAAAGATTCACTAATATCCTCTTGTTTCCAAGAAGTGATGTCAGAACTGTCCACCATATAATTACTCAATTTTCGCACAGCTGATCTATAAATATCAAGAGCACGAGACTGGACAATGAATCATTTATTCGAGCATTTCAAAAACAAATCTTCAATTTCCATATCCTTTGTAACTTCAAGAATCAACCTATAGTTTTGCAAGAAATCACGATGACAGTATCCTGTAAAAGCTTCGTAGCAAAGATTAACTCTTTTCTTGCTAACTCCCATAACAGCTTTTTATGGTGTAATTGACCTGAAAAAATTACATGATCAAAACAATCAATTTCTCTATGGATTTTAAACAAACAAATAAAGTGGGCAATTGCTCAATTACCTAGCGCACAATTGAAAATAATTTAAAAGTTTGGTGAAGACTCTAAATTGGAACAACTTTGTCCATTAAGGAAATACTTTTTGAATGAACGCCATCTCTCGCTGCTTCATAGAAAATCTCAACCTAAATAATGACATGAACTTAAATAAGTTCTAAATGACATCATAAATATACAACAAGTAACAATCCTGCAAAGTACTTTCAAGATAGCAACGGTGGATGCTCCAAGGGCTAAAAATGAATCTGTTCAGGTAAGTGTTGTCTCGCCAAACCTCGGTGATGGCAGATCCAAGAAGCTTGACATAAAGATGGTTAGTTTCACCTTTAGTTTCTATTAAAGAGTTCATAAGCCTATAAGTTTCTTGCTATATATGATGAACCTTTTTTGTAATAATGTATGTCGTAAATTTAGAGTCTCTTTAGCATAAGAAAGAGCCTATTAAACAAATTAGTTATGTTAGAGATAAAAATTGGTCAATTCAATTTTTAAAATGCATAGAACCATCATGCTACAATTGGAATGACAAACCAATGTTAAAAAAATCATAAGAAAATTCAACAGATATCCATATAGTTGAATTGAAACGCAAAGAAATAGATTACATATTATCAAAATGCAACTTCAAGAGGAAGTTCGTTGTAAAAATATCTAAAATTAAATTGATATCCATATAGTTTCACATTCCCTCATACATTTTTGTGATACAAGTTACCTTTTGAAAAAGTATTGGGATGTCTCAACAGAGTATGAAAGCTCTTAATAACCATGAAATGATGTCTTGCATCTGTACATTAGAGAGTGAACAACATTCAGTACTGAAAAAAATAAAATATAAAATTCATAAATAATAAAGAAACAAGAACATGATATGTAGCAAACAGAACATAAAGTAGTTTGGTTAATTACTTTTGTCCACTGGATGAATAACCTTCAGAAAAAACTAACTCAGTGTGTACAGTAAAACACCTCGCTCAACAGAAAAAATATCACATATATTGTTGTCCCCCATTAATACGAACAAACTTAAATTATAGCCATGGGAATTAGTATGAAAGCATAACTTTCCATCAAACAGCACATAAATATACTGACAAAATACACCATGTACCTCATGCAGTTTGATCTTCACAGCAGATGCTTCCAAAGATTTTGCTAAAACCAAATAAAAAAGAATAAGCAGTCTAACTTGCACAAAACATTTCAAATAAAAAAAATCAATACTAATTTTCAGTAAAGCTCTTAATAAAGGGCGTCTTCACTGACATTGTCATTTAAAGTATATGATATTATGCATGGTTCCCTCATTTAACAACTTGATGTAAAGACATCTTAAACATTCTATGTTAGGACATATGCCTTCATTAGAACATCCAGAATCAAATGAACTAGTACAATTCTCTTGAATATGTGATTTTTTATGATTAAATAAATCAGCATCAGGAACAAAATTAGGGGCACTACTGTAATTTTCATTTTTTGTGGAGATATTAGCATGTTTGTTATGGGAAGTCTGATTTCTTAAACTTATGGATTTCAATTCAATGTTATGACTGACTACCTTTGAAAGGTGTTTTGATTCATTTCTAAGCTTCTTCTTGATTTTTGATTGCATAAGAAATTCTTCATATTCTATGTCGAGTGACAATCCAATTTTTCTTGCTGAAATTGGTTTCCTAACATTCTGAGAACTCTTATTTAAAAAGGAACAAATGTTAAAGGCAAGTGATTTTCCATCATTCTCCCATGGATTATTTTTATGACCATATTTTTGTTGTCTTCAATGTGAAATTTGCTAAAAGATTCACTAATATCTTCTTGTTTCCAATAAGCGATGTCAGAACTGTCCACCATATAATTACTCAATTTTCTCGCAGGTGATCTACAGATATCAAGAGCATGAGACTGGACAATGAATACTCTATTCGAGCATTTCAAAGACAAATCTTCAATTTCCATATCATTTGTAACTTCAAGAATCAACCTATAGTTCTTGCAAGAAATCACGATGTCATTATCTCGTAAAAGCTTCCTGGCAATGATTAACTCTTTTTTTGCTAACTCTCATAACAACTTTTTATGGTATAATTGACCTGAAAAAATTTTATGGTCAAAACAATCAAGTTCTCTTTGGATTTTAAACAAACAAATAAAGTGGGCAATTGCTCAATTACCTAGCGCACAACTGAAAGCAATCTAAAAGTTTGGTGAAGACTCTAAATTGGAACAACTTTTCCTTTCAAGGAAAAACCTTTTTGAATAAACCTCATCTCTTGTTGCTTCATAGAAAATCTCAACCTAAATAATGACATGAAGCAGTTAAATAAGTTCTGAAAGACATCATAAATATACAAAAAGTAACAAACCTGCAAAGTACTTTCAAGATAGCAACGAAGGTTGCTCCAAGGGCTAAAAATGCATCTGTTCAGGTAAGTGTTGTCTCGCCAAACCTTGATGATGGCAGATCCAAGAAGCTTGACATAAAGATGATCAGTTTCACTTTTAGTTTTTATTGAAGAGTTCATAAGCTCTATAAGTTTCTTGTTAGATATGATGAACTTTTTTTGTAATAATGTGTGTCTTAGATTTAGAGACTCTTTAGCATAAGAAAGAGCTTATTAAACAAATTAGTTATGTCAGAGATAAAAAAAATTAGTTAATTTAATTTTTAAAATGCATAGAATCATCATGCTACAATTGGAATGACAAACCAATGTTAAAAAATCATAAGAAAATTCAACAGATGTTAAAAATGGAATACTGCCAAATAGAACATGAAATATAACACGACTCAACTAAAACTATTATGTTTCAGAAATATTTCCAAATTTGATTGTATAGTTAACTTACCTCAGATACTTTCCGCTTGTAAAAACCTTTCCGCCAAATCGTAGCACATTTTTCAAGCAAAATAAACCATTTTACACTTTGCGGAAACCTAAAATGATAATAAATAAGTTTACAGTTTACTAGGTGCAGTATTATATGTTATTCAGAAGGATAAAAGGTAATTTAGGGAACTGACATTTAAGGGAATAGATGACATTATCAAATTAATGTTCTTTATAGTCAGTTTATAGCTATAAAGATACTCAATTTGTTGAACATTTCCTTCATCCAAAATAAAAACCAAAATAAAAAAATTCTGGACAAACATCTTCAATAAAGGGTAAGAATAATTCTTCAAACAATTTGTACAGAAAGTAATAGAGTTGAGTTTGTTATCAAGAAGCTATGAAATTTTTGAAAACAAATTTGGATCAATGGGAGAAGTGAAAAAAGAATGACCCAGCCTCCTGCCACTCATTAGCATGCACAAGCATTTATCTAATGAAAAATTTTCAAACTAGCACAAGATGTTGATCAAAGTATACATGTCAAAGTGAAATTTTAAGAAGCCCTGAAATATTTTAAAAAATAATTAAAAGAAAAAAGTAGTCGTTGAGAAAAAAATTAAGTGTTAACATAAACTGTAGAAGTTTAGCTTTCCTTTAAATTTCAAACATTCAAAGACAGCAGATCAAGAGTGTAGAACAACATGACTACTATACTTTTCATACTGTGTTTAAGTTGAGCACTCAAAATATGATGAGCCTCAAAGTTAAGTTCTGACAGCAAATCAATTGTGCACTGTATATCACACTGAATTAACTGAAAGATTTTTGTGTTAATAAAAGTAATAGTAGACAACAATATTACAAAATATACATAAACATATATCATCAAAGCTTCAAATTGGAGATGGTCTCTAAAAAACTAAAATAAAATTACTACATTCCTGTCCTGTTTAGTCTCTTGACTGAATTGTGATCGAGTAAGGTATGCAAATGCCAACTAGTGGCATCTTAAAGTGCGTGCCTCATAAGAATCATAAGTTACATTTTTCTACAATAACAACACACTCAAGCCTTTATCCTACTATAGCGGGGTCCGCTATATGGATTCTTTGTTGCCATTATGCCTTATCTTTTATCATAATCTCACTAATGCCCAAGTACATCAAGTCTTTGCTTACAGTTTCATTCCAAGTCTTTATTGGTCTACCCCTCCCCCATCTAACATGCCTAGTGGCTAGACTCTTACAACACCTAACAGTTGCCTCTAATGGTCTCCTTTGTATGTGTCCAAACCATCTTAGATGAGCTTCTCACATCTTCTCTATAATTGTTGCTACTCCTGTCTTATCTCTGATACGTTCATTCCTAATTTTATCCAATCTCGTGTGTCCACACATCCACCTAAGCATTCTCATCTCTGATACGTTTTTCTACAATGCAAGAGTAAAATACAAAATTAGATCCAATAACAATATAAAAATGGGCATATTGGTAAAAAAATTAAAAAGTTGGTGAAACGTACCAAGAGGGAAATAGCTTCAGTGAGATAGTCAAAGCAGCTGCTTAAATTTTCTATCCCACAACTTCTATAAATTAAAGCCTACGTCACAACAATCATAGCTCTCTAAAAGATGAAATCACTATCTTTGAATACATTCATCAAGAGCATATCTGTACAACCACGTATCCGGCGAGTGAGGTCATCAGGAACGAGGTCGGCCAGCTCAGATCGCCCAGACAGCAGGCGAGCTCGGCATTCGTCGACCGCAAGCTCGGCATTCATCGACCGCAAGCTCGCCATTCGTCGACCGCAAGCTCGGCATTCGTCGACCGCAAGCTCGGCATTCGCCGAGCTAAGGCAGGATTCGTTGAGCTAAGGTCGACTAATGGAGGCCTATCTCTTGGCGAGCTCACCGTCCCAGCTCGCGCTCGCGCAAAGGAGCTCGGCAATAGCAGGCGAGCTGGATCCGCCGAGGTGGCCGAGCTCTCCGACTCACTCAGGTCTATGAGGTACTTTTTACTGTTTTGCCCCCGCTGGTCTGCCCATAGCCCTTCAAAATAGCAGAGTTTGGATGTTGGCAGACCCAGCCAAGAGTATTTTGGTAATTCCAGGATAGTTTGGGTTGGTTATTGGCAGTTCCGATTCTGAAATCTATAAATAGGACCCAAGGGGTACCCCAGCAGGCACGTTTTCTTGTGCTCTCTCGCTCCAGTTTTCTAGTACTTTATGAGGGTACCTTAGCTCGGCCTTTGACTAAGGAGGGGAAGCGCTCTCAGATCTTCCGGGTGTGTGGTGGGACCTCCTGCCGAGCCCTTGGGTCAGTCCTTTCCTGTTTTCCTTGTTGTTTTGCTTGCAGGACCGAAGTAGGTGCGCGATCACCCCTTCCCCGAGGGCGAACTTCACAGGAGACCGAATTTCGGTTTCAACATTTTGGTGCGGTGAGCGTGGAGCATGATCAGCACAGAAAAGCCTTCAGCGAGCTCGATGACAGGAGGGCAGGGATCTGATAGGGCGGACTCGCCACCCCCCCACCTCTAGCCACGGTGGGGATGTTCGAAGATTTCAGGAGCGAGATGCTAAACCTCGTCAAGTTCGCGCTCGGCACACGGGCGGTATGCTCGACTCCGGCTGTCCAGATCGTCGCCGCCCCGTCTCTGGGCGAGGATGCCCCTGACAGGCGAGATGGGAAGGAAGTCGTCGAGGAAGGCCGGGGGTGCGAGCTCCCCGGTCGCATGCTATTCCCTGGCTCGGTAGGTGGCGGGCGGCTCGGCGAGCTGAGCCCGCGATATGCGCCAGCTCGCCCAGTGGGGGGAGGCAGCCCCTTCAGCGAGTTGGTCTCTTCAGCTCCAGTTCCAGAGGGGTTCCGGGAACCCGAGATGTCTTACTACACCGGGAAGGGGGACCCAGTCCAGCACGTCCAATGGTTCAAGGACGTGGTTTCGATCAGGTAGATGTCGAACGGGTTCAAATACCGACTCTTCGCCATCACCCTCAAGGAGAAGGTAAGGGAGTGGTTCCATCAGCTGCCGGTCAGCTCCATCTACTGCTTCGAGGACCTACGCCGGGGGTTCATGCTGAGGTTCACTACTTCAAAGAGGAGGAAGAAGGAGTCGGAATCCCTGTTCCACATCAAGCAGAGAGTGAATGAGATGTTGGGGAGCTACGTGGACCGGTTCCAGGAGGAGGTCACCCAGGTCTAGGAGATGTCGGGCCATAGTCTAATGATGGCCTTCACCCTGGGCCTGCAGCAGGGTTTCTTCAGGATGGAGCTGAAGAGAATCCCCCCTCTCCTATGAGGAGCTGATGGAGAGGGCGTCGAGAGAAGTTGACGGGGAGGCGTCAAACCCAGACTTCGCCCGGAAGTTGGCTAGGTGGGCCACGAAAGAGGAGAAGGAGTCAAGAGGAGGAAGAGGCCAGGAGGAGAGGAAATCCCCGACAGAGGGAGCAGAGGCAGCTCCAGGGGCAGCAGCAGCCCAGGTGGTGGCGTTAGGAGCCTGACCGTCGGCTAGGCTGGAGGCCCGAGTGGCAAGGGCAGGGTCCGTAGAGAGGGTACCAAGGAAGGGATCACCATCGGGGGGGGGGGGGGGAAGATCAATTCCACCCCCCGGGCTGGAGACAGGCCCAAAGGCCTAGACTCCCCGATCAAGAAGAGGCTATGTCCATAGCCATAGGGGAGAGGAGGAGAGTAGCAAGGAAGAGGAGAAGAGAAGTTAGGGTGGAGTTGCCCTACTGCGACTTCCATCAGGAGGAGGGGCACGCCACAGCCACGTGCCCGGAGTTCCTCGAGATAAGGGGAAATAGGGAGCAACAACAGTAGCAGCAGGGGCGGTAGTAAGTGAGGATAGAGGAGGTCCTGCCTTGGGCAGAGGAGGACCGTTGCGAAGACCGGGTAGATGTTGGGACCCGAGGAGGGATCAGAGCGATCTACGGGGGGGGGGGGGGGGAGTAGAGGCCTCCCAAAGGGCGAGCCTCCACACCATGTATCGCTGGAGCGTTGGCTTCACATCCCAAGCCCCACCCCCAGAAGAGAGGATCACCTTCTATAGAAGCGATATACCAGATCATGAGGATCCATTTTGCGATGCGTTGGTCATCCAAACAACCATCAAAAATTTTACAGTCACCAGGATCCTTGTGGATAACAGAAGCTCCGTCAACGTCGTTTTCAAAAAGGCGTTCGACGCGATGAAGGTGGATGCAAAGAGGGTGTTGCCCTCGGATGGGCCCCTGTTTGGATTCTCGGGGGAAAGGAAGGAAGTGGAGGGAGGAGTAGGTCTCCATGTTGCCCTGGAGGGGGGGGGGCAGTCCAGGAACTGCAGGTTCGTCATCGTAGACGCCCCCAACAGCTACAATGCCATTTTCGGGAGGCCCTTATCAGTGCCTTCCGCTGCGTCCCCTCATCATTCCATCAATGCTTGAAGTTCAATACAGAGGGGATCCAGGTTAGGGTCAGGGGGGACCCCAAGATGGCGCGGGAATGCTACGTCACCGCCGTAAACTCCATCTCTTGGCAGGAGGGAGCTGAAGAGATGGAGCGAAGGATGGAGGAGGCGGAGCAAGAAGTTGTCGGGGAGGAGCTGGAGGTGGAGAGTTGTGTCAAGGTCAGGAGAGAAGGAGGAGATCGGGAGGAGTTGGCCGAAGCAATGGCCGTGGAGGAAGAGGTGGAGGCAGAGGTCCTCGTCCCAGAGGGGAGGTATGTTGAAGAATGGGGGGAGCAATCCAGGCTAGAGGCTGCGGAAGATGTGGTGGAGCTGGAGGTACTCACCCGTGAAGGCAGAGTGGAGAAGGTCTGCGTCAGCGGAGAGCTGACCCCGGAGGATCAAGGCAGGATGCTGGAATGCATCCAGAAAAACGTGGACATCTTCGCATGGAGCGCCGCGGAGATGCCGGGGGTTGACGCGGATGTGGATTGTCACCACCTCAACTTGGACCCGGGAACACGCCCCGTTCAGCAAAAGAAGAGGTCCACTGCGGACAAGCTGACAAAGCCCATCAGGGAGGAGGTGGCAAAATTCCTCAATGCCAGCTTTGTGTCTGAGATCCAATACCCCGGCTGGATCTCCAATGTAGTCATGGTCAAAAAGAGAGATGGTCGATGGCGTATGTGTATTGATTTCTCTTTACTTAATAAATCTTGTCCTAAGATCTGTTATCCCTTGCCTCGGATCGACGCACTGGTTGACTCAGCCGTCGGTTTTTCTGTAATGAGTTTTCTAGATGCGTTTTCAGGTTATCATCAAATTAGGATGCACCCCCCGGATGTCAAGTACGTCTCATTCATCATGTGGGATGGATGCTACTGTTACAAGATGATGCCTTTTGGGCTAAAGAACGCGGGGACAACCTATCAAAAGATGATGGACATGGTCTTCAAAGAACAGAAGGGGAGGAACTTGGAGGTATACGTCGATGATCTTATGATCAAGAGTCAGGATGTGGACTCTCACCTCTAGGATCTAGAAGAAACCTTTTCCACCCTACGTAGATACAAGATGTGGTTGAACCCCCTAAAATGTGTTTTCGGGGCTAGTAGGGGAAAGTTCTTGGAACACCTCCTCACCTCTGCGGGGGTCGAGCCGAATACTGATAAGGTCAAGGCTATCTTGGAGCTGGGGTCGCCACAGAATACTAAGGAGGTCCAACGGCTGACAGGGAAGCTGGAAGGGCTGAGTAGGTTCCTCTCCCGGGCAGGGGAGAAGTGCTCCCCCTTCTTCAAAGCACTTAGGGGGGGGGAAGAATTCGAGTGGACCAAGGAGTGCGAGGAGGCATTCCAGGCCCTCAAAATGCAGTTGACTCGGGCTCCGCTGCTCCAAGGGCCAAAGGAGGGGGAGGATCTGTTTTTGTATCTCGGGGTCGGGGCGGAGGCCCTGAGCTCCATCCTAGTTCGAGAAGAGGGGAAGAAGCAGGTCCCCATATATTATGTGAGTCGGGTCCTGAGGAAAGCCGAGCTCCAGTATCCAATTTTGGAGAAGTTGGCCTTCGCCCTGGTCATCTCAGCCCGAAGGCTGTGGCCCTATTTCCAGACACACTTAATCCAAGTTATGACTGACCATCCCCTCCGCAACATCTTTGAGGGGGTGGAGCATTCAGGCAGGCTGGCCAAGTGGTCGGTGGAGTTGAGTGAGTTCGATGTCTCCTTCATTCCCCGCCTCTCGATCAAAGCTCAGACAATGACCGACTTCTTGGCAGATTATGTGATTGAGGTGGTGGAGGAAGAGCTCACTCATCCGACTCCTTGGAAGGTGAAGGTAGATGGAACATCAGGGAGACATTCCCTAGGAGTAGGGGTGATTTTGGAGAGCCCCCAAGGAACAAGAATTGAGCAGACGGTGGTGGTGCACTTTCCCATCACCAACAATCAGGCCGAGTATGAGGCCGTGATAGCAGGGATGCGGCTAGCCAGGGAGTTGGGGTGTTGGACGTGGAGGTCCTTACTGACTCCATGGTAGTAGCTTCCCAAATCAACGGGGAGTTTGAGGCAAGGGAGCCTACACTACGGTTATACTTGGCCAAAGTGAAGGGAGTCATAGGCACTTTCCAAACCTTCTCCATCCGACACGTGCCCAGGGAAGAAAACGAGCAGGTCGACCAACTAGCAAAGCTTGGTCCCCAGGTGGGGGGGGGGGGTACCATCACTGACTTGTTTCGCCCTTCCATCGAAGAGGGAGAACTCATGGAGATAGGTCAATGGCCCTCGTGGATGGATTCGGTCACAACCTCCCTCTTCACGGGAGAGTATCCGGAGGGGGTAGACAGGAAGAAGCTCAGGTACAAATCAGCGTACTACCTCCTCCGGGACGGGCAGTTGTACAGGAAGACTCTCTCAGGGATGTTGGCTCGTTGCATGGCCGCGGGGGAAGTACAAAGGATCTTGGAGGAAGTCCACTCCGAAGAATGTGGGAGTCACTCCGGGAGCCGAACCTTGGAGGGGAGGATCGTCAGGCAGGGGTACTTCTGGCCCACCCTGAGCCGTGATGCGGCTGAGTTCGTAAGGAGATGTCACAAGTGCCAGCTTTTTGCCCCTCTCCAGTTACAAGCAGCTTAGCGGCTCAGAAGTATCACAGCCCCTTGGCCCTTTGCCATTTGGGGGATGGATTTGGTCGGACCGTTACCCCAGGCCAGTGGGCAGAGAAGGCTCCTACTAGTGATGATTGACTACTTCTCCAAGTGGATGGAGGTGAAGGCGCTGGCCAAGGTGACTTCCCAGGTCATCAGGAATTTCGTCTAGGGGGAGATCATCTGCTGCCACGGGCTGCCCCAGGCCATCATCACGGAAAATGGGCCTCATTTCGCCAGCGCGGAGTTTACCAGTTTCTGCGAGCAGCTCGGGATCGACCTCAGGTTCGTCTCGGTCCATCACCCCAGGAGCAACGGACAAGTGGAGGCCGCAAACAAGATCATTGTCAATCTCCTCAAGAAGAAAGTGGAAAATCTGAAAGGGAGCTGGGTGGAGCAGCTTCCCGTGGTTCTCTGGGCCCTGAGGACCACCCCCAACACAGCTACAAGAGAGACCCCCTTCAAGCTCTCCCATGGGTGCGAGGCAGTGCTCCCCGTGGAGTTCAAAGTTCAAACACCTCGAGTTGTCGCAGCGGGGGAAGGCAGGGGAGAATGGCGAACCGAGAACGAGGAAGAGCTGCGGCTCTCTCTAGACATGGTGGAAGAGCTGAGGGACCTTTCCGCCGTCCGACAGGAAGAGGTGAAGAGGAGGATGGTCAAGTACTTTGACAAGCACATCAGAGTCAAGCAGTTTATAGAAGTGGACTTGGTACTAATGAAGGTGAATGCAGGAGGGAGGTCGACATCCATAGGGAAGCTCAACCCCAGCTGGGAAGGTCCATTTATTGTAAAGGAGGCTTTAAAATCAGGAGGGTATCGACTCCAAAATGTAGAGGGCGAGACCCTGAGTCTCACCTGGAGTGGTGACAACTTAAAACATTTTTCCCCTAAAATATGTAAGTGGTACTTTGATTCTAATAAAATTCTTTAATGCATCAATACTATCACAACTAGATTGCATGAAGAAATGGAATATGTTTGGACCCGAGCAGATCCTGCTGTTAGGCTCTCACCTAGCTGGCAGAGCAGGAAGTCACTTGGTGTCATCCTTAGACCTCGAGCAGATCCCGCTGTCAGGCTCTCACCTAGCTGGCAGGGAAGGAAGTCACTCGATGGAATCAGCCTTGGACCTCGAGCAGATCCTGCTGTCAGGATCTCACCTAGCTGGCAGGGCAGGAAGTCACTCGGTTTCATCCTTAGACCTCGAGCAGATCCCGCTGTCAGACTCTCACCTAGCTGGCAGGGCAGGAAGTCACTCGATGGTATCAGCCTTGGACCCCGAGAAAATCCCGCTATCAGGCTCTCACCTAGCTGGCAGGGCAAGAAATCACTCGGTGTCATCCTTAGACCTCGAGCAGATCCCGCTGTCAGGCTATCACCTAGCTGGCAGGGCAGGAAGTCACTCGATGGTATCAGCCTTGGACCTCGAGCAGATCCTGCTGTCAGGCTCTCACCTAGCTGGCAGGGCAGGAAGTCACTTGGTGTCATCGTTAGACCTCGACCAGATCTCGCTGTCAGGCTCTCACCTAGCTGGCAGGACAGGGAGTCACTCGATGGTATTAGCCTTGGACCCCGAGCAGATCCCGCTATCAGGCTCTCACCTAGCTGGCAGGGCAGGAAGTCACTCGGTGTCATCTTTAGACCTCAAGCAGATCCCGCTGTCAGGCTCTCACCTAGCTGGCAGGGCTGGAAGTCACTCGATGGTATCAGCCTTGGACCCCGAGCAGATCCCGCTGTCAGGCTCTCACCTAGCTGGCAGGGCAGGAAGTCACTCAGTGTCATCCTTAGACCTCGAGCAGATCCCGCTGTCAGGCTCTCACCTAGCTGGCACGACAGAAGTCACTCTATGGTATCAGCCTTGGACCCCGAGCAGATCCCGCTGTCAGGCTCTCACCTAGCTGTCAGGGCAGGAAGTCACTTAGTGTCATCCTTAGACCTCGAGCAGATCCTGTTATCAAGCTCTCACCTAGCTGGCAGGGCAGGAAGTCACTCGATGGTATCAGCCTTGGACCCCGAGCAGATCCCGATGTCAGGCTCTCACCTAGCTGGCAGGGCAGGAAGTCACTCGGTATCATCCTTGGACCCCGAGCAGATCCCGTTGTCAGGCACTCACCTAGCTGGCAGGGTAGGAAGTCACTCGGTGTCATCCTTAGACCTCGAGCAGATCCCGTTGTTAGGCTCTCACCTAGCTGGCAGAGCAGGAAGTCACTCGATGATATCAGCCTTGGACCCCGAGCAGATCCCGCTGTCAGGCTCTCACCTAGCTGACATGGCAGGAAGTAACTCAGTGTCATCCTTAGACCTCGAGCAGATCCCACTATCAGGCTCTCACCTAGCTGGCAGGGCAGGAAGTCACTCGATGGTATCAGACTTGGACCCCGAGCAGATCCCACTGTCAGGCTCTCACCTAGCTGACAGGGCAGGAAGTCACTCGGTGTCATCCTTACACCTCGAGCAGATCCCGCTGTCAGGCTCTCACCTAGCTGGCAGGACAGGAAGTCACTCGATGATATCAGCCTTGGACCCCGAGCAGATCCCGTTGTCAGGCTCTCACCTAGCTGACAGCGCAGGAAGTCACTCGGTGTCATCCTTAGATCTCGAGCAGATCCCGCTGTCAGGCTCTCACCTAGCTGGCAGGGCAGGAAGTCACTCGATGGTATCAGCCTTGGACCCCGAGCAGATCCCGCTGTCAGGCTCTCACCTAGCTGGCAGGGCAGGAAGTCACTCGGTGTCATCCTTAGACCTCGAGCAGATCCCGCTGTCAGACTCTCACCTAGCTGGCAGGTCAGGAAGTCACTCGATGGTATCAGCCTTGGACCCCGAGCAGATCCCGCTGTCAGGCTCTCACCTAGCTGGCAGGGCAGGAAGTCACTCGGTGTCATCCTTAGACCTCGAGAAGATCCTGCTGTCAGGCTCTCACCTAGCTAGCAGGGCAGGAAGTCACTCGATGGTATCAGCCTTGGACCCCGAGCAGATCCCGCTGTCACGCTCTCACCTAGCTGGCAGGGCATGAAGTCACTCGGTGTCATCCTTAGACCTCGAGCAGATCCCGCTGTCAGGCTCTCACTTAGCTGGCAGGGCAGGGAGTCCCTCGATGGTATCAGCCTTGGACTCTGAGCAGATCCCGCTGTCAGGCTCTCACCTAGCTGGCAGGGCAGGAAGTCACTCAGTGTCATCCTTAGACCTCGAGCAGATCCCGCTATCAGGCTCTCACCTAGCTGGCAGGGCAGGAATTCACTCGATGGTATCAGCCTTAGACTCCGAGCAGATCCCGCTGTCAGGCTCTCACCTAGCTGGCAGGGCAGGAAGTCACTCAGTGTCATCCTTAGACCTCGAGCAGATCCTGCTGTCAGGCTCTCACCTAGCTGGCAGGGCAGGAAGTCACTCTATAGTATTAGCCTTGGACCCTGAGCAGATCCCGCTGTCAGGCTCTCACCTAGCTGGCAGGGCAGGAAGTCACTCAGTGTCATCCTTAGACCTTGAGCAGATCCCGCTGTCAGGCTCTCACCTAGCTGACAGGGTAGGAAGTCACTCGATGGTATCAGCCTTGGACCCCGAGCAGATCCCGATGTCAGGCTCTCACCTAGCTGGCAGGGCAGGAAGTCACTCGGTGTCATCCTTAGACCCCAGGCAGATCTCGCTGTCAGGCTCTCACCTAGCTGGCAGGGCTGAATGTCACTCGAGGAAATCCTACTCTTCAAATAGTACCCGAGGAATTCGACACCTTTTTCTAAGAATAGGGGAGGGAGAAACTCGGCACAGGAGAGTCAGAGCTCGTCAAGCCCAGCTCGGCCTCGGCAGAAGCGAGCCAGGTCATTGGATCTCGCTAATGGGAGGCGGATCCCGCCAAGACACCCCGCCCCCACTTTATTTTACTCGGAAAAATTTTGTAAATTTGGCCTTCTGGCTGATAGCGTCAAGGGCAGCTCGCGGACGAGCTATGGCGAGTACTGAGAATTAATGAGCTCTCAAGATGCGCTCTCAGAGGCGAGCCCTAACGAATATCCTACTCGCAACGCCTATCTACGCAAGATCGCTGGGAAAATGCTTGCAGGGCGCGACACAGGAATCCGACACAAAGATAAAAGATAGATGCATCATAATAAACATAGGGGGTGGCAAAAAGTATCCTTTCATTAAGAAGTAATATTTACAGCTCGAGCTCGCCTCAGCGAGGTTACAAAAAAGAGGAAATTTACATATCAGTCCTTTCCCGCCTCGCCTGATTGGCGATCCTCCTCGCCTCCGCCGGACAGATCCTGGAAGCCTTTCCCGAACAACGCATCCAAGCTATCTTCCTTCTCGCTGGGCAGCATCGCTGGGAATAGGCTCGACATCAGGTCCCGGGCCGAGATCTCCTCGCACCTCTCCACCAGCACTCCAGAATCCTTCATCATCTGGAGGGTGCATTCGGCGGCCTGGATGGAGTTGATTCGCAGCCTCTCAGCGAGGTCGGCCTCGCCAAAGATCCACAACCTCTTGTAGGGGAGGGTAGGATCGGAGCCCCTGGCCGGGAAGAAGATCTCCGCCTGGCGGCGGACCTCGCGGTTGAGGTGCTGATTCTCCTCTTTCAGTTTCGCGGCAAGGCGGGCGCACAGCTGGCCAATCTCCTCCCCTTGTTCGGCATTGTGAGCCCGCAGCTCCCTGGCGGCCTTGGCATCCTGGTGAAGAGAAAATTCGATAGCAGCAACACAAAATATTCTAAGTAAAAGAGAAGAGGAGAGACTGATACTTACCAGTCCGCCAGCGGCCTGGGCGAGGAGGCCCTCAGCGATGCCGAGCTGCTTCGCCTGATCAGCGACCTTATCTTTGGCGATGTCGCGAGCTTACTCGGCCTTTTGGAGCTAGTTGCGGAGGACAAAGCTGCGGCGCACCAGCATGTGATGGAGCTCCAGGGCTCACAGGTCGGCCTGCATGCCCTCATGGCCGAGCTGCCGCAGAGTCATGTCCTTGTAGGCCTCGGAGTCCTCCCTATCGTAGAGGCCGAGGCCGATGGCGTAAGCATGACCGGTGGCGGGCTCGCGGTCATGCCAGGAGGGGTAAAGGGTGGAGACGGAGACCCGGTGGGCCAGCTCGTCCCACCGCACCATGGGCTCGCCCGCCGAGTCCCTCCACCGCCCCCCAAAGCTGAAGAGGGGGTGCTCTTTTGGCACGTCGCGCTCGCGAGCCCTCCTCTTCACCGAAGGAGGAGGGGAGATCGCCGCAGGGGGAGCGGGGGCCTCGCCACCTTTCCGCCCCTTGCTTGTGATCTCTTTCAGCGAGCTCTCCGGCGACGCGTCAGGGGCAATCTCCGGCAAGCTCATGTATTTAGGGTTGGACTGTTGTTGCCTCGCCCGCGGAGCTAGCATGGCCCTCCTCATCTTCTTGGGCAGCTGTTGGAGATGGAGTGGGTTCGACCCCGCATCCTCAGGCCGCCTTTTGCTGGAGGAGGGTCCGAAGAAGGTCGCCTCATCTCGGCAGGCCGCCGCCTCCGCCTTCTCGCGAGCGAGAGGGTCTGGGTACAATCCCGGGTCCGCAAATGGCGGGTTCACGGGGATTAACCGCTCCCCTGTAAGAAAAACATGGAAAATTTAGAATATCTTCAACAGCAATATTGCGAGCTCGACACTAAGGAGTAAACAGTACCTTCGCCGGGAAGGATGGGGCGGAGCGCGTCGAGGCCCCTTCGCAGGAAAGCGACCTCGAAGTCCTTGTGGAGGAAGTATTTGTGGAGGTCGGCATCATTGCCGGACACGGCCGGGGGGCGGTAGACCTCCTCTCCCTTCTGCTGGGGCAAGTAGGGGATGTTGCCGAGATCTCCCTTGATGAAGGCGATCTTGGTCATCCAGTTGTGGTGCTTGTTCGCGATCTCGCGAACTTTGATCAGCGAGCCGCCGAAGTAGGCGACCCCATCCGGCGTCGCCTTGTAGGAAAAGAGTTTCCTGAACACCGTCAGGTTGAACTCTATCCTTTCTCGCCGGAGGTAGCTCGCGAACGCCACCATCATGACGATGACATTGGAGTTCAGTTGCGCGGGCACCACACCATAATATTTCAGAATCTACCGGATCTCCGGCCAGAGGGGGAGGCGCAACCCCGCCTCAAAGTGCGAGATGGGGAAGGCGAGCTCGTCATCATAAAAGGTGTTGATGGTCTCCCCCTGTCTCGGCCGGCGAGCCTCGAAGCCCGGCGGAACGTGGTCGCCAACAAATTCCGCGAGCTCCTCCTCGGTGGTATTCCCCTCGAAGAAGCAGTAGTCGGTGAAGTGTTGGGCACACTTGGTGCGGCCATCAGCATCAGAGTTGGTCTTGCCCATGCTCGCGAGGGAAGGCGGAGCGCGAGTAGAAAAGAAGAAAAAGAGCAGGAAGAGAGAGAAAGAGTAAGCAGTAAAAGCAGCAGTACGGGGGTTGGTGGGGGGGGGGGGGGGGCTATTTATAGAAAAAGTAATCAGAGGGTCAAGCTGTCCAATCAGCCCAGCTCGCCAACCCCAGCTCGCCAACCCCAGCTCGCCAACCCCCAGCTCGTCGACTTCCGGTGCGTCCCGACCAAGGTTAAGTCAAATAAGAAGCAACATATTATTTGGATACCGCATATCTAAAAATTTCTTGAGATTACTTATTACAACCAAATAGCGCAGGAATAAATAAGCGAGGCGCGCGGGCAGGGAGGAAACTAGGGGCCGAGTACCGGTCGGCTAGGGAAGGGAGCCGCCCTTCATCTACCCCGGCCTTGTACCCTCGGTCCCCCAGACTGTCGCGCGCAGAGCAGCTCGCGGATCCTCCCCGAATTTGTCTGCGCCACAGAGAGGCCCTCATCGATCTCGTCCAGGATCCGGGAAGGAGACAACAACTCGCGAGGCTGGCCACCCCGCACTTCATCGGCAAGCCGGGCATAGTCCTGCTGCAGCGCCTCGTTGACTTCCCGCACCTCGCGCAGCCCGCGCACCAGTTTCTTGAAGAGCATGACTCCCCTCCGGGTCAGCTTGCCTGGCTCTACTTCCGGGCCCAGGTAAGAGTCCAGCGAGTTCGGGGAAGGGAGGGGCGAGTCGTGCTCCGCCCGGGAAGATTCCTCGGCAGCGGATTGGCTGGGAGGAGCTGCGGAGACAAGCGTCAGCAAAGTGAGGTATGCCGAGAAGGAACTTGACAGGGATCCAAGGCAAAATTTACCTGACGAACTCGGCAACTCTAAGAGGAGCGGGGAGGGACAAACCACAGATCCTTCCCGCGCCCCGGGCCGCGCCTTCCCGGTGAGAGAAGCTCAAATCCCGGGACAGGGATGGTCTCCACACCTGCCCCAGGGGTCACGACCGGCTGCTGAGGAGAAGGCGCGCGGACTGGCGAGTTCGGCCTCTGCGAGCTCACTGGCAAGATCCCATAGAGAGGAGGCGGGTCCCGGGGATGGTTCTCCGGTGTCATAAACCGCGAGTCTGCGAGAGCGGTCTTGCCTCGCAGGGTGGACTCTCGAGGCGTGGCGCCCCCCCCCCCCCCCACATCATCAGGTTGACCGTCCGGGTCATCGCCGACTACGGCAATCTCTCTATCCTTTTCAAGAACAGTCAGAGTGGAAGAGCTGGTACCAAGCTCCAGGGTGGTCCTCAGGTCTTCATAAATGGGCTCGGCCGCTTGAGGAAACGGCTTCGCCCTCTTAGAGCTAGGCTCGACAGAATCAATCTGTGGAACATTAGGTGGAATCGCTGTCAGAGCGGCCACGCGAGCAGCCGAGGTCTGGCGAGCTCGGTTACGGCGCTTTTGGTTCTCCTTGGGGATTGGCATCTCGGCAAAGCTAGAGCAAAGGGAATGACAAATTCAAGCGGGTATGCAGGTGTATATATAGCCGCAGGTGGACCCCACTGAAAGATTCTCTCCGGTCCACCCCGCACTCGTCGAACACTTGGGTTTGGATGTTTCTTTCCGAGCTTTGCCAAGCTCAAAAAGAGCAGGGATTATGTACAACCCCGTATCCGGCGAGTGGGGTCATCAGGAATGAGGTCGGCCAGCTCAGATCGCCCAGACAGCAGGCGAGCTCGGCATTCGTCGATCGCAAGCTCGGCATTCGTCGACTGCAAGCTCGGCATTCGTCGACCGCAAGCTCGGCATTCGTCGACCGCAAGCTCGGCATTCGTCGACCGCAAGCTCGGCATTCGCCGAGCTAAGCCAGGATTCGTCGAGCTGAGGTCGACTAATGGAGGCCTATCTCTTGGCAAGCTCACCGTCCCAGCTCGCGCTCACGCAAAGGAGTTCGGCAATAGCAGGCGAGCTGGATCCGCTGAGGTGGCCGAGCTCTCCGACTCGCCCAGGTCTATGAGGTACTTTTTACTGTTTTGCCCCCGCTGGTCTGCCCATAGCCCTTCAAAACAGCGGAGTTTGGCTGTTGGCAGACCCAGCCAAGGGTATTTTGGTAATTCCAGGACAGTCTGGGTTGGTTATTGGCAGTTTAGATTCTGAAATCTATAAATAAGACCCAATGGGTACCCCAGCAGGCACGTTTTCTTGTCCTCTCTCGCTCCAGTTTTCTAGTGCTTTCTGAGGGTACCTTAGCTCGGCCTTTGGCTAAGGAGGGGAAGCACTCTCAGATCTTCCGGGTGTGTGGTGGAACCTCCTGCCGAGCCCTTGGGTCAGTCCTTTCCTGTTTTTCTTGTTGTTTTGCTTGCAGGAGCGAAGTAGGTACGCGATCACCCCTTCCCCGAGGGTGAACTCCACAAGAGATCAAATTTCGGTTTCAACAATATCCATTACTTTAGGGCCTATTTGGTAAAGCAGTAGGGAGCTGCACGCCGCAACAACATGGGAAGCGGCGCCAAACAGGAAAATTAAAGGTGCGATGAAACTACGGTGGGCTGCGATCGTGATAAACAATGATTTTTCTCCCGTGCCCTACCTCTCCTCCCATGCCCTACCTCTCGCGACCAATAAACGTGATAAACAACGAATTTTCTCTCGTGCCCTACCCCTCCTCCTGTGCCATACCTATCACGGTGAAACTTGTAGCGCTCCTGATCCCGCGGCCACACCATCTCGTTGTCCAGGCCAGCGTTCTTCTCCGCCCAACCTCTCCTCCATAAGGTATGTTCATCGACGCCTAGTTTTTTGGTCGATTCCTCTGCGTCCTCTCCGCCCAATCTGTCATCCTAACGCTTCCCCGACGTGGGTTTCTCTTCATCTTCTCCGCTCGACCTCTCCTCCTGTGCATCTTCTCTGGTAGTAAGTTCCTCTTGTGTTAAGTTTCTCTAGGTGATAACATTGTTGTTGCTTGGTTTGTTTTTTTGGTTGTTTTCGATTATCCTGTAGTTTGTAGTTCCTCTTGTGTGCAGTGATTCTTCCAACATGTTTCTCCTGCTCGACCTATCCTCCTGTAGTTTGTAGTTCCTGTAGTTATTCATATATTTTTTTGATAACAGTGATTTTTCCATTCACTAAAAAAATAATTTTGATCTGTGTGATTCCCGCATGTTGCGATTCTCCACTGTAGCAATTTTTTTGTGGTGGGCACGAGTATAGAAAACATGTTATTTTTTATTGAAAATTTTGGGGAAGCCGCGATTTTCTTTTGTGGTGGGCATGCTTCCTTCCATTATGCAATTTGTAGTATTGAATAATTAGAAAACATCTTATTTCTGTTTTTAGGCAAGTGATGGGTAAACCAAAGGAAGGTGCAACTTTTGCATAATGAGAGTCTGCACACGTACACATATTTTGTGATCTCTGTATTCAAGAGATTGACCTATAAAATAGGCCAAACACCCATTTCAGCAGAGATGGATGGATAAACCTGATTAAAAACTTCAAAGACCGTACAACTTTTAATTAAACTCGAGCATAATTGAAGAACAAACGAGATTAATTGAAGCGTGAGTGGAAGCTTTGGAGGGATCTCAAAAGAGGTGAGATTGGTTTGGGGTGGAACTCAACTAAAAGAACGATTGATGCTTCCGATGAATGGTGGGAAGAACGCATCAAGGTTTTACGGAAATTCATAGTATTACTTAATTCCATAGAAAAAGTTTATGTATATTTCTATTAACAGTTTTCCTCTTTCTAGATGTTACCTGCATCCAAGAAATTCCGATATACAGGCATAACACCAGAGCTTGAAGAAAAAATGGAGAAGATGTTTAGCTTGGTGGTTGCTGCTGGAGAGAAATCATAGATCTCATCAATGAGTGAAATGTGTTGCAGGTTGGAGACCAGGAGGTCTGTTGCTGTTCGGAGACCGGGCGGTCTGACGGTTTCTCCTAGCCGGTCTGTGTGTCGGGCTGCTGCTGTTTGGTATCCCAGTGGTCAGGCGGCTTGTCTCAGTCGACTTGGAGATCGGGCGGTCTAGCGGTCTTCTGTGGCGGATTGGTCTCTCCTCCTGTTGGTTGCCGGGCGGTTAGCCAGTTTGTCTAACCGCACAGCTTGTCCGGTTTGTCTTTTTGTAAAGCCGCATACACTTATATTTTTTAGTCCCACATTGATTATTTGTAATCTCTCTCATCTCCTCTATTCTATAAAAGGGAGGTTATACCATTGTAATTGATACCTTTTTAGGATAATAAAGTTTCAGTTAAACCACTTCCGGTTTGTTTTTGTTCGTATATCATATGGTATCAGAGGACTCGGTCCTTTCCTCCTGATTGTGTGTTCTCTCTCTGCTTTTGCGACTTGCTTCCCCGTCTGTCCGCGCGACCTGTCCGCGCGGCTTGCTCCTTATTTTTCGCGACCTGTTTTTGCGACCTGTTTTTGCGATCTCCTCTATTCGCAGCGATCTACTCCTAAGTCGTCGCTTCTGTTGCCTTCTACCCGCTCCTGCTTGCCTGTCGCCACAGCCTCCGCTTTAGCCGTGCGACTTGTTATTCTCCTCTGTTCGCCCGACTTTTCTCAAGCCGTGTGACTTCTTTCCCTTTGCTTTGCTTTGTTTCTTGGTCGTGGCCTTCCTTGCCGCTGGTGTATTGTCACTGAGACCGTTGCAGCGTCTTTCACTGTCCGCTGCGCCCTTCCTAGCCGCACGACCTGTTTTCTGTTCGCCCGGCTTGGTTCTCTCTTCTCTTCTTCGCTTAACCGTTCAGCTTCTTTCTCTTACTCGCGGCTTGTTCTTATCGTCGTGGTTTGCTCCTCTCCTGCTTCCTGCTGTTCTCGCACAGTCTCTCTTCCATGGCTTCCACCTCCTCCAGACTGTCCGCCTCGGTGGTCACCTCTTCTGGTAGTGCTCACGTTGTTACTCGCGGAAGATGGCTAATCGACTCTGGTGCTACAAATCATATGACAGACAATCCTCAATGTTTCTCTCTTCTTGAAACACATGCTCGGTTGCCCCCGGTCATTGTTGCGGATGGATCTTCCTCACCGATCAATGAGACGGGCATGGTTCAAGTCACTCCATCTCTCTACCTGACTGATACCCTATATGTGCCCAAGTTTCCATGCAATTTATTATCGGTTACTTCTTTATGCAAGCAACTACGGTGTTCTATCATATTCACCCCTACCTCTTGTTCTTTTCAGGATCCAGACTCCCAACGGACGATTGCTACCGGGACTGAGAGCGGTGACCTCTACTTCCTCGACAACGTTTCTGCTCTATCCGCCTTCTCCTCATCCTCTACAGATCTTCTCCAATGTCATCTTCGCCTTGGACATGCTCCTCCCCGAATCTACGCCAGCTTCTGCCCCACCTCCCTCCTCATCATCCTCCTCTAAACTGTGATGCATGTCAACTTGGCAAACATCACCGCTCGTCCTTCCCACCAACGCAAAGTCGGGGCACTTCCCGTTCGTTCGACCTCGTTCACTCTGACATATGGGGTCCCGCTCCTACCCTCACCATCGGTCGGGGTAGTTCATATTTTGTCACATTCATTGATGATTTCTCTCGGTGTACGTGTGTGTATCTTCTTAAGGATCGCTCTGATATGTTCTCTGTTTGGACCTCATTTTATTCTATAATTAAGACTCAGTTTGATACGTCTATTAAAATCCTTCGTTCTGACAATGCTAAGGAGTATCTTAGCCATGACTTCTCTTCTTTTTGTATTCACCATGGTGTTATTCATCAAACAAGTTGTGTCTACACCTCACAACAAAATGGAGTGGCGGAACACAAAAACCGTCACCTCCTTGATGTCGCTCGCACTCTGCTGACTCAAATGCATGTTCCTCGCTCTTATTGAGGCTATGCTGTCCTCCTCTCCTGCTATCTCATCAATCGCCTTCCCTCCACAGTACTCCACGGTGCTACCCCCTTCTCCATTCTTTATCCGGACAAGGATCCCTTTCCTCTTACTCTGCGTATCTTTGGGTGCACCGCCTTTGTGTACTCTCCTACTGTCACCCGTGACAAACTCTCACCACGTGCCACTAAATGTGTCTTTCTGAGGCACTCTCCCACTCAGAAAGGTTATTGTTGCTTTGATCCCGTTACCCGGAAGCAATTTGTCTCTACAGATGTCACCTTCTTTGACAATGTATCTTACTTCTCTCCCGCTTCCTCCTCTCCTCCTCCTGATCCTACTTCTCATACCAACCCATCCATTCCCTCTGCTCCCACTGATGTTCCGCAATCTTCACCATCTCCACCATCTCCACCGTCTATTCCACTTTCTCCCTCCACTCCACTGCCATCTATCTCTACTTTCGGGCCAGCTCTCTCCACCACAGATACTCCGGATACTGAGTAACATGCTGACCTGGATCTCCCGATTGCTCTTCACAAAGGGGTTCAGGCATGTACCCAACACCCACTTGCCGCAGTTATTTCCTACGATCGTCTTACCCCTTCTCGCAGAGCTTTTGCACTGGATATCTCGGCCACTACCACCCCTCGTTCCTACCGGGAGGCCCTTACTATTCCTTATTGGAAAGCTGCCATGGATGAGGAGATTGCTACTCTCACTAAACGAGATACCTGGACACTTGTTCCTCCTCCTTTCGGCACAGATATTGTTGGTTGTCGGTGGGTCTTCGTGGTAAAGTTTATCCCGGATGGCAGTGTGGATCGTTATAAGGCTCGCCTGGTTGCCAAGGGTTTTACCCAAACTTATGGCGTTGATTACTTTGACACTTTCTCTCCAGTGGCTCGTCTCAGCACTATTAGGGTTCTTCTCTCTGTGATTGTCAACAGGGATTGGGTCATCTCTCAGCTAGATGTTAAAAATGCTTTCCTCTATGGTGATCTACAGCAAGATGTTTACATGGAGCAACCTCCTGGGTATGTTGCTCAGGGGGAGACACGGGTATGCCGGCTAAAGAAGGCTATCTATAGCCTCAAGCAGAGTTCTCGTGCCTGGTTTGACAAGTTTAGTGGTATTGTTGCGGCCATTGGTTTTACAAGAAGCTCAGCAGATCACTCCTTGTTTGTTCGAAAACCCGCCTCTGGTCTCGTTGTTCTTGCAGTTTATGTTGATGACATTCTTCTTACTGGCGATGACCGGGATTGGGTATTGATGACAAAGAAACACCTTCGTCAACACCTGGTCACAAAGGATATGAGCTCCCCAAAATACTTTCTGGGGATTGAAATCTCTAGGAAGCCCCACTCCATGGTCATTTCCCAACGGAAGTATGCTCTTGATCTTTTAAAGGAGGCAGGATTGACTAGTGCTAAAACTGCATGTTTTCCTATGGCTGCTGGAGAAGACAAAACTTGGACAGATGACTCGTCTTTTCTCTCTGATCTTACGAGATACCGACGTCTGGTGGGCAAGCTCATATATCTCACGGTAACCAGACCCGACATCTCTTATGCTATTGGCAAGGTGAGCTAGTTCATGCAAGCTCCGAGGGAGTGTCATCTACAATCTGCACTGAAGATATTAAAGTATATTAAAGCTGCACCAGGGAAAGGACTCCTCTTTTAGAAGAATGGTCACCTAAGGGTTGAAACTTACTCTGATTCAAGTTATGCTGATGACAAAGGGGACCGCAAATCGACATCAGGTTTCTGCACATTTGTTGGAGGCAATCTTGTGAGTTGGAAGAGCAAGAAACAGTCTGTGGTTTCCAGGTCTAGTGCAGAGGCGGGATATCGCAGCATGGCATCGACTACATGTGAGTTAAAGTGGTTGCGGGCTCTCATGCTTGACTTAGGAGAGGTTTATAACTATCCACTTCTTATGTTCTGTGACAACAAGGCCGCGATATACATTTCCAAAAATCCGGTCTTTTATGAGAGAACAAAACACATAGAAGTCGACTGTCATTTTATTCGGGAAGAAATATTGAAGAAACAGATTTGCACTCCGTTCGTCACTTCCGACAATGAGTTGGCAGATGTCTTCACCAAGCCGGTGTCCGCTTCCTTTTTCCACATCTGCGACAAGCTGGGCATGATTGATATCTATGTCCAGCTTGAGGGAGAGTGTTGCAGGTTGGAGACCAGGCGGTCTGTTGCTGTTCGGAGACCGGGCGTCTGGCGGTTTCTCCTAACCGGTCTGTGTGCCGGGCTGTTGCTGTTTGGTATCCCAGCGGTCAGGCGGCTTGTCTCAGTCGACTTGAAGATCGGGCGGTCTAGCAGTCTCCTGTAGCGGATTGGTCTCTCCTCCTGTTGGTTGCCGGGCGGTTAGCCGGTTTGTCTAACCGCACGGCTTGTCCGGTTTATCTTTTTGTAAAGTCGCATACACTTGTATTTTTTAGTCCCACATTGATTATTTGTAATCTCTCTCATCTCCTCCATTCTATAAAAGGGAGGCTATACCATTGTAATTGATACCTTTTTCGGATAATAAAGTTTCAGTTAAACCACTTCCGGTTTGTTTTTGTTCGTCTTTCATAAAATGCACCCTATGTTTTCTCAATCAGAGCCTCTTTCCAATGACAATGATCATGTTGTCGAGAGTATTGCAACCCCAAATGCTAAAACAAATGAGAGTGTGCACACACAATGTGATGGCAGCACGAATGAAAGTAAATGTATCATTTGGCGGATTTTGCTCGAGGTAATCGATATATTGAAGGGTGCCGTGAAATATTTAATCAAGCGCACTCATCACTGCATTCTGTTATTGAACAGAGCTTCGACGTTTGGAAAAATAAATGGCGCATCCTTAGAAAAATGTCATAATACTCTTTCTCAAAGCAATGTGTAATTTTGGTGGCTACAATGGCCATTTATAATTACATAAGAAAGCATCTGTCTAGGGTTGATCCAGAGTTCAGAGCATGTGATCTTGATGAGACCTTTGTGCATCCAAAGGCATACGAACACAGGGCACAACGACAAGGAACCATCAGAGTCACAACTCCGAGCGTAGAGCCGGTAATATATGATGGGACAGGTGCACCTGTGATGTCTGCTTTAAGAGAGTTCCTTGCAGGCTAATTGGAAAATGCTTGCGGGTAAAATTCAATCATATGTAATTTAACATATATATTATTTAATTTATATTAAATTCATCTACTTTGGCGTAAATCTCTTTTGCAGATGAGAATTATTTGCATTGGAGAAAAGAGACCATCAGAGTTTTCAATTATATTTACCTAATATTTTGCGTCGAGCAAGTTGTTTAATGCGGAGTTGGACATTAAAAATTATGCGAACTATTTATTTTAATTCAGGTTTAATTATTATTGGCGTGAAATTTACATTACAATTTAATTATGCGCAACTATTTAATTTCTATTTATGTTTTGTTCTGCACAACTGTTTCACACAGTACTGTAAATACAATTTTCCAAACAGTTTTATAAATTTTTTCACCACTGCAAAACAGTAGATTCCTACACCACTATTTTCCACCATTGCTTCCTACACAGGCACAACTTAGTCAAACAAGCCCTTAATCTTCATTCTCTGGTAAAGTATAAGGTTCAATGCTTCTAGTTGATCATATGTTAAAAGTTTCTGTTAATTAAGTATATTATTAGAAAATACACTGAACTATGAATATTTTATGTCATTAAAAAAGTTTTGTGAGCCCATGTCTGTTCAAGAATCTCCCCTATAATACTATTTGGACAAGTTGGACATTCATAAAACAGTAAATTATAAAGAAATGAATCACAATATTCTTTATCATCATTATAGTCTTTACACTGCATCTGATGTTTAAAACTGTTAGGAAGCTATATCAATATGATTGATCTAAAAGAAAAGTATGAATGGTAAGGAATACCTCTACCCAATGTTTCATCAAGGGAAAATAGAGAGATAAGTCTGGAACAAAAGACAATTTACATATACTTTTAATTATAACTTTGTGAACATTGAATGCACCAAGCTTGTGCAACACATTTATTATCCTTGCACATTGATTGAATGCATCTCTAGTGATATTTTTTATTAAATCACTAGATTCACCATGAACCTGAAGGCCTTCAAAGTTTGTCAATTGTGGCTTGGATAGGAGCTTTATGTGCTTTCATATTGATTTACATCATAGTTTTAAAGCTATTGAAGCGCGAAAATAAATAAAATTATCATGCAACAATAAATAATAAAAAGAGGGATATTGAAACACAAAGAAATAGATTACATACTATCAAAATGCAACTTCAACTATGTGACCACCAATCAAAATACAAACCTGCTGTTGCAGATAATCTGCTACTTCAAGTGACAAGTCTGAACCAACTATATTTGCATCATTACCCTTCCCAGTTAAATAGAAGTCCTCGGCACAATTTGAAATAAATTCAAGCATTGCATCTACAAATTTTGCAATATCAACCTGCACAAATAATTAAAAGGTATAAATTTTGAAACACTTACGTTATGAAAATTCAAAGTGGTGATATACAAATCCCTGAATTAAAAAAATAGAAATACAACATAATCAAATAATATCATTTCTCGAAATATCTAAGTTAAAGAACATCAAATTATATCAATGCTTCTAGTTGATCATAATTACCCCGATCAAGTTTTTGTTGGATGCTGCATAATGATGACATGCGATAAACCTCCTGATTTTTCACGATAGGCAAGTTCTCCCAAGAGAGCATCTGCAGGCATGAAGTTAAATCATCAAAAGTAACTTCAATCAACAAAGAACATATGACGCACTGGATCAAGTATGGCCTGGCTAGCTATTGACTTCAGAACCACAAGTTCATTCATAATAATTATGCTAAGCTGTGAGCAGATAAATACAACAAAAGATGAATTTTCTCAACTAATTATGAGAGTGATTAGTTGAATAGAAAAATAACTAAGTCAATATTATTCATCCACCATGGGAGAATATATAGGAGGTACAAAGATACATAAAGCTAACCCGCAATGTGTGATTAAACTCACTCACACATGAATATCAATGTAATAATTGTAAACTAGTAAATAACCTGTACATCAGTATCAAAGACTAGAATCACTTGCTGCCTATCAAATGACATGTCTTCAGCTACTACTTCTAAAACTAAACTCTGAACATATGGAAGCATGGACTTAATTTCCTTAGAATGGTCAACAAAGGCACTAAACCTTTGCTCCTTGCAACATCCTCCTCTACCAAAGAGTCCATTGCATAATAATGAATCAAAAATACAAGCTTCTGCAACATATACAGACTGAGAACCACTAAGAATAGCTTTAATAAGATTATCACTTGCTTCAAAATCACAATTGGAATTCAGAAAACTGGACAATCTAGTAGCAAGTATTTTGAAAGATTCAACATTTAATCTCTTGCCCAAGTGCAAGCACCCTCATGGTCCAATCCATTTATCTTCATTATTCTGCATTAAAAACAAAAAATATAATAAACACAAAGTGTGTGAGAAGTTACTACTTAAACACAAGCATAAATCGATAAATACGTTAGTTTAGAAAGTCGAGCATACTTCAATAAAGCATTTAGTTGATTATCAAGATTCTTTCTAAAAGGCCACACATCATAGTTTAGATTGGCTTCATCTTTGCAAAGCCTATTGATATGTAGAGATGCAAAATTTTCTTCCAAAATAAGACGATATGAGAAAGCCACATTATAAATTTTGGAACTACTCCATGAGCACTTCAATCTATGACTAAATAAATCAGCATCAAGAACAAAATTAGGGGCACTGCCGTAATTTAAATTTTCTATGGAGATATTAGCATTTGTTATGGGAAGCCTAATTTCTTGAACTTCTGGATTTCAATTCAATGTTATGACTGACTACCTTTGAAAGGTGCTTTGATTCATTCCTAAGCTTCTTCTCGATTTCTGATTGCATATGCAATTCTCCACAATCTATGTCGATTGACAGTCCAGTTTCTCTTGCTGAAATTAGTTTCCTAACATTCTGAGAAATGTTATTTAAAAAGGAACAAATGTTACAGGCAAGCAATTTTCCATCATTCTCTCATGAATTATTTTTATTACCATATTTTTGTTATCTTCAATGTGAAATTTGCTAAAATATTCACTAATATCCTCTTATTTCCAAGAAGCGATGCCAGAAATGTCCATCATATCATTACTTAATTTTCTCACAACTGTTCTATAGATGTCAAGAGCATGGGACTAGATAATGGATCCTCTATTCGAGCATTTCAAAAATAAATCTTCAATTTTCATATCAATTGTAACTTCAAGAATCAACTTGTAGTGCTTGCAAGAAAGCGTGATGTCATTATCCTGTAAAAGCTTCATACCAATGATTAACTCATTTTGTGCTAACTCGTATAACAACTTTTTTTGGTATAATTGACATGAATAAAATTACATGGTCAAAACAATCGAGTTCTCTTTGGATTTAAAAAAAACAAATAAAGTGGGCAATTGCTCAATTACCTAGCGCACAATTGAAAGCAATTTGAAAGTTTGATAAAGACTCTAAATTGGAACAACTTTTCCCTTCAAGAAAATACTTTTTTGAATGAACCTCATCTCTTGTTGGTTCATAAAAAATCCCAACCTGAATAATGACATGAAACCCTTAAATAAGTTTTGAATGACATCATAAATACACAATAAGTAACAAACATACAAAGTACTTTCAAGATAGCAATGAAGCATGCTCCAAGGGCTAAAATGCATCTGTCTAGGTAAGTGTTGTCTCGCCAAACCTCTGTGATGACAGATCCAAGAAGCTTGACATGAAGATGGTCAGTTCCACCTTTAGTTTCTATTTAAGAGTTCACAGGCTCTATAGGTTTCTTGCTAGATATGATGAACCTTTTCTATAATAATGCATGCCATAGATTTAGAGCCTCTTTAGCATAAGAAAGAGCATATTAAACAAATTAGTTATGTTAGAGATAAAAAATTGGTCAATTTAATTTTTAAAATGCATATAACCATCATGCTGCAATTGGAATGACAAAACAATGTTAAAAAAATCATTTAATAATTCAACAGATGTTAAAATTGAAATACTTACAAATGGAAGATGAAATATAACCCGATTCAACTAAAACTATTATGTTTTAGCAATATTCCTAAATTTGATTGTATAGTTAACTTACCTCAGGTACTCTTCTACCTGCAAAAAGACTTTTGGCCAAATCATAGCAAATTTGTCTAGCAAAATAGAGCATTTCACACTTTATGGGAACCTAAAATGACAATAAATAAGTTTATGATATTCTGCATGGTTTCCTCATTTAGCAACTTGATGTAAACACATCTTAAACATTCTCTGCTATAAAATATGCCTTCATTAGAACATCCAGAATCAAATGAACTAGTATAATTCTCTTGAATCTGTGTTTTTTTGTGACTAAATAAATCAGCATCATGAATAAAATTAGGGGCACTGGCATAATTTTTATTTTCTATGGAGATATTAACATTTGTTATGAGAAGCCTGATTTCTTGAACTTATGGGTTTTAATTCAATATTATGACTGACTACCTTTGAAAGATGCTTTGATTTATTTCTAAGCTTCTAATCGATTTCTGATTTCATATGCAATTCTCCACATTCTATGTCGAGTGGCAGTCCAGTTTCTCTTGCTGAAATTAGTTTCCTAACATTATGAAAACTGTTATTTAAAAAGGAACAAATATTACAGGCACTCAATTTTCCATTATTCTCCCATAGATTATTTTTATTACCATATTTTTATTGTCTTCAATGCAAAATTTGCTAAAATATTCACTAATATCCTCTTTTTTCAAAGAAGCGATGCTAAAATTGTCCACCATATCATTACTTAATTTTCTTACAGCTGATTTATAAATATCAAGAGCATGTGACTAGATAATGGATCCTCTATTCGAGCATTTCAAAGATAAATCTTCAATTTCCATATCAATTGTAACTTCAAGAATCAACTTGTAGTGCTTGAAAGAAAGCGTGATGTCATTATCATGTAAAAGCTTCATACCAATGATTAACTCTTTTTGTGCTAACTCATATAACAGCTTTTTATGGTATAATTGACCTGAATAAAATTACATGGTCAAAACAATCGAGTTCTCTTTGGATTTTAAACAAACAAATAAAGTGGGCAATTGCTCAATTACCTAGCGCACAATTGAAAGCAATTTGAAAGTTTAGTAAAGACTCTAAATTGGAACAACTTTTCCCTTCAAGAAAATACTTTTTTGAATGAACCTCATCTCTTGTTGCTTCATAGAAAATCCCAACCTGAATAATGACATGAAACCTTTAAATAAGTTTTGAATGACATCATAAATACACAACAAGTAACAAACATACAAAGTACTTTCAAGATAGCAATGGAGCATGCTCCAAGGGCTAAAAATGCATCTGTCTAGGTAAGTGTTGTCTTGCCAAACCTCGGTGATGGCAGATCCAAGAAGCTTGACATGAAGATGGTCAGTTCCACCTTTAGTTTCCATTTAAGAGTTCACAGGCTATATATGTTTCTTGATAGATATGATGAACCTTTTCTATAATAATGCATGTCATAGATTTAGAGCCTCTTTAGCATAAGAAATAGCATATTAAACAAATTAGTTATGTTAGAGATAAAAAAATTGGTCAATTTAATTTTCAAAATGCATAGAACCATCATGCTACAATTGGAATGACAAAATAATGTTAAAAAATTATTTAATAATTCAAGAGATGTTAAAATTGAAATACTGATAAATGAAAGATGAAATATAACCCGATTCAACTAAAACTAGTATGTTTTAGCAATATTCCCAAATTTGATTGTATAGTTAACTTACCTCAGGTACTCTTCTACCTGCAAAAAGACTTTTGGCCAAATCATAACAAATTTATCTAGCAAAATAGAGCATTTCACACTTTGCGGAAACCTAAAATGACAATAAATAAGTTTATGATATTCTGCATGGTTTCCTCATTTAGCAACTTGATGTAAATACATCTTAAACATTTTTTGCTAGAACATATGCCTTTATTAGAACATCCAGAATCAAATGAACTAGTACAATTCTCTGGAATCTGTGTTTTTTTGTGACTAAATAAATCAGCATCAGGAACAAAATTAGGGGCACTGGCGTAATTTTCATTTTCTATGGAGATATTAGCATTTGTTATGGGAAGCCTGATTTCTTGAACTTCTGGGTTTCAATTCAATGTTATGATTGACTACCTTTGAAAGATACTTTGATTTATTTCTAAGCTTTTTCTCGATTTCTGATTCCATATGCAATTCTCCACATTCTATGTCGAGTGGCAGTCCAGTTTCTCTTGTTGAAATTAGTTTCCTAACATTATGAAAACTATTATTTAAAAAGGAACAAATGTTACAAGCACTCAATTTTCCATTATTCTCCCATAGATTATTTTTATTACAATATTTTTGTTGTTTTCAATGTGAAATTTGCTAAAATATTCACTAATATCCTCTTGTTTACAAGAAGCGATGCCAGAATTGTCCACCATATCATTACCTAATTTTCTCACAGCTGATCTATAAATATCAAGAGCATGGGACTAGATAATGGATCCTCTATTCGAGTATTTCAAAGATAAATCTTCAATTTCCATATCAATTGTAACTTCAAGAATCAACTTGTAGTGCTTGCAAGAAAGCGTGATGTCATTATCATGTAAAAGCTTCATACAAATGATTAACTCTTTTGTGCTAACTCGTATAACAACTTTTTACGGTATAATTGACCTGAATAAAATTACATGGTCAAAACAATCGAGTTCTATTTGGATTTTAAACAAACAAATAAAGTGGGCAATTGCTCAATTACCTAGCGCACAATTGAAAGCAATTTGAAAGTTTGGTAAAGACTCTAAATTGGAATAACTTTTCCCTTCAAGAAAATACTTTTTTGAATGAACCTCATCTCCTGTTGCTTCATAGAAAATCCCAACCTGAATAATGACATGAAACACTCAAATAAGTTTTGAATGACATCATAAATGCACAACAAGTAACAAACCTACAAAGTACTTTCAAGATAGCAACGGAGGATGCTCCAAGGGCTAAAAATGCATCTGTCTAGGTAAGTGTTGTCTCGCCAAACCACGGTGATGGTAGATCCAAGAAGCTTGACATGATGATGGTCAGTTTCACCTTTAGTTTATATTTAAGAGTTCACAGACTCTATAGGTTCCTTGCTAGATATGATGAACCTTTCCTATAATAATGCATGTCGTAGATTTAGAGCCTCTTTAGCATAAGAAAGAGCCTATTAAACAAAATAGTTATGTTAGAGATAAAAAAATTGGTCAATTTAATTTTTAAAATGCATAGAACCATCATGCTACAATTGAAATGACAAAACAATGTTAAAAAAATCATTTAAAAAATCAACAGATGTTAAAATTGGAATACTGACAAATGAAAGATGAAATATAACCCGATTCAGCTAAAACTATTATGTTTTAGCAATATTCCTAAATTTGATTGTATAGTTAACTTATCTCAGGTACTCTTCTGCCTGCAAAAAGCCTTTTGGCCAAATCATAGCAGATTTGTCCAGCAAAATAGAGCATTTCACACTTTGCGGAAACCTAAAATGACAATAAATAAGTTTACACTTACTAGGTGCAGTATTACATGTTATTCAGGAGGATAAAAGGTAATTTAGAGAACTTACATCTAAGGGAATAAATGATACTACCATCTTAATGTTCTCTATAGTCAGTTTACAGTTATAAAAATACTCAATTTGTTGAACATTTCCTTCATCCAAAATAGAAACCGAAAGATAAAAATTCTGGACAAACATCATCAATAGAGGGTAAGAAGAATTCTTCAAACAATTTGTCCATAAAGTAATAAAGTTGAATTTCTTATCAAGAAGTGGTGAAATTCTTGAAAACAAATTTGGATCAATGAGAGAAGTGCAAAAAAATTGACTTAGCCTTCTGTCACTCATTAGCATGCACAAGCATTTATCTAATGAAAATTTTTCAAACTTGCACAAGATGTTTATCAAAGAATACATGTCAAAGTGAAAATTTAAGAAGCTCTGGATATTTAAAAAAATAATTAGAAGAAAAAAAGGAGTCATTGAGAAAAAAAATCAAGTGTTAACATAAACTGTATAAGTTTAGCTTTCCTTAAACTTTCAAACATTCAAAGACAGCAGATCAAGAGTGTAGAACAACATGACAATTGTATTTTTCACACTCGATTTAAGTTGAGCACTCAAGGTATGATGAGCCTCAAAGTTAAGTTCTGACAGCAAATCAATTGCACACTGTTTACCCGTTTGAGTCCGTTTAATACTCTCAGATTGCTCAAATCTAACTCAGTTTATAAGTTATGGTAATTTTTCTCTTTTGACAATTTTTTGTTTCCACGGATTGTCCACAAAAACTCTTGAATAGCCTTCCAATGATCCAGAAATGTTTATTCAGTGGAACCACTTCAACCACCTACCAGCCGAGATGACTAATCTCAAGGGACAAGTTGATTATTTGTATAATGGTGTGACAGATACTAATGATGAGCCTTCTGATGACCATGTCGAGTGTTTGCTACGACCTGATGTAGATGAGTTCTCCTTCCCTTTCTTTGAGCCCCCTAAAATGAAATTTTTCGCATGAGCGCAAATTTCCCGCTAGGACAAACATTTTGTATATATTTAATTTCGACATTTGCAATGTATATACACGTGTCAATAATTTAGCTCCTCGGATCCTGCAGAAAAGCAGTTGGGGCTGAACCAGGACTGCGGCTTAGGATTCCCATTTGCACCCGGCCCCACACCCAAACTCACACGCGCACACAAGCGTGCGACCGGCTACCTTTTCTTCGTTTGAATTCCAGTCTCTGGTGAGAAATATATTTTAGAGATGGCCTCCTTCAAGCCTCCTCTCTTCCTTTGGCGCTTCTCCTCCGGCGCTCTTAGCTCTGCAGTTTGACGGCAAGCTTGTCATCTTCTTTCATCTGTCGCTCTGCTTTTCGCCCATGTCGACGGCGACGGCTTTGTCGTCGGATGCAGTCGGCGTGGCTAAGACGGAGGCATCCGGAGGAGAAGTGCCGGCCATTAGCGAGCCGCATCCGGGCGTTGTGCCGAAGAAGGCGAGGAAGGATCGGGTATGCACTGCGAAGGAGAGGATCAGCAGGATGCCGCCCTGCGCCGCCGGAAAGAGGAGCTCCATCTACCGAGGGGTCACCAGGTACATCTCTACCTCTTCGCACTGGTTCATGGTATTGAGTTGAGCTGATGGGAGATCGCCGGCGTATTGAAGATAAAAAATCATCGATTTGGCGGCGCCGATTCAATCTTTCGGTTTTTGTACGGTTGATCTGGAGTTCTCTTTCCTTTTACAGCGGCGTCATGCCCTCGCTCGGAGTGATTTGCAGACATCCATCGGAGTTTTTATTCATGAATTAAGTAAAATTTTAATCTATGACAGTGAAGCCAAGGCGAATACTACTTCATTTGGGGGCGTAGAGGAAAAAAAATGGCGGAGCAAAAAAGAAAAGCACAAAAACATATAAAAAGTAGAGACAAGAACAACAAGATTTAGGCACCATTTGGATTTGGCCACTTATTTTCACCGGTCAAGCGGTTATGGTCTAGTTCATGCGGTCATAACCGCTTGACCGGTGAAAATAAGTCCCCCCCAAACAGAGTCTTAAAGTGAAAAAATCCCAAATCTCAAATCCGGAGAAAAAAGTCATGATCCACCACCCGCACCATAGAAATCACTATGAAGAATGTTCAGCAAGCAATGCACCCTTTTGTTGAAACTGCCTGCTTGTTCCTCTTATTTTTCCCTCCATAAGTGAAAAAACCTAGGCCGAAGACCTAATAAACCCATGAAAAAAAGCAAAAATACATATAAAGAACCCTAGGTCGAAGACCGGCGAAAGACATCCAAACAACGGTCAGGGATTCAGGCTCCACAAACTAACAGTGGGATAGAGTTTAGCTTGGACCAAGGGCGGATCTAGGGGATATGAATTTATTTCTCTTGTCGAGACAATGAATTTTGACCGCTTATACGTCAAAAACAGTGACTAGACGAGGAAGAAACGACTCTAATAAGATGAAGATGTTCAAAAACATGATGATGTCTGGCTGACCTTGTTGAAATTTTTGGATCCGCCCCTGACTTGGAGGTTTACCTTCTCACGAATATGTGCTGGGGTCTTAAATGTGAATCATATGTAAATAATGTTAGTTGGATTCTTCCTAATTCGGCAACACGCTAAACAAATATTTTATGTATTGAGAAGAACAGACACAGATGGACGGGCAGATATGAGGCTCATCTCTGGGATAAAAGCACTTGGAATCAAAATCAAAATAAGAAAGGAAAACAAGGTACATACATGTGTGCTCTAACATTTTTCAAGTTCATACTTTCACGTCTAACATATTTTGCTCGCAATACTCGGGCTCTGTTTGGCGCGGTCGAGGCGGTCAAGAACGCGGTTGGTTATGAACCGTAGTTCGTGACCGTTGGACTTCTTGGTGTCGGTCGTAATCATTATCATGCCAAAGAAGCATATATTCTATAATTGTGGCGTTTTTTGTCCAAACTCACATGAGCAAAAATGCTGCTCCAAACTGAGCCTCAATGTATATCATTTCTTGGTGCTAACCATCAATGCTCCAAACCATCAATGCAGCCCCATGCCTCCATTCCCACTACTCCATTCTCATGCTCTCATTGCTAACACTCCAAAGCATCACTGAGGAAACACACAGTCTGAGTAATTGTTGTTTTTTAAAAACAAATTCACCAACCAAAGGAGAAAAAAGTAACATTTTCACTCAATTTCTCCTCATTCAATTAAGTAGACAAAAGCTAACTTCAATTTAATTCCTCTTACCATTTTCATCACTTGTTTATTTCCTTTCTTTCATTTCCATCAAACCAAACAGAGCCTATGAGATTGTCTTTATAATGTTGCTTCAAAATTGCTAGAAATGTTAACAGTATTGACGTTTTCTAAGTTTTTTTTTTTTTTTTTTTGGGGGGGGGGATATTGGTCGCTGCATGGCGCTGCTCATTCAGTGTACCTGGGTAAGTTCTTAACCTCATGTTCTATGAATCGAAGTACTGTAATCTGCAGTTTTGAAGCATGATGAGCATTGCATGTTTTTATATTAACATTGACTAGGCGCATATGACGACGAGGAAGCTGCTGCTAGAGCATATGATCTTGCTGCTTTGAAATATTGGGGGGCTGGGACTCTCATTAATTTTCCTGTGAGTAGCATATTTTAAACCATGATTATTGGCATTTATTTATAATAAGGCCTTTTTTGGCGCTGTGGTGGTGGCCTTCAACGCAGTGGTCATGAACCGTCGTTCGTGAAGCCCGACCTCACCTAAAATAATCCATGCATTTCATGTTCAAAACTAGTTCTTTTTTCTCTGGGGCGGTAATAACCATTGTCTTGCCAAACAAAGCATTCTATGACGGTGGCGTTTTTGTCCAAAATCACTGTTCAAGAAAGTCACGCCAAACGGAGCCCAAGTTTGGTACTCTGCCGGATTAGATTATTTCTGCCATATTGTTGTAGGACAAATGTAATGTGCGAAACTGCAATTATGCCTTGAGGGAACTCTAATGAGTCGATAGGATAATGTCGTGGGGAATTTAGAGTGATGTGCAAGTGCCCAACATTTAATTTAAAAAAATCTGAAATTACAGCAGAATTAACAAACATGAATCTAGATATTAGAAACATAAGCAAAATCTAGCTGAATTTAAGAAGAAAGCATTTCAATTAAATGTCAGCTGAGAGATTCTTTTAAGTTGAACTGAAATTGTGCTAATTTTTATAAATTTATGATCCAAATTTATATGTTTTTTTTGAAAACAGTCAACAAAAATTAATATAGGCTTTCAAATTAGAACTTGCACAAGTAATCGGGATCCGGAAGGATGCGTGGTGGCTGATTCTGATTCTGGACAGGAAAAAAAGAATGTTTCTGCAGTTTCCTGCAGCAGGGAGGAGGTGTGGGCGTCGTTTAGGTTGTTGTGGTGTAGGAGGGTAGTGGGGAGATGTAATGGTGGTGTTGGTGGTGTCCGACTAAATGGAGGGAAGGGCGATACTCATAGCTAGGAACCATGACGAACGATTATGATTGGCCGCTACAAACATACATAAACATTCCTTTTCATTGCAGAACTTCTGAGTAAAATTGGTATGTTTAGGATGCAAGTCCTTGAAAATGCATTAGTCTTTTGTGCCCTTTATGTGCAGGTAAGTGATTATGCAAGAGATCTGGATGAGATGCAGGTGGTTTCAAAGGAAGATTACCTTGTATCACTTAGAAGGTATGCACTTATATTGGCAATTTCTTCATTGAAGCATTGCTCCTTGAGCCAGTGACACATGTTTGAGTTTTTACAGAAAAAGCAGTGCATTCTCGAGAGGATTTACAAAGTTTCGTGGAATCCCAAGGTATATCTTCGCTGCGAATTTTGTTTCATGTTATTTTTTAAGAAGCCAACATATGTCTGTCTCAAGTCCGGATGAAAAATAGTAATGGTTGTGTTAGGCAGATGACCAATATAAAATTTAGTCATCATTTCGCCGACCCCATTATAGTTGCATAAAAGCTTGAGTGTTGTTGCTGTTTTTTTGTGTGAAAAACCTAAAACTGCCTGTTTCTGCATCTTTTTTTGGTATGCGCACTGGGCGATCTTTTCTTTGAGCTTATAATTTAACAAATTAATCTTTCTTGGCAATTCTCCTGCCCGAAAGAGGTGCTAGTGTAAAAAAAACTTGAATTTCTAATTAACCAGCGTTAATTTGTTTTTCAGACAACCTCAAATGAGTAGATGGGATGCACCTTTTGGCCAGATGCTTGGAAACGAATACTACAATTGCAGTGAGTGATGATCAAAGTAGCAGCAGCGTAAACCCTATTTATGGTGTATATTAATTATTAGCTTAAGTAACATAGACTTTTTTTAAATATACTTCCCTCTCCCTAAGCTTATTCAAATGTGATCCTTCCTATCCTTCCATTAAACAACAATTAGGCTCTGTTTGGCACGGCGGCGGCGATCGCGAACACGGCGGTCACTAATTGTTCGTAAACGCCCGACCTTGTCTAAGAAATTTCATTCATTTTTATGTTGAAAACTAGTTTTCTTTTAAAAAAAAAGCCGCTCCAAACTGAGCCTTAATGATCATAATGCATGTTGAGAAGCACTCCATCTCGTAAACAGAACTGTTTATCATCTCTCTGTCCAAGGTGCAGGCAGGGATCCAGCCATGGAAGGGGGGAAGTACCCGAGTGGTGGTGGTGGTTTCACCTGCTTGGACAGGAAAATAGATCTGACCAGTTATATACGATGGTGGGCACCCAAAAAACAACGTCAGCCGGAGTTAGCCGCCGCCACCATCTCCGATGATGCCGGCCGGGAACTTCGAGCCCTGGAAAGCTCGTTCAAGCGACGGAGCCATATAAGCTTCCCATGCTCGGCGCAGCACCTCAAAAAGGGAAATCTCAAGCACGGGGGTAACCTCCTCTACCTGCAGCAGCCTATTGTCCAAATCTGCAGCCTTCAAGAATTTCATGGAAAAAGCATCACAGCAGATCCAGAATAACAACAGCAGCAGCAGCAAAGAACCCGCGGAGCAGGGGAAGTCGGTTCCTCAGTTTTTCGCCGCCGGCAGCGAAGTACTGGATGATGGCTCCGCCGGAGTTACCATGGGGGGGTTCCGCGAACTTCCCAGCAGCCACAGATCACACTACTCTTCGCTGTCTCCTCTGCTCACAGCGCCGCTGAGAACGGCTTGGAATACGGTGGAGCCGCCGATGATGCCTGATCCTGTGTTTTGGACCAGTCTTGTTCCGCCAACCGCCCAATCTCTCGCCGCAGCGACTTCCTCCTTGCCTACAAATCCTGTTCTTCAGTGATGTTATGTATACTTGTTTAATTATCATGACTGAAGCACAGAAGAAGATCAAGTGTGTCAGTGTGTGTGTGTGTTGTAGTATTTTGTTCAGAGAATATCTATGAAGCAGAAATGAGCAGGCATGTACTACCAGTTCTAAACCCTTACATTAATATGCACATGCTAATAAGGGCGCCCTCTAATTCTACATTTCAAAATTACCAAAATTCTCTCTCTCAGTTTATATTGTTAACATATATGTATGTACAAAAGAGGATTCTTTTGGTACAAAAATGTTTAACAAAGTAAACTTAGTTGAGAGATTTTGGTAATTTTAAAAGCTAGAAGGGTGTTTTTTTAGTTTGTGTGATTGTTCTTTTGAAAGTGTAAGAATGGTTTCATTATGGTTGGTTGGTTTGTTTGGTTGGAATGGAAGCCATTTTCAATTGAATTTCGATTCCAATTCAAATTTGAAGCTTCAATTTCGCCCAATCTTCATCCCATGCATTTAATGAGTTTCATTGCAAACTTCTCCAGGACTCTAGTTTAGCAATTTCATCAGCCGGATTCTTATTTAACTAAATTTAGTAACTCTAGTTTCTGCATCTGATTCTTCTAAACTCATTGCTGCCCGGATTTCAGTAACTCTAGTTTCTGCATCTGATTCTTCTAAACTCTTCTTATTTAACTAAATTTTAGTAACTCTAGTTTCTGCCCGGATTTCATGACCAACTCTCTCCTAACAGAATAGAGAGATCCCATTGCTTCACCAAAATACTAGTCACCACCATGAATTAATCATAGAAATACTAAGTTTGAGATTACCGCTAAGGGCCCGTTTGGCACGGCGGTGGTGGTCGTGAGGGTGGTGGTTACAAATCATCCTTAGGGAACCCATTCACTTTTATCTTAGTGTCAACCATAACTGTTATATCAAACCCATACTTATGACGGTGGCATTTTCGTCCAAACTCACCAAAACAAAAGCATTGCGCCAAAATGGAGAACTATTCATAACCAACCATCGCCTTGCCAAACGGCCCCTAAATCTAGAAACTGTATTGGATCTTCTTATCTTCAGATGATCGAAAAATAAGTGCGCAACGGGGAAAAAATTCGGTGATTGTTAACCGCAACCCGTTATTTTACTAGTCGCACCCCAAAATCTCTCAATTTTTCGCGCCTTTTTGAAATACCTCTTGTACATGCAATATAGAAAAAGTGTTCAACACGAAAGTTGTAGATATAGACGAGATCTACAACTTTCATGTTGATCACTTTTCCTAAAAATGCATGTACAAGACGTACTTTAGAAATATGCCCAGATTTTGCATCTTTTCGAAATACGCCTTGTACATGCAATTTCAGGAAAAGTGTTCAACACGAAAGTTGTAGATCTCGTTGATATCTACAACTTTCGTGTTGAACACTTCTGAAATTGCACGTACAAGGCGTATTTCGAAAAGATACAAAAAAATGGAAGATTTTGAGGTGCGACTAGCCAATTACGGGTTGCAGTTAACAATCGCATGAGGATAAAGTTTAAACTAGTGGTTTGAGGCACCAACCAGTGCTGGCTAGAAGTCTACAAAAGTCTGAAACATAAGTATACAACAACTCTTCCTAAAACTAAAAATATCAATATTCAATACACTGACTGAACCGGTGCTCTTCTTTTTCTTATATATAATAACACAGGCTTAATCCTGGAACAAAAAAATAAATAAACTCGGATTCTATTGCAATATCTTCCTGGATGCTACTTTCTGCACCAAGAAGCTCCCCTCGCGGACCCTAAGTCCAGCTTAAATCAAAATAAAATCAATAATTTGACGTAGAAACTTGTTTCGCTCCTCTCAATCTTCTCCCGGACCGGCTGAGCCTCGAGGATGCAGCTTCTTCCGAAGTTGTCATAGGTTGCTTCTCTCTCACATTATTCAGAAACTGCTTCTGTTTTTTGGGTCCAGCATCAAATCTTCTGCTCTTCCGCTTTTCTGGTAATCTTCTCTTATGATTGGCGGTACTAAGATTTTTTGGCGGCGGCTTATTTCGAGCCTGTGAATTAGAATGACCCTGGCTGGTTGATTGGTTTTTGAGATCTTTATGCATCACCTTACTGTGATTCTTATTGTTGGAGAAGCTATTTTTCGCTTTCTTCCATGTCTTCCTGCTGTCGCTATTTGAATATGCATTGTCACGAGGCCTTTTGATCCCTCTGCAAGGTTTAAGACAATCACAATATGATAATTTGATGGAAAGAAATTTATTATCAAGCAAGCAAAACATGCGCGGGAATGGTTCCGACCCTTCTGCGATCAAGTCCGGTGATTTTTTCTTGGACTCGGAAATGTTGGCGCCATTAGAGATTTTTCGGTTCCGCTGTCCCTGCAATTGTGAAGATTAATAATCCCATGATCAGAAGAGGAGTAACCAAATCATAAGAGGAACTATGAGTGATTTCGGGTCTGGTCTCGAATCATTTTTTGAGGGGTTTAGTCGGTTTGGCCGGTTGACATGATAGTATTTGAACTGTAAGTGACACAGAAGGGATTTTGAAATCTCAGTGCTTCATAATTAAAAACCTAAGTTCAATAAGCATCTAAACTAAATTAAGTATGCAAGGGCTCCCAAAAAGAAAAAAAAAGCATGCTTAAATTGGACTTCAAACGTTCAAGTTCCTGAATCCAAGTTCCAAACAAGCCTTAAAAGACTTATTAATGATTATTTACAGAGCAGAAAACACAATCATTACCTCTTTAATGGACTTGACAAAACTTTTATACTTCTCAGGTGCTAGGTTTTGAACAGCTTCCAAGCTACATTTCCTGATCAAGATCTCCATGATAATACCAACCTGAGAAGCAGCAGTTCATAAAATGAGTATATGGGAGATTAAAAAATGGATAAAATAAATATGAAGTGAAAAACAGAGCGTACCTTCGATCTAAAATGATTTTTTGAGATTGAAGACCAAGGCAATATTCCTTGGAGAATTTCAGGTAATAGGCTCATCAGGTCTCCGCAAATTAAGGAGGACACTAACACTTTAACGAAACCAAGAGTCGCCTGCTCGATGTTTAGATCGTACATAAGAAAATGAGCAGTTAATGGTGGAAAAATGTCAATAATGAGAACTCACTTTTATAACTTCGATCGCTTTGTTTTGAAGCAAAATTAAAACCGAGGGTATCAAGTTTGGCACGGAGAGGCAGAAGGCAGCATCATGGTATATCAGCAACGAAAGTGCAGAAACTGCTCCGCTCATGATTTGAGGAGACGAGCTTGAAAGATAGCCCATCACCTGTTAAATTGAAACAGAGTATTATTTTTCAAATTTGAGCAAAGCAAATTCAGATGACAATTAAAAAAAATCACCCGACACCCATCATTTTTTTGTGACAGTTTTAACACATCAAATGTGTATCTACAGGTGAATCGTTTGGTGACTTGTTTGTGAAGTAGACGCCGCACTAGAAGCAAAATTATAGTTCCATCGCAAATATTTGAAATATTCACATTTCTGATTGAGGATTACTGTCTTAAACAGATAATAAAACATTGACGGTAGGTTTATGTAACGTCCCGGTCTACTATCGGTGCGCTACAGGTCTGCATAAAAATGAGTTGCAGCTCAATTAGTGATGAGAACCAATTTAGAGCTCCCTTATCTAGGAGGTCCGGGTTCAAGCCCCAACTTCAACAACCCGTCATTGGAATTAGCATCTCGACCAATCAAATCCGTGGAGATGGGTTGGAGTCGCTGGTCTGCAGACCTATAGCGCACCCACAAGGCGTTACAATTTGCACAAAAATGATCATAATGCTTACCTAGTCTATGGTCTTATTATCTTAATCATTGATCTAAGATTTTTTACACGCAAAAAGTTGGGATTGTATAAAGAATTTGACTACTTCAAGTTCATAAAGTCCAGTACACATTTCAAAATATTCACATTTTTTATAGTGAAGTATTGTCGCACACTAATAATGATTGATTAGGAAGTTTGGTGATTAATATCAATCCACACATGTTTCCTTGTCCCCCCCCCCCCCCCCCCCCCCAACCTTTTGATTCATTTGGAACTCACGAAAAGATTCCAAACCTTAGAATACCCAGGTAAATCCTATCTCGCTAATCATGGTTTTATCCATCAATCACATGTGTTTACACCTCAACTCAAAAACTGACACCTCCGTGAGGTTGCTCATTGTCTTCTCGCCACTATGCATCTTCCCAAATCTTATTCGGACAATGTCGTTATGACATCAGATCATCTCATCAATCGACTACCATCCTGAATCTTGGACTATACTACACCCATCGCCCACCACTCAATCAAATGTGTCGTTCATACATTTCATATGTCACCCCGTGCATTTGGGTGTGTTTGTTTTGTCCATGTTCACAGTCTCATGGGTATAAACTTGATCCTCGGGCACAACATTGTGTATTCATTGATTATTCTTCCACTACGAAGGGGTATCTGTGTCCACCCACCGTCACGACGCATCTTTTGACCATGGATGTTACCTTCTGCGCGACGAATCCTACTTTACAGATTCGACTCACTTCGTTCGTCAGAGGGAGATCAGTGACAATGGTGATATCCCTCTTCCTCTCAGTCCTCCCACTCATAATCTACCTTCCATCCAAGAAATAACCCAGACCCAAGTTTTATCTCTACTTCCAATTTTCTACCATCGCTGACAAACAATTACGCAGACCACTAAAGTTCAAAAACTACCACTGTCCGCCTCAGACTCAAATTATGGAGATGATCTTCATCTTCCTCTTGCTTTGTTGAAAGGTAAAGGAATATGCACGCAACACCCTATCTCCAACTATGTTTTTACCATCACCTTACTCATGCACATCTAGTTTTTGTTATTTTATTATACTCGATTACCATTTCCAAGACGTGGCAGGAAGCCCTGTGTACCCCTGAATGGGCACATGCAATGGAGGACATTTCTGCCTTTAATAAGTATCATATATGGGCTAGTTCTCTTCCCGAAGAAAAAAGCAATTGGTTCGAGATGGGTGTTCTCTGTTAAACAAAACCAAGATGACAAGGTAGAATGTTATGAGGCAAGGCTGGTGGCAAGGATATATCCAAAATCAAAGAGTGGACTACCAGAAGACCTTTGCCTCGGTAGCGAAGATGGAATTCATACGGGTTCTCTGATAGTATGATCATATGTGCTTGTCAAAGTTGGGATCTTCATCAACTTGACGTGAAAAATGTCTTCCTCCACGGTGAGTTGGATGAAGAGGTAAACATAAAAATACCTCCCGAGTTTATGAAAAAGGGGCAAGCGGAGCTAGTCTGCCGCTTGAAGTAGTCATTATGTGACTTGAAACAATCGCCTAGGACATGGTTTGTTAGGTTTCACAAGGCCAAGCGCAAGCTTGTCTACAAGCAAGGATATTCTAATTAAACAATGTTAATTAAAAGACATGATCAGAAGATCATAGTTCTCATTGTGTATGTAGAAGACATGGTAATCACATGTGATGATTCTGAGGAGATCGCTAACCTCAAAGCTCAGTTATCCACAGAGTTCAAAGTGAAGGTTTTTGGAAGATTACGACTTCCTGGGATCTGAAGTGGAAATATCAAATAAAGGCATCCTCATATATCAATGTAAACATGTCTTGGGCATGTTAAAGGAAACCGGAAAGCTTGGTTATACCACAACAAACATTCCCATGAAAGAGAATCATCAGATTGATGATGATAGTCATGATGATAGGATAGATACATCAAGCTATTAGAGGTTGGTCGGAAGACTCATATTACCTATCTCATATGCGTCTTAACATTACGCATGTGGTTGGTATAATGAGTAGATATATGCATACTCCCAGAGTCAAACATCAAGAGGTTGCGCATCGAGTATTGAGATTCCTGGAGAAGACACCTGATTGAGGACTCGTATTCTCTAAGAACAATCACTTAAGGATTAAAGTCTTCGTGAAAATAGACTGGAATGTAAGTCGTGATGATATGAAGTCAATTAAGGGGTATTGCACATTGTTGGGGGAAATTTGGTAACCTGATGAAGCGAGAATTATCAAGAAACAGAATGTTGTAACCAGATCTAGTATAAAGGCCGAGTACTATGAAGGACTATGGTTGTAATCTGTCACAGGATCTAGGATTCCGAAAGCATATCCCTATCCCCTTATACTACGATAATAAGGTTGTCATTAACTCACAACCTCGTACAACATGATAGGATCAAGTATGTTGAAGTCGATTGACACTTATCAAAGGCCACTTGGTTAAAGGGAAAGTGGTCACTCCATTAATTCATTCTAAAAACCTACTGGCTAACGTCTTCTTCACCAAAGGCTTGAATTGCGATATGTTCACTAATGATATACACAAACTAGGGATTATTGACATCATCCAATTTTAGGGGGAGAGTTGATGTTATGTTATATTGTACTATCAAGTCTTCTGTAATACCTGAAAAGAGTAATTTGGTCATATGTGTGCATTTCCTCCATTCATGTATATGTATAAGTTCGAGCCCTTGTTATCTTATGATGGAATAATATTTTCTCTTCCTAGCTTTCTATTGCATCCCCTCTTCTACGGGACATTACTCGATACAGATGTCTGGTCGATAAACTCATATATCTATCAGGACCAAACCTAACATCTCCTATCATTTTGGGAGGGTTAGTCAATTCATGCAGGCTCCTATAGAGTCATATAAAAGCTGTTTTGAAAATATTAAAATACATCAAAGGGTCTCCAGGAAAAAGCTTATTGTTTCAAAGGAACTGTCATTTATGTAATAATGCACATTCAAATGCAAATGAAAAAGGACATCAAAAATTCACTTATGGGTTATGAACGCAAGTCAAGAAAATCCGGTCACTTAGAAAATCAAGAAATAAGCAGTAGTGTCTAAGTCAAGCGTAGAAGTTGAATACAGTAGTATGACTTAGACTATTTGTGAAACGTGATTGAGAACTGATGCGGGAGCAGGAGTCAACCTGCCCGCCACCCTGGAGTCCCACCAGGGGGCGCACCTGGAGTCAGCACCAGACAGCTTTCATCAGGGTCACGGCCCGTACACCCCAACCAGATCTCCGTCACGGAGTCACCACCATGCGACAGGTTGTTGAGGTCGGGGATCCTCAGACCTCCTAGATAAGAGGCTTTCACCAGCACTCTCATCACCAACTGATCCGATGGACCCGCTACCCTGGATTCCCACCAGGGCGCCCACCTGGAGTCAGCACCAGACGGATTTCATTAGCGCCGCGGCCCGTACACCCCAACCAGCTCACCGTCATGGAGTCACCACCATGCGACAGGTTGTTGAGGCCGGGGCTCGATCCTCAGACCTCCTAGATAAGAGGCCTTCACCAGCACTCTCATCACCAACTGATCCGCGATTCAGTTGGTGATGAGAGTGCTGGAGAAGGCCTCTTATCTAGGAGGTCTGGGGATCGAGCCCCGGCCTCAACAACTTGTCGCATGGTGGTGACTCCATGACGGAGAGTTGGTTGGGGTGTACGGGCCGCGGCCCCGATGAAAGTCGTCTAGTGCTGACTCCAGGTGGGCCCCCTGGTGGGATCCCAGGGTGGCGGGCAGGTGGTCTCCTGGTCCCGCATCAAGAACACTTCTAAAAGACATGTTATCATCTATCGTTGTTTTGTGATAATAAAATTGTTATCCAGATATTTAAAAATCAAGCATTCAACTAAACATATTGAAGCTAGTTAGCACTTCACCATAGAGGATGTTATCAAAACACAATATGCACTATGTTTATTTCTTCAGATCAAGAGTTAAATGTCATCTTCACCAAACCAATTTCTTCATTTTTTCAAATATGTCCCAAGTTGGGATTGAATGATATATATGCTTCAGCTTGAGAGAGAATGTTCAAGCCCAAGAGTGAAAATCCACCAAGGGGCTCATTGTAAATTTCTTCTTTTCCTTGCATTTAATCTCATATCTCCTATTGTAATTTTCTTCTCCTGTGCTCTATATAAAAAGGAGCGCTCCCATTTAATAAACTAAATTCTTTGGAATAATAATTATTTAACAAGCAAAATCAACATATAAAAATGAAGAGGGAGAGAAAGAGAGGGAAATAATAATACAAAAAACATGTTATGGTTAAACAAGAAGATACCTTATCCCAAAAAAGTTTCAAGTCACACTTGATCAATGATTAAAATCTGGAAGAAAAGGAACGCATTTAAATTATTTTTATTAAGCTATAGTACTAACTCTACATACTAGCAGACCTAGATATAGATGTCACTAAAATTAAATAAAATAGGCAGAATACCACCAAGGCATAAACTCCTATGAACAACCTATATGAGGAGAAACTAAATAAGAAGCATAAGCTGCAGAAATAAGGAAAATGTGAGAAGAAACCGAAACACAATGTTGTGTGCCTAATGGATTGAGTCACCAGTGGCGAAGCAACTTCTTCCAACTATTGTCTCTGTCTTCCATTATTGTCTTCTAGTGGAGATCTAGCGGAGAATAAGATAATGAACAGCTCTTTCCCCTTAGGAGACTCAACCCTATTCTTAGGAAAGAAAGAGAAAACGAAAGAAGAATAAGGAATTAGGGTAAAACTTACCTTTACCTCCTTTCATTCTTCAATTAATAGCCCCCTCTTACAAGCATAATTAAAAGATACTACAAAAATAAAAATATTGAAACCAAGGAGTCATAGTAGTCCCAAGAAATAGCCACATGAAATCTACAAAAGTAGTTATAGCCGGCCTCCTTAAGGCTGTCAAATAAAGAATAATACAAATCTGATTTGCCTTGTGTATGGGAAAAATTGAAGTTGAAGTCGAATTCATGAAAGAACATTTATAAACATCAAGATGACACTGAACAAAAATAAGTAAGAAGAGTTTAACAGCCACAGTCGCATATATCTATGCTTCAAAAGTGTCCTCATTTACTAGTGGCACAGACTAATAACTGATGCTTAAAATAAACTTATCTCAAAGTAGATTTAGTTGATATATTTAATATAGTCTAGCACCAACATGAAACAAGGCAGTTGTTAAATGTTATGGCTAGTAAATTGGAGAAGTTTAACAAAGTTTTTTTTAACATAAAGATAAAAATCTCCGTTGCTGATTTAATCATAAACTTGCTTGTTAATACATAATTATGACAATTTTGATTGCCAAATTCCTGCAGACTACAGTAACAGGAGTCACATTGTTAACATTTTTATTATAGAGGAAATAGAATTAGCACACTGGACGACTGAAATGTCTCAATGAATGACGTACCATATTAAACAGGAGCAGAAGATCGGAATCTGGACTACCAGAATGAGGGGTCTTCAATTTGACACTTATGGTGAGTAGTGTATCGTATGCCAACTTTCTTGACTCTTTGGACTGCATATTCGAAATAGAATTAAAATAAAAGTTAGAAGCAGATATCAAGTCACATTTGTATAACATAAGCTAATGCCTCTCAACTTCAACAAAATTGGAGCCAAAAGAGTTATTTGACATTCAATATGTTTGAAAAAGGCTAATTGAAATTCCCTATAAAAGGAATAAGTGACAAAATTTAATGACTAGATTCTCTACATCAGATTCCATGTTTCAAAATGCTGAATCAACAATCTAATATTAACAAAACTGTAACTAACTAATGGTGGACATATCTTCAGTTATATGTGAATACAAATCTGATTATCGCAAAAAAAGAGCCAAATCCTAGATTTCATAGGAAATAAGTTGCATGAAGTAGTTTTTAATATGATTGATCTAAAATAAAGAAGACTCATTATTTTTTGGCTGCTCAACAAGAATTGTTCAATTTCTTCAGGTACAATTTATTAGCAGTTCAATTTGTTGCAAATTTGATAATAAACAAAGAGTCGGTCTTGCTTTCTTAATGAAATTGGTAGACTGGCCAGATTTGGTGACTTCAAATGATTTTGGAGATCCAGGTGGAGGCGTGCGACCGAAGGCCAGCGAAGGATATTCTAGGGCAGTGGAGACAACAAAGAGGGGTTTGGACAAGCTTTTGCAAATAATTCAATGGATGGAGGTGTAGGTTGGTGCTGGTTCATGATGTGGTGACGCATGGTAGGCCGTGAAACTTGGATGTGCCAACACTGATGCGAACCTAAGTGAATGTGATGGAAAATGGACTCAAAGAAATACAACGTAAATGAAAATGCAAATGGGTTTTAATTAAATATTCCGGAATTGAAATTTTGCAGTAATGAATTTATAACTGAGGCAAACTAACACTAGATGATTAATAAATTTCAGGCGCACAAACAAATCACGCTAACGTTCGCACCAAGTGTTATTTACCACAACTCCACGATTAAGGTATATAGAATAAAGACAAAAAAGAACAAATACACTAAGGAGTCTAAACACCTAAACAAGTATGAAATATCTTCCAGTAATTAATAATGAAAAAAAACGTACAATAATAACTCACATAGCAGAGAAGATCCGACAATGGCGGCAGACGGGCGTGGTTCCACGAGATGGAAGCGGCTGACAGTGGAAAGGACTCGCTGGTGGTGCCACGAATGGAAATGGGAGGACTGCTACAGGTGGTTTCGCGACTGGAGGTGTGAGGAGGAAGGACTACCTTGGGAGAAAGATTGCTGGAGGGGTGCTGACAATGGAAACGGGATGAGAGGAGGAGATGCGAGAAAAGGAGGCTCAGATTGAGGATGCAGGTTACAGACTTACAGTTACGGCTTGTTGGAGTAGAGGCGGAGTTCTGAAATGGGAAGATGCGGTTGTACGGTGGATCCACGACTGTGGAGGGATTGGAAGGAAGAAACACTGTGGACTTGCGACGTTTGTTGGAGGCGAAGAAGACGGAAATGGCGATGAAGTCGAGCGGTTTCAGTAGGGGTTGTGTGGAAGGGAAGATCGACGGACCTGGGTGTCGGACGAGGGATATGAGTGGAGGGAGAGGTAGCACTGACAGGCAATTTTGGATGCGTCGAGGGGGGGAGGTGAGAGGTTTCCGCCACTGTCGAGGGAAAGAAAAGGAACATGGAAGTGGCGTGCGGCTCTGGTAGAGATAAGGGCGCCGGGAATGTTGCGGGGAAGAAGATTTAGGTTAGAGGCGGTTTGCTCCTTGCGAATGATAGGGATCGTGGGGGAAATAGTCACAAAAATATTGATTTCACAAGAATAACTGAATTTTAACGAGATATGAAACGAGATAATCAAATTAAACCGAGGCTTCGCACCCCGGGCTTGTGGAGTCGCACCACGAATGATTGCTGAAACCTAGATTCTCTCACAAGCTTAGCAATGAATAAATTGCAACGCCCTCCACCCTATTTATAACAAGGGGCGGTTGGGCATCGGGCGTGAACGGCTATTATTGGTTGATACGTTCGAGACCCTAAAAAACCAAAATAAAATAAAATAAAATACATAAAAATAATAGTGTGATGAGTCGGACGCTCTCACAGTCTCGGATCGCTAATTCGATCATCGCCGTCTGCACGAATATAAAAAAAGTGGGACCCACCGACGTGCGGCCCGAAGTCTGAAGACGATCCCCATCAACTCCCCCAACTGAAAAGCATTCATCTCCGATGAGTGGAGATGATCGTACATGTACTGGCGTCGAAGCCCGGGGGCAAGTCTATCAAGCTTCGCCATGGACATCCAAGTACCATCACAAATGGGGCGTCCGCTCCAGTGTACCAGGTAACGACAAGAGGGGCCGTCTGCGGTGGAAATGCACTCATGGGCCACAACATTGGTAATGCGCTCAATTCTCACCTCTCGTGTTAGTGGATCCAGAAGAACCGGTGGAATCATAGGTGGTGTGGGCAAGTCCGTAGGTGTTTTTCCAAGATGGTCAGGGGAAGGATCAGACTGCTCTGGAGACTGTAGGAAGTGGATCAAGGTATGGATCCCTATACTTGAGAGACTCAAAGTACGGTGTTAAATCCTCAGTATTAAATACAAGATGAATACCCATACCGCTGGGAGATCGACCTCATACACATTTGTTCCAATTTTCTTTAGAATCCTATAAGGGCCCATTTACATTGGTTGTAGTTTCTTAGCTGCTCCTTTTGGGAGCCTCTCCAAGAGAAGTCGGATCATGACTTGCTCGCCTACCTGAAAATGTTGTTCACGCTCGTGTTTATCTGTCTGTGTTTAATATAATTCATTACTGCTAGCAATTTTTTCTGAATCACTTCATGCAGTTCATGTATGTGATGAATGAAGGACTCGTCAGACTCACTAGTACGTGACTCTAAGGGTACATGGGCAAGGTCAACAGGTTTCCTAGGCTCATATCCTAACACTATATGAAATGGACTCATGCCAGTAGACCTGTTGATGGAACTATTATATGCAAACTCCGCTACGGGTAAACAGAATCCCAAACCAAAGGGTGGTCACCAACTAGAGACCATAATAAGTTCCCTAAACTCTTATTCACGACCTCAGTCTAACCGTTAGTCTGTGGGTGATAGGCAAAGAAAATTTCAAGGTCATATCTGTTTTATGCCACGACTTTCAAAAGAAACTCAAAAATCGAACATCGTGGTCAGACACTATGGATTTAGGTAATCTGTGTATTCAAAAAATGTCACCCATGAAAAGGGCCGCCACATGAGCTGCATCAGCGGTCTTGCGGCAGACAATAAAGTGAGCCATTTTCGAAAACCGGTCTACCACTACGAAAATAGAGTCGTGCTTTCTCAGAGTGCGAGGAAGCCACAATACGAAATCCACAGTAATGTCGACCCATGGTTGTTGAGGGACTGAAAAAGGAGTATAGAGTCCCGTATTTTGTTAGTACCCTTCGCGACCTGACACGTGCCACAGTGACGGACTACGCGTGCCACGTCCTTTTTCAAGGTGGGCCAATAAAAGCAATCCTCAACCAGAGCAATAGTTTTGTCTCTGCCAAAGTGGTCAGCGACTCCACTTGCATGCAACTCCCAAATCAGGAAGTCTCTGAAAGACGTCCTAGGGATGCAAAGACGAGACCCACGATATAAGTAGTACTCTACAATATCAAACCCATCAGCGGGCTCAGGAGGATTCTTCAAAAATCCCCGGTATATTTCACCAAAGTCGGGGCAGGTGGGGTAGTCACTAGGCAAACGATCAAAACTAGTCGTACTAGCACTAAGTGTGCAGAGGAGGGTCACACGACGATTAAGGGCGTCGATGGGTTTGTTCTCAACACCCGTGCGGTGTTTGAGAATGATACTAACTAGGGAATCCAGAGGCAGAGGAGGGGGGTGCCAGTGGTAGAGAGGAGGAAGAAAAAGAGAGGGAGAGGATTTAGGGTTAGAGGGAAATCACAACATTCATCCAAGATAACATTACAAGTCCAAATCAGCCCCTCTTATAGAGGAGGGGGCTAATAACAGGAAATATAAAATAACATAACATAAAACATAAATTGAATATTAATTATTCTCCGCACCGACCCCGTCTGGGTCGTCCTCGTCGGTCCAAGCCGCTCCCGACGCACCCGATTCAGCTTCATCGGTTCGCGCCACGTTCGCCGCGAGTATCAGTAACAATGTCGCCGTCTAGAAAATGTCTTGTCCCCAAAGTAGTAGTCGGAGTGGTGGCGACAACAGTGATCCTGCAACAACCCATGGCTTCGGACTCCAGATGATAAGTCCCAGCAACCGGGCCCTCCTACGGGCCAGAGTCCCCCAAAGGTGGTAGTAGCGACCAAGTAGCTTGGCTGGGTAGTTCGGCGCCAGCTGTCGGCTTTCTTCCAGACCAAAACCAGCTGGGCTGGTGGCAACCCTGTCGGAGGCTGGGTGACGCCGACGCGGGCCGTAGGAAGGCTTTAATAGTCTGTCTGGGAAGGAAGGGGCACAATGGATGAGCCCGAGATGACCCCCAACCTTGCGGAGAAAACGACGTATGTGGGCTGCTAGATCGTGCCGAGGGAGATCGGAGAGCGTAGGAGGGCGGAGTCGCCGTCGAGGCGACATGGTTGTCCCTCGTGCAGGAATTGCATGAACCTAGTCTACTAATTGACGCATACCTCGTCGAGCGTGTAGAGCCAAGCCACTCCCGGCACGGCGTCGAGGTCGCCTAAGCCAAATGCGTAGAAGTTCGCAATCACGGAATAGGGCCACATAGAGAGAGAGACGACCGTGTAACAACCCTGAGTCGGGAAGTGACGCCCATCGTCCATGCAGATCGCAATGTTCAAAACAGGAATCAAGGGAAGACAGAGCTGCTGCACCAGGAGCTCGGAGATAAGGTTGTGGCTTGCACCACTGTCCACCATGATGATGATCGGGAGATCCCGCAATGTGCCCGAGAGCTGCATGGTCTGCTGGTCGGAAATCCTGCCTGTCGAGGCGCAGTACAACACTAACCGGTGGAACGTAGCTGCAGTGGAGTCAAGAGGTGTGTCCTCCGGTGAGAGCTCCAAAGCCTCAAAGTCGGCCAAGGTAACCTCCGGGTCTACATCATTGATGGTGGCACAGAACTCCTTGATCGCGCAGACGTGGGTAGAAGAATAAGGCTGACTACAACGTAAACACAACCCCTTTCGACGGAGGTCGTCCAACTCGCGGGTGGAGAATCGCTGAGCAGGGGCCGGTCGGCCTAGTAGAGCGGCTAGTGGAGGCCGAGGTGCTGGTGTATCTGGAGTAGCGGTCTGCCACGGTCGGTCTCCCGACGGAGGTCTGCCAGACGACGATGGTGGTCGAGGAGACAAATCCGCCTCCACAAGGCAGGCCATGTTGAGGGCATCAGAAACCGTCTGGGAATGGTGAGTGCGAAGCCGAGAGCGGGTGTGGGGCAAGAGGCCCTGGATGAAGAAGCCAAGTTAATGATCCGGCGGTAAGCCCGGAACATGGGTAACGAGGGCCACAAAATCATCGATGTAATCACCCAATGCACCGGTTTGACGTACCCCACATAGTCGTTTGATGGCGGATCTGAAATAGCGGCTGTCATAGCAGCGGATCATCTCCTCTTTGATCTCTGACCAAGAGATAGCCGAGTTGGACTGTCGGAGCCACCGGGCCCAATGAAGGGCGGAGCCGTCGAGTCGCACGACGGCGGTAGAGACCTTGTCCTGCTCGGGAGTATGGTGGAGATCGAAGTACTGCTCCGCCTTGGCAATCCACCCAATCGGGTCCACACCTGCAAAGGTGGGAAGGTCCAGGGCGAGGGTTGGGCGGCCTGGAAGAAACGGGGCCGCGTAGTCTCCTTTGTGTGGGAGAGGTGTCACACCGAGGATGGACGCGCCAGTGGTCGGGCATGCGGATCCGTTGGCGGAAGAGGCAGCGGATGGTTGGAGGGCATCGAACTTGGCATGAAGGGCGAGAAGGGAGGCATGCATGGAGGCCACGAGGGACTCCTGAGCGTCGACGCGGTGGAGGAGGGCCCTGGTGGAGTCCTCCAGCGGCGGTTCGGAAGTGGACCGTGTTGTAGGGGCCATGGTGGTGGCTGGAGCTCGGGGCGCGCGACGTAGCGACGACGCAGGCTAGCGCGGCGGCGCAGCAAAGCAGGAGCGTCGGGACCGTATACAGGCCGACGAAGCAGGCAAGACGCAGCACGGGTCGGCACAGGCGCGTCGGGCGGAATCGCATGTCGGGCGGAACTACGCGTTGGGCGGGAGCATGTGCGTATGTTGCGGAAACGACGCGAGCGGCGGTCGCAGGAATGGATCGCGGGAACGACTTGATCGGGAGTGGTCGACAACGAAAAATCAACCGGCGGCCAACGACCAGCGGAGCGGCAGGTCGGACCAATTTGATACTAACAAGGGAATCTGGCGGTAGAGAGAAGAGGAAGAGAAAGAGAGGGAGAGAAATTAGGGTTAAAGGGAAGGGGGAAACCACAACATTCATCCAAGATAACATTACAAGTCCAAATCAACCACTCTTATAGAGGAGGGGGCCAATAACAGGAGGGGTGCCAATACCATGAAATATAAAATAACATAACATAAAACATAAATTGAATATTAATTATTCTCCGCATCGACATCGCCTGGGTCGTCCTCGTCAGTCCAAGCCGCTCCCGATGCACCCAGTTCAGCTTCATCGGTCCGCGCCACGTTCGCTGCAAGTATCCATAACAAAGAACATAATGAAAATCTTGTAAGTATTTGACCCACTTGGGATGTCTATGCTCCAGTTTGCGTTGTGAATCAAGGTAGCGCAAGACCTGGTGACCGGAGTGTAAAACAAAATCCCGTGGGAGGAGATAGTGTCTCCAATAACGAAGAGACTGCACCACATCATACAACTCTCTATCATAATTTGAGTACTTCTGTCAAGCCTCATTCAGCTTCTCACTAAAGTAAGAAACTAGATGACCTTCCTGACTCAGTACTTCATCGATACCAACGCCAGTTGCGTCGCAGACTACCTCAAACACTTGGAGAAATTGGGCAATCACAACACAGGTGTGAGCGTCAATTTTGCCATGATCTCATTAAAGGCGCGAGTGGCGGCAATTGTCCACTGAAAATCTCCATTCGATAGACAGCATGTGATGCGGGCCATAATGGTGCTAAATCCCTGGACAAACCTCCTATAAAAGGTGGCTAGCCCGTGGAAGCTACGAGCCTTAGTGATAGTGGAGGGAATGAGCCACTCACAAATAGATTGGACCTTATTCGGGTCAACAGTTATGTCGGGCGCTGAAATGATGAACCAAGGAAGCGTACAGAATCAATCAGGAAAGAACACTTCTTCACGTTCACATACAGCTTCTCCTTTCGGAGAACATCAAATACAAGCCTCAGATGGCCCCGATGGTCGTCAGAAGAGTGGCTATAGATCAAAATATCGTTAAATTAGACGACCAAGAATTTGCCCATGAAGGGCCGAAAGACAGGAGTCATGACGCGCATAAAGGTGCTGGTGGCGTTGAACAGTCCAAATGGCATGACCAACCACTCATAAAGACCATCTTTGGTCTTAAAAGATGTTTTCCACTCATCTCCCTCGCGTACTCTAATCTGGTGGTACCTGCTGCGAAGATCGATTTTCAAAAATAACTGGGCTCCAGCCATCGTATCAAGTAAATCATCCAACCGGGGAATGCGAAAACGATACTTTATAGTAATTTTATTGATAGCCCTACTATCAATACACATTTTTTAACTTCCGTCCATCTTCGGGGTGAGGAGGGCAGGAACTGCGCACGGGCTCAGACTTTCTCGAATGAATTGCTTCTTCAGCAACTCATCAACCTACCGCTTGAACTCAACATGCTATTCTGGATTCATCTGGTAATGGGGTAAATTCGGGAGTGAAGCCCCTGATATCAAAACTATGACACCTGAATATCTCGTAATGGGGGTAACTCGTCGGGTAACTCATCTGTAATAAGATCACTATAATCATTCAGGAGTCGTCAGACCTCGGGTGGAGGCTCAGGAATCTCAGTAGGGATCTCAGAAGCCATGGTGGATGCCACTAAGTAAAAGATACCGGCGATGGCACTATCTCTCATAAACTTGTTGCAATGCAAGATGTGCAGCGGTCTCGATAAGACAGTACTAGTAGAGGGTATGACCTTCCCCCGAGGACTTCTCCTTGGGTTGGGTCAGCGTTAACGTGATCTTACGACCCTTGTCGTAGAATACATACGTGTTCAAACGAGTGAAACATGTGACATCACGGTCGTATATCCAGGGTATCCCAAAAAGAACGTGGGCGACGTCCATAGGGATGACATCACACCAAACACGGTCCTCAAATAAAGCGAGAGTGGTCGTAACTAGGCACCTCTGGGTGACCTGTATCGCAGTCTTATCGACCCAAACAACTCGATAAGGATGGGGATAAGGTTGAGGAGTCACCTGCATCCGCTTTAGTGCTCGTTGGGCTACGATATTCACACAACTCCTGCTATCTATGGCTAGCTTACAGGGACCACCTGCACTGGGGAAATATGTATAAAAGATCGTCGTACGACGCCAATCCTCATCAGTACGGGGGGTATAAAGGATACATTGTATAACCCGTAACTCTAGAGAGCGCTCAACATCACTCTCTCAACCGTCCTCAACGGTGGCAACAACCTCCTCGTCAGCAATCTCCTCAGCATCAGCACTGGGTTCGCTATCATCAACTAACAGATTTTTCGTAGGGCATTGGGCCGCCATGTGACTCCTACCCGAGCAACAATAACACTGAATGTTTCTCAACTTGGGATCCATGGAAGATCCAGTGGTAACATCCTTTCCCTCCGTGTCTGCGGGAGCACGAGGGGCCCTACAGGGGTAATAGTGGTCGGTGGTGGCCTCCTAAATATGGACCCGTCTGACTTGGAAGAAATGAGTCAGGTACCAGTGAGTCGCAAGTACTGCTTGTACTCGAGAGCCATCTGATAAACTTGTTCTGCCGCCTCTAACCGGTGGGGAATCAACTCTCTACGCAACTTTGATCTCAACCCAGTACAAAATCGGGCTGTGGTGGCACTAGTCTCCTATCGCAGGTCACTCCTCACTGATAACTCATCAAATCGAGTTATGTACTCCACTACAAAATGCATGTCTTGGCGCAGCGCATAAAGCTGATCTAACAATTGACCCTGATAGGAGGCGGGAAGGGTATTTCTCCTTCAGGCAACATTTCATGTCATCCCAACAGATAATAGGGTGGTATTCGTCTCGTTGAAGAGACCTCTGTAGACTGACCCAAAAAAATTTGGCTGGACCGACGAACTTCATTTTCGTGAACCTAACACAACATTCGTCACTCATATCATACCACTCAAAGTAGCGGTCCATCTCCTGAAGCTAGTCGCTAAAAGTCTTTGGGTCAAGCCGACCATCGAAGGTAGGGGCATTAATGTGTATGCGACGGGTAATATCGTAATCAACGTTTGGTGCTCGACGTGGCTCAAGATACTCATCCAAGTAATCATCCGCTCCGTAGTCATAACAGTCCTGAGCTCTTTCCTGTGGAGCCTTGATGTCGTGGGGGAGCAGGTGCAGGCTGACGGGCACAAACATAATCAAGATGTACCCTTCATTGTGGAGCAGGCTCTAGAAGTGGAACAGCCTCTCATGGAGGTCGATTCCTAACACGCGCATCTTGTGGAGGGAGGGCAACCCGACCTTCCTCAAAGGGAACAACGGGTGGAGTGGGAGGGTTGTCCCTGCTTTGAGAAGTGGAGTGCTCTTGCTGAATTTCTAGGGTTCCGACGCGACTGTGAAGATCGCCATATAGTGTCGTCAATTAATCAAATTGATCTATCATCAAGCGTTGGAACTCCGCTTGTGTCAGCTCCGAAGTGGAGTTGGTGGCCCTCTCGACGGTTTTGTTCAGGTTAGACATGGTTTGACGGTAAGACCTAGCACTACGTAACATGCAAGTGCCCTAACCCGCCTATGATACCAAATTTGACGAAGGATAGGCCATGCAACTTGGGTGTGCCGACACTAATGTGAACCTAAGTGGATGTGATGCAAAATGGACTCAAATAAATACAACTTAAATGAAAATGCAAATGAGTTTTAATTAATTATTCCAGAATTGATATTTTGCAATAATGAACTTATAATTGAGGCAAATTAACACTAGATGATTAATAAATTTCAGGCGCACAAACAAATCACGCTAACGTTCGCACCAAGTGCTATTTACCACAACTTGCATTATTAAGCTATATAAAATAAAGATAATAAAGAACAAATACACTAAGGAATCTAAACACCCAAATAGGTATGAAATATCTTCCAGTAATCAATAATGAAAAAAAATAACATGTACAATAATAACTCACGTAGCAGAGAAGATCCGGCAATGGCGGTAGACGGGCGTGGTTCCACGAGATGGTAGCGGCAGATAGTGGAAGGGACTCGTTGGTGGTGCCACGAATGGAAATGGGAGGACTGCTACAGGTGGTTTCGCGACTAAAGGTGTGAGGAGGAAGGCTACCTCGGGAGAAAGATTGTTGGAAGGGGTAACGAACAGGGAAACAAGATGAGAGGAGGAGATGTGGGAATAGGCGGCTCAGATTGAGGATGCAGGTTACAGTTACGTCTTGTGTAGAGGTGGTGTTCTGAAATGGGAAGACAAGGTTGTACGGTGGATCCACGACTGAGAGAGGGATTGGAAGGAAGAAGCACAGTGGACTTGCAACGTTTGTTGGAGGCGAAGAAGACAAAAATGGCGATGAAGTCGAGCTGTTTCAGTAGGGGTTGCGTGGAAGGGAAGATCGACGGACCTGGGCGTCAGATGAGGGATATGAGTGGAGGGAGAGGTAACGCCGACGGGCGATTTTGGATGCGTCGAGGGAGACATGCGAGAGGTTTTCGCCTCCGTCGAAGGAAAGGAAAGGAATAAGGAAGTGACGTGCGGCTCTGACAGAGATAATGGGGTCGAGAATGTTGCGGGGGAAGAAGATGAAGGTTAGAGGGGGTTTCCTCCTTGCGAATGACAAGGATCGTGAGGGAATAGTCATGGAAATAGTGATTTCACAGGAATAACCGAATAGTAACAGGATATGAAAAGAGATAATCGAAATAAACTGAGGCTTCGCACCCCAGGCTCGCGGCGTCGCACTACGAATGATTGTCAAAACCTGGATTCTCTCACAAACTTAGCAATGAATAAACTGCAGCACCCGCCCCCTATTTATAACAAGAGGGAGTGGTTGGGCACCGGGCATGAACGACTATGATTGGCCGATATGTCTGAGGCCCTAAAACACCAAAATAAAATCCAAAATAATAAAATAAAATACATAAAAATAATAGCGCGACGAGCCGGACGCTCTCGCGGTCTCGGATCGCTGGTCCGATCATCACCTCTCGCACGAATATATAAAAGTGGGCCCCACCGACGTGCAACCCGAAGTCTGGTGACGATCCCCATCAGGTGGGTTTGGTTGGACGTTCAAAATCCATTAGAGTGGCTTCAGATACACTCAACTCCTCTAGAGAAAATGATTATACTAGTCAAGTATTAACACTGATTCCTATGTCTGGAGAGCAAGTTGGTAAAGCTTTGATAATATTATAAAGGTCCCAGTGTCTATCTGGGACGAATGATGCAAGAAGTGGAGGTCAGAGCCGGGTAGCCATTTACTAGTTGTAGGGAATGTGATGTTCAACCTACTAATGGTCAGGGATATGATTGGACAACTGTCTACCACATACAAAAAGTGGCCCGGATAAATGACTATTTACCACAGACAAAAAGGGGCTAGGCTAGAGAGGGAACAACCAAATTATGTTCCCGAGGACAATCTTGGTGAAACTAAGTGTAGCAAGGTCAGTTAGAAAGGGAATGGGGAGTGTTGTGTCATATGGACCAAGGTTTCAAAGGCAGATTTGGAAGGGCTGCTAAACAAGAACGAGGTCAAGGTTTGGGGTAGTTCTCCTATTTGGACTTGGTCATTCTTGTATTGTTCATTCTTTTGTATAACGATGTACCATACACTCATTTATTTTCTTCACCTAAAGCTATTTTATTTTCATTGATTTTAAAATATTCCTGTCATTAATTGATACTTTATTACAACTAGGTTGGAGGTAGCATGTACAAGGAAACAACTGCATTATAAAATGAAATGAAACTTGGGACTTGATACACTCCTTCCTAACAGGAAGAAATGACTCGATGCATACAAATCGATAACAATGACTCAACGCATGCAAATCGATAACAATGACTCAACGCATGCAAATCGATAACAATGACTCAACGCATGCAAATTGATAACAATGACTCAACGCATGCAAATTGATAACAATGACTCAACGCATGCAAATCGATAACAATGACTCAATGCATACAAATCGAAATAACATACTTAAAAACTCGTAATAAAATTTATGTAACCTAATTGGTGATGGATAGTGGGGACCCATAACAATCTCAATTGTGTAATCAAATTTTCTTTGGATCCTTACATCACCACCACACATTTGATGGATGGTTAATTTATCAAAAAAGATGAACAATTGGATAATCATAACAACAACAAACTGCTCATTGCCAAAAAATTCAACAACGCAATGATAATCAATTAGTAATTAATAATACGTATGGTTGAAGGAGTTTTTTATTTAGCCATCTAAGAAAATTTTGGTCATCATTGAAAGGTCAAACAATATTTTAAATCAATACAAATAAATGATAAATTGGTGCAAGCATGAAATTTGGAAAAATTACATGTAATTTCAAAAACAAAATTGTTTAAATGTGTTAGAGAAGCCCATTTGACAAAGGCCCATTATGTATTTTTTATTGTTATTTCTCTCTTCTCTTTAGTCCCACATCATGTATAGGACCTTCTTCTCTCTTTCTCCATCCTATAAATATGTACTCATTTTTTGTATTTGAGACAAGTGAACATATATACAAGGTTCAATTTTCCTTCTCTACATGGTATCAGAGGGAGGTTCGGCCTCTCGCGGACTCCCGTTTTTTGTCCGCCTCTGTTGATCTTCAGCGGCCTGCCTGCTTGTCTTCAGCGGCCTGCCTGCTTGTCTTCAGCGACCTGCTCTTCAGCGGCCGCTGAAGCTGCTCTTCAGCGGCCTGATCTTCAGCGGCCTGCTCTTCAGCTCCTGCTTTCTCTTCCTCCCGTGGTTGTGCATCGTCACTGGCCCCTTCATCAGCTGGATATCAAGAATGCGTTCTTGAATGGTGATCTTCAAGAAACCGTCTACATGCGTCAACCGCCCGGGTTTGAGACCACGGGGGAGTCTAACGCGCGTCTTCTGAAGAAATCCATCTATGCTCTCAAACAATCCCCTCGGGCGTGGTTTGACAAGTTCAGCATGGTTGTTCGGTACATGGGCTTCACTCGCAGTTCCGCAGACTTCTCCTTATTCACTCGACACCGGGCAACATGAACGGTCATTCTGCTGGTTTATGTTGATGACATCCTGCTCACGGGGATGATTCAAAAGGGAATTCACGCAGTCAAACAACATCTTAGCACTGTGTTTCAGACAAAAGACCTGGGGCATCTTCGCTACTTCCTCGTTCTTGAGGTCGCACGACGTCCGGATGGGCTTGTCCTCTCCCAACGAAAGTATTGTCTTGATCTACTCAAAGACGCTCGTCAGTCTGGTTGCAAACCAGCTACTACTCCGATGGAGGCAAATCACAAGCTGTGTGCTCATGCCTCTGATGATGATCTGCCCCTCCAGAACCCAGAATACTATCGACGCCTTGTGGGAAAATTGATCTACCTAACGATCACACGGCCTGATATATCATTCGTTGTTGGGATTGTCAGTCGGTTCATGCATGCTCCTCGGGTTTCTCATCTCCAGGCAGTTGAAAGGATCCTCCGATACCTTAAGGCAGCTCCAGGTCAAGGGTTGGTTTACAAACCCTCCAACTCTACTCCAGCATTAGATGCATATTTTGATGCCGATTATGCTGGCTCCCTGAACGATCGACGGTCAACCAGTGGATTCTGTACATATTTTGACGGTCATCTCATTACATGGAAAAGTAAGAAACAAGCCGTGGTTGCTCGATCCTCCGCGGAAGCTGAATACCGATCGATGACATCGGTTGTCTCAGAACTCACATGGCTCGAAAGCCTCCTTGCTAACCTGGGGGTAAAACTTCCTTCATCAGCTGTTCTATTTTGTGACAGTCAAGCGGCCATGCACATTGCAAAGAATCTGGTATTTCACGAGCGCGCGAAACATATCGAGGTAGACTGTCATTTTATTCGGGAGAAAGTTCAAATGAAGAAACTTGAATTAAAGCATGTTCCAGGCACTGATCAAGTTGTTGATATTATCACAAAGGCTTTATCAAGTACCTTATTTTACCAATGTTTGTCCAAGCTGGGTGCATATGACTTGTACGCTCCAGCTTGCGGGGGAGTGTTACAGAAGCCCATTTGACAAAGGTTCATTATGTATTTTTTATTGTTATTTCTCTCTTCTCTTTAGTCCCACATCATGTATAGGACCTTCTCCATCCTATAAATATGTACTCATTCTCTGTATTTGAGACAAGTGAACATATATACAAGGTTCAGTTTTCCTTCTCTACAAAATGTAATAACATTTAATCAAGGAAAAACTATGCACAGACAAATCACTGTATATGCTTATATTTATGCGAGGTAGAAAGGATGTGTACAAGTGACTAGAGGATGAATATATATTCAATTTCATTTTACTTCGTATTTTAGAGCCCCATTTTCCAAGCAATTCGAGACCAAGGCTCTGTTTGGTAAAGCGGCACGGGAGCTGCACGCAGCAGTGGCAGGGGAAGCAGCGCCAAGCAATAAAATGAAAGGCGCGGTGGAACAATGTCGGGTTTGCGTTTCGCCAAAAACCACGGCACGAGTGATTTCTCCGCTTTCTTTTCTTCTTCCCCGATTTTCTCCTGCGCCCTAGCTGCAATGTCTTCTCCGTCGTCTCTCTCGCGCTTCTCATGTGCCCTAGCTGCAGCGTCTTCTCCGTCGTTCTCCGTCGCTATTCTCCTGTTGCCCTAGCTGCAGCGTATTCTCCACCGTTCTAGCCCGCTCTTCTCCGGTGGTAAGATCCCCTTCTCAAAAAATTTTGTCCACTGTCTATTGTGGAGATCATAACGTTAACAATGCATATTCTTCTACTCTATAATATATCAAGCAATGAATGTTTGAGCACTTAGCATTGCTTCTCTTTGGCATTAAAAATCTCTAGTTTATCATCATTACGTTAAGTTCATTTACCAAAATAACTTGATATTCTGAAAAAATGTGGGATGTTGTTTGATTTGAGAGTTTCTTGAGCCTTTTCATCTGCCAGATATAAAGGAAAAGCTGATGGCATTTATTGATGTATTTAGTTGACTGTAACTTTGTATTTCAATGTCCATTTTCCCCCTTTTAGAATTTTGATGCTTGATTGTAAGGTACTTTCTTTTATTGTGGCGATAACATAACCTTTAAAATGTTTCTACTCCACCAAATGATGATTGCACATGTAGAAAAGAATTTAGTACCATGCAATTATGATATGGCAATGTTAGTTGGTTATCTAAACAAGCTTGACAAGTAATGATTATGTATTTGTATCAAATGTTGGACTTGTATATAGTTTAAATATTTACTGAATTCAGACTCATTGCAAAAAGTACCATGACTAGAATTAATTTAGATTGACAAACTTGGAAATGAGATAAATCTCTGAAATGTTTTCTAATAATTGCATTTGTAGATTTCTTCTATTTTTGTTCCAGCTTCCTAATTTGTGAGTTGTGAAGAGCATACAATTAATTAAAAATAGTTTTTGAACAAGTAAATTCAAGTTTACATCCATTTCTTCTCAGATTCATCCAATAAGGTTTGGAATCTGTTAGAAAAGCCCATGTAAATGGGCCCATATTGGGCCCTTATTTTCTCCTCCTTCCTTCTTCTCCTTTTAGTCCCACATCATTGTATAGGATTTCTTCTCACCTTTTCTCCCCTATATATTTGTATTCTCTCCTTATATTTTGATATAGAAGCAATACATACAAGCTTTGAGCTTTTCCAACATGGTATCAGAGTCAGGTTGTCCGCCCTCGCGGTTTTCCCTTTTTTAACCGCTCGGCTTTGCTTCTCCGCCTATCCGCTCTCCCTCTGCGGCCTCCTCCTCTACCGCCCGGGTAGCGGCCTGTTCCTGCCCATCTCTTCTCTCAGCGACTTCTCCCTCTTAAGTCGTTGACTCTCCTCTTCCTCTCTCCCTCCCGTGGCTCCACCCCTCTGCCTCCTTTTATATCTTCTACTCTCTCCCGTGGGACCCACTTCTCTTTGCTTCTAGCCGCTTGCGGTTTGTCTGCTTGCCGCTTGCGGTCTGTCCGCCTCTAGCCGCTCGAGTTCCCCTCGCGGCCTCTCTCCTCTAGCCGCTCGAGTTCCTACTTGCGGCCTCTCTCCTCTAGCCACTTGAGTTCCTACTCGCGGCCTCTCTCCTCTAGCCGCTCGAGTTCATACTCGCGGCCTCTCTCTCCTAGCCGCTCGAGTTCCTGCTCGCGGCCTCTCTCCTCTAGCCGCTCGAGTTCCTACTCGCGGCCTCTCTCCTCTAGCCGCTCGAGTTCCTACTCGCGGCCTCTCTCCTTTAGCCGCTTGAGTTCCTACTCGCGGCCTCTCTCCTCTAGCCGCTCGAGCTTCTACTCGCGGCCTCTCTCTCCTCGCCGCTCGAGTTCCTACTCGCGGCCTCTCTGCTCTAGCCGCGCGCGTTTCCCCCCCCGCGCAGTCTTTCCTCTGCTAGTCGTGCGGTTTGTTCTCACCGCGGCGGCTTCTTCTTCTTTTTCTCCTTCTTGCGCGGTCTCTGCCCCTCCAATTTGCAGCGGTCTTCCCCGGCTCCATGGGTTCCTCTGTTAACTCTACCGGACAGGCGATTACTCCTCCTGCTGACCGTCCGGCCTCTCTTCCAGATCTTCGTGATGAGTTGCGGATCACCACTATATCCTTATCTGGGAAGAAAAACTTTGTTCCATGGGTCCACTCTGTTCGGCGTGTTCTTCAGGCCAAGGGCCTTGTGCTTCACCTTACTAACGCTCCTCCTGTTCCCAATACGGAGGAGTGGCTACACAATGACGGCCGATTTCAAACATAGCTCCTTAATTCTCTAGAGGGTGAGCCGCATATCAAATGGTCATGTACCATGAGACCGCCAAAGCCATGTGGGAGGAGCTTCACTCCTTATACTCTGGAAAGGATAGTCTTCAACATCTCTATGACATTATTACCGACTTTCAGTCCCTTGATGCTGGTGAGGCGGCTGACATGACCTCTTTTGTTGCTCGGGCCAAAACTCTGGCCGAGGCCTGGATCCAGCATCAGCCTTCTACCACTGATCTTGCTGCTCAACGCGCGCAAAAGGAGGCCGTCTGCATTGTCATGATGATGGCTCGGGTCCCACCTCACCTTTCGGGATCAAGTATTGGCTTCGGCTTCTACCCCCTCTCTCTCAGATGTTTGCTCTATGCTCCTTCGCGTTTCACCACCTCTGGATCCTCTGGCACCCTCCTCTCCGGCTCTTCTTCAGCAGGCCCCTCCTCCCTTACTTCCCCAACCGCCTTCTGCTCGCGGTGGCCGTTCCGGCTCTCGCGGAAGGGGACGTGGGGGTCGGGCCCGCTCCAAGTGCTCTTACTGCGGCCGGGATGGCCACGCGGATGCTGTTTGTTATAAAAAACATGGCTATCCTCCTCGCTCCACTGCAGCCGCTGCTGATGGCTCCTCCACTGGTCCTGACCTTGCATCTGTGCGCTCCAGCTCCAGCACCTCCAGGGACTTCTTAGCCCTCCTCCTGCCTCTGTTGCCTCCACCTCTACTGCAAGTATTACTTGCCTTTCCTTCGGTCCGTATTGGATCTTGGAATTCGGAGCTACTCATCACATCACCTCGTTGCGGCCTCTCCAGTACTCGGATGCTCCTCATCCGAAGTATATCACAGTCGCTAATGGTACGACTGCTCCGGTCTCCGGCTGTGCCGACCTCTCTCTTGCCCCCTCCCTCTCTCTTCGCTCGGCTCTTTATGTTCCGAGCTCTCCGTTTAACTTACTTTCTGTTGGCCGCATCACTCATGATATGGATTGTTCCGTCACATTTACTCCCTCTTCTTTTTTGATATAGGATCGGCAGACGCGGACTATCATTGGTAGCGGCCGACTGCAGAACGGGCTCTACCTTCTGGATACCTCTCCGACTATTCTCTCTTTTGTCTCCGCTGTGGACTGACATCGTCGCCTTGGACATGCTCCTCTTCCTGTTCTCCGAAAGGCCCTGCCTGATGTTTTTTTACCTGTTTTTCATTGTGATTCCTGTATTTACGGCAAACAGCCGCGTACTTCTTTTCCTGCACATTGTACTCGGAGCGCTGCTCCCTTTGATTTACTCCATTCTGATATTTGGGGTCCTTTTAAAGTTACCAGTATCTCTGGTTACCGTTATTTTCTCACCTTCATTGATGATTACTCTCGCACCACGTGGCTTTACCTCCTTCGGGACCGCTCCGAGCTCCCTCGCATATTTCGCGCCTTCATCCAAGAAACTCGCACGCAATTCTCCACCACTATTAAAACCGTGCGCACCAATAACGCTCGCAAATACACCAGCTATGAATTTGCCACCCTCTGTGCTGAGTTCGGTGTTCTTCATCACACCTCTTGTCCCTATACCCCCCCCCCCCAACAAAATGGGGTTGCCGAACGGAAGAACAGCCACCTGCTCGACGTTGCCCGCTCTCTCATGATCCAAATGCAGGTTCCAAAACATTACTGGAACTTTGCGGTTTCCACTGTCTGCTTCCTCATAAACCGCCTCCCTTCCTCGGTTCTCAACTTTGTCACCCCCTTCAGTCTCCTCTTCCCCTCCACTCCGGCTTTCCCTCTTACCCCACGGGTCTTTGGTTGCACCTGTTTTGTTCACCTCCTGGGTCCCTCCTCCGATAAGTTGGACCCCGGGCCGCCAAATCCATTTTTGTCGGCTACTCTCGCACCCAAAAGAGTTACCTATGCTACTCTCCGGGTACTCGGAAGGTCATCGTCTCCGCCGATGTTACTTTTTGGGAAGATCAACCATTCTTCTCCCCTACTCCTTCCTCCACGCCGCCATCTTCAGCGCTTCCTCTACCCGGCCCGTCATCCCTACTACTGCGCCTGTTTCCCCACGTCCTTCTTTCTCTCCACCTGCTCCCTCTTCTTTCCCTCCACCTGCTCCCCCCAGGCCGCCTGTTATCCAGGTTTACTCTTGCCGCCTTCCCCCCTGCTCCGCTGACCCTCTGTCGTCGGTCTCTTCCACGACTACCCCGCGCTCTGCTGATCAGGTATCACCCTCCACCGCTCATCCTATGGCACATTATGTCTCCTTGCATCGCCTTTCCCCCCACCTACGCACTTTTGCCACTTCTCTTTCCTCTATTTCGGTTCCTAATACTGTGCAGGAGGCGCTAGCACATCCCGGCTGGAAGGCTGTCATGGAGGAGGAAATGGCGGCCCTCTGGGCCAACCAGACCTGGACTCTCGCCCCGCTTCCCCCGGATCAGAAACTGATTGGGTGTAAGTGGATCTTCGTCATCAAACACGCCGTTGATGGGACGATTGACCGTCTCAAGGCTCGGCTCGTCGCCCGCGGCTTCACTCAACAACCCGGGCTGGACTATGAGGAAACTTTTTCCCTGGTGGCCAAACTCAACACCGTTCGTGTTTTTATCTCGGTGGCTGTCCATCGCTGGTGGCCCTTACTGCAACTGGATATTAAGAATGTATTTTTGAATGGCGACTTGCAAGAGACTGTCTATATGCAACAACCTCCCGGGTTTGAGACCACGGGGGAGTCTCAGGTTTGCCGTCTTCAGAAAACTCTGTATGGCCTCAAACAATCACCACGGGCTTGGTTCGACAGGTTCAGCAAAGCTCTTCGGGAGGTTGGATTTTCTCGCAACACGGCAGACTTCTCCATGTTCACTCGACACCGTACAACGGGGACAGTTCTTTTGTTAGTTTATGTTGATGACATCATCATTACGGGCGATGACTCACAGGGAATACAAGAGGTCAAACGACATCTCGGTACAGTTTTTCAAACAAAGGATCTGGGACCCCTCCGGTATTTTTTGGGCCTTGAGGTAGCTAGACGGCCAGATGGTCTCGTTCTCTCCCAGCGGAAGTATTGTCTCGACCTTCTTCATGATGCAGGTTATTCGGGGTGTAAGCCGATCAATACCCCAATGGATGTGAATCACAAGTTATGTGCTCAGGCTTCCGACTCAGATCTCTTACTCGAGAATCCTGAATACTATTGTCGTCTAGTTGGAAAATTGATCTACCTCACGGTAACTGGACCGAAAATATCCTTTGTCGTTGGTATTGTCAGCCGGTATATGCATTCTCCCCGAAAATCTCATCTTCACGTCGTTGAACGCATTCTCAGATACCTAAAAACGGCCCCTGGTCAATGATTGGTCTACAAGACCTCAACTTCAGCTCCTACATTGATAGCTTACTCGGATGTTGATTACGCTGGTTCTCTTGATGACCGACGGTCAACCAGTGAGTTTTGCACATATTTTGGAGGACATTTGATTACATGGCGGAGCAAGAAAAAAGCCGTTGTAGCTCGATTATCTGCTGAGGCTGAATACCGGGCAATGTCGTCTATAGTATCTGAACTAACAAGGCTGGAGAGTCTTCTTACCGATCTTGGTGTACGACTTCCTTCCCTAGCGCTTCTCCTTTGTGATAGCCAAGCGGCAATACATATTGCCAAGAACCCGGTATTCCACGAGAGAACTAAACATATTGAAATTGACTGTCACTTCATCAGAGAAAAAGTTCAAATGAAGAAGATTGACTTGAAGCATGTTCCCGGGACAGAACAAGTTGCGGATGTGCTCACTAAAGCTCTTCCCAGTACGCTCTTCTATCAGTACTTGTCCAAGCTTGGTGCATACGATTTGTACGCTCCAGCTTGCGGGGGAGTGTTAGAAAAGCCCATGTAAATGGGCCCATATTGGGCCCTTGTTTTCTCCTTCTTCCTTCTTCTCCTTTTAGTCCCACATCATTGTATAGAATTTCTTCTCTCCTTTTCTCCCCTATATATTTGTATTCTCTCCTTGTATTTTGATATAGAAGCAATACATACAAGATTTGAGCTTTTCCAACAGAATCATTTTAGGCGAACGATGGGTAAATCAAAGGAAGGTGTCATTTGGCGGACGATGGGTAAATCATTTCAATACAGAGAAATATTATTTGGTTGATGCTTGGATATCCATTAGAGACAGGCCTTCTAAAACCATTTCCAGAAACAAGATATCATTTGACGGACTTCGCTCGAGGCAATCAGCCAACTGAAGGTCGTCGTGAAAAATTTAATCAAGCACACTCATCTCTGCGTTCTGTTATTGAACGTAGTTTTGGCGTATGGTAAAATAAATGGCGCATCCTTAGAAAGATGTCATGATACTCATTCTCAAAGCAATGCATAATTGTTGTGGCTACAATGACCCTCCATAATTACATAAGAAGGCATCCGTCTAGGATTGATCCAGAGTTCAGAGCATGTGATCTTGATGAAACGTTTGTGCATCCAGAGGCATACGAACATAGGGCACAACATCGACGAACCGACAGGGTCACAACTCCGTGCGTAGAGCCAGTTACACATAAGGGGACAGGTGCCGCTGAGATGTCTGCTTTGAGAGAATTCATTGCATACCAATTAGAAAATAATCGCAGGTACGATTCATATAAATGTACTTTAACAAATAAATTATTTATTTTATATAAAATTTGTCTAATCTGCCATAACTCTCTTTTGCATATGATATTTGTTTGAGTTGAAGAAAAACGACCATCATCAATTCACAAATCTGTATCACAAATATTTATGCAAAACAAATTGTTAATTCTCATTACTGTTTAATTTATCATCAATTCACAAATATGTATCTCTGTTTAATTTTTATTACTGTTTAGTTCCGCATCACTGTTTCACACGTCACTGCAAATACAGTTTTCCAAACAATTTCATAAATTTTTCCACCACTGCAAAACAGCTGATTTCTGCACCACTGCATCCCATCACTGCTTCCTACACAGTCACAGCTTAGCCAAACATGCCCCAAATAGCACCCTACACCCATTCCTAATTATGAACTATTAAGCGAAAAAAGCATATAAGATAGGAAAAAATTATACCAAAAACTAATGGATCAAAAAACATTAAGGCTTCATTTGTTTTAGCGGTGGCGGGTCGATCCGGCGGGTGGAAACGGAGAGTTCGAACCAGAGGGGGGAGGTGGCTGCTCCAAACGGAGCTTTTGGGGGGCGTTTCTCAAGGCGGGCGGGTGGAAACGGAGCAAACGCCGCTGGAAGTTCATTTGTTTACCCTCTTTCCGGCGGCGTTTGCCCAAAACGGAGTTGCAAAACGCCCAAACAAATAGAGCCTAAGTAGAACAGAGCATTTGAAAAATAGTAAACGAAAAAACAGAACTACAGCTAAAAAAAGATTTCAAGTAGATATGTAGGAATTTGTAACTATTTTAGGAAAGAGTATTGCAAAAAGCTTTAAGATGTAACAAAAACCTTTAACAAAAAAGTCTATCGTCAAGACAATTCTAATGCAGCTTTTAACCCAACTGTAGTAATGCAAGCGTGAAAAGATTGAAATTTCTATCAGTCTCACATACTATATTTAGTCGTATGCCACTTCTAATTCATCATAAATGAATAACTATGTAAGCAGATCAGCAGTTTTTTTAAAGAAACAATGTCTTTTGAAGATAGTCAATCTAAAGCGTGAAATGTATATACTTCTGAAAAGAGTTTGAGTAGAACCTTGAGTGTGAGTATAATCTCATTTAATATCAAAAATGCTTTGGTGTTGATGTCATCCACATTGTTCTGCAAAAGAACATCATATATTAGAGCTGCAAAAGCAGAAATAACCTTACCATGGAATGTGCATAAAAATGTAGAATGGGAATAAAGATTAAAAATAACAAATTACACGAAGACAACAATTACACAAAAGAGCTCTATAATGAAGCCCTGTAAAATAATAACTAAATTACAGTGGTCTTTAAAATTGTCAAATATCCATAGACAAAGATAAACATTGAACCTGTAGAAAGGAGAAATAGTGGTGCAATATATTCTTCACAAAGGGGCTATAAATAGTACCATGACACCCAACACCGATAGGCGGTGTGAGACTAAACTCACTAATATTCCATATATTAACTCTAACACTCCCCCTCAAGCTGAAACCCTATAGCTTGAACACAACATAAGGAAGGTACAACGTGAGACAAAACAACAGCCACGAGCCCCAACCGCGTGTCACCGGGGATACTTCAACCGGGCAAAGGCCCGACGACGTGGTCCGCAAAACGACCATGACCACGCTGGATACACTCGGAGCGGAAACTAGGTCAACCACGCAAGACCAAACCAACCCTACCAAATCCAGAGAAAATGACGAGGAGACACAAACAACATATGAAATCAACCTAGTCAGCTAAGGCAGCGGGAAAGAAGTATCTGAGTCGCGGTGATCACAAACACTCCCCTCACGTGGATCATGTGCAAGAAGACATAGGTTATACCTAGGGGCCGGGTGTGACTAAGGCAGGAAAAGAAGCATCCGAGTCGCCGATATCACAAACACTCCCCCTCACGTGGAATACGTGCATGAAGGTATAGACTACGCCTAGAGGCCGTGACGTACACTTCATGTAGATCACGTGCAAGAAGGCGGAAATCATAGAGACGCAACACAAAAAACCACAAACAACAACTTAAAAAAATTTAAATTTTAAACCCTACGGGCCGGGCTGGATCTGAAGAAGAAGGAAGCATCCGTTGGCACGAAGGAGCAGCGCGGCAGCAGCGGAGGAGAAGCACGGCTCGCAGAGCAGCCGGAGAAGAAGCAGCTGCGGCAGCAGCAGGCCGGAGAAGCAGCGGCAGAGCAGCATCCAACAGCGGAGAAGAAGAGAGCTGCACGGGCGAAGGCCAGAAGCCGGAGAAGAAGAAGCGGCTGCAGCAGCAGGCCGGAGAAGAAGAAGCGGCAGAGCAGCATCCATGCCGGAGGAGGCGTCGGTGTCGATGAAGGAAGCCAGAGGAGGCGTCGTGTCGATGAAGGAAGCCGGAGGAAGCGTCGGCGTCGGCGATGCAGATGGGAGCCGACGGGATCGTCAATGTCGTTCACGAAAGCCGCACAGGGCAGCGACGGGGAAATCTGTCGTCGACACGACGGAGAAGGTCCCGCTCCCGTCTCGGAATCAAGCGACGATTCCGTCGACGGGAGCGAGGGGGAAAGGACTTCCCGTGAGCCCTAGCAGCGCGCGGGGCGGAAGCACGGGCCGGGTGCGGGATTTAGGTCGGGACGGGAGCGGGGGGGGGGGGAGAGTAGCTGATCCTGAAAAAAAAAAATTTAGGTCTCAGATCTTTGGCTCTGATACCATGTAGAAAGGAGAAATAGTTGGTGCAATATATTCTTCCACAAAGGGCTATAAATAGAACTACAGCATGACACCCAACACCGATAGGCGGTGTGAGACTAAACTCACTAATATTCCATATATTAACTCTAACAGAACCAAGTGAACCACGTGTCCGTAAGTAAGATAAGATACCAAAATTTGTGCCCATGTACTTGGGATCATGAATAATTGAGTAGCACAGCACAAGCACACATAATATCTGGGCAAACTTCACAATAAGTGTTAATCTAGGATGCATTACTTGCAAAGAACTCACACATTACATCTGAAACATTGGAGTCCTGAAACCCTTGAAAACTCTCATAAACAAGTAACAAAACTCTAAAAAAACTCACAAAACTTCCGATATGCCTGATCATGCTCAAAAATACTCAAAAAAATGTATGTATGATAATGTTATAGAGAAAGACGTGTGAAAGAAAAAATGTTGAATGATAAGTGATGAGAGTCGATTAATTGTATTCCAGTTCCGCTCCTAAAAGATATGATATTTTATGACCCATCTTCATATACTATATAATACGTAATAAGACAAACAAAAATGAAGACGTGAATGCCATACTAATCTTTGTGTTATGTATTTATATTTAAATAATTAAAAATTCCAAAGCTCACGTTTATTTTTTAAAATTTGAAAACACCCATTTATATTTTGTATTTCTCCTCCTTCCCATGCACGCAAAAAAGGTTATTATCAATACCGTCAAGAACTGTTTTCATTTACATCAATTCATACACACAAATTAGTATGTAGGACCATGCACTTTTAGACGTTCAAAGCATGCTTCATCTAGGTTTAGGACTATGGCCAAGGTAGCCAGTACCTTATTCTAGAGTAATTAATTGAGAAAATAGAGGAGAGAAAGGGAGAAAACTAAAATTAGGTAAGAAAAAAACAGGATTTCAAATTAGTGGGCAATTCAATAGAGGATAACTATGAAAAAACTTAATCCTATTAAGATAAAATTTAAATGCCCTAATCATTAAGAAATGTAAGTGACATAAAATAAGTCTAAAATACTATGCAATATTTTGTTACGCATTAGACCATATTTCCTCCTACATACATACATTGTATCAGTTTAGCCAGGTTCCCTTCGTTAGCTGCGTAGATCCCTACTCGATGAAACATCTGCTAGCATTATTGGTCTCTGTTAGAAAAGCTCATATAGCTCATGTATTTGTTTATTTTTCTCTTTCTGCGGACTGCCCTTCTTTAGTCACACATCATGTATATTACTCTCTTCTCTGCGGACTTTTTCCCTCATATAAATATGTCCGCCTTCATACTTTGTATTTGAATATAGAGAAAGTATTTACAAGTTTGGACTGTCTCTTTCTCCACAAGGTATCAGAGGGACTCGGCTCACTCCCTGCGGCTAGTTTTCTGCTAACTCCAACCTCCTCTGTCTTGAGCGCGCTGGTCTCGTTTTTTTCTAACCGGGCGGACCTGCCCTTTTTTTATCCGCGCGGCTATCTGCACCCGCCTCTCTCTCTCCCCCCTATCTCCGTGGCCTCCACCTTCTTTCTCTCTAGGCTCTCTATCCTTTATAGGAGTCTTCTGCTCTGACTCGTGGGGTTCTCTCCCACCTCTTCTATCCCGCCGCGGACGTTCCTTCCTGTCCGCTCGATCCCGCTGCGGACTTGTTCCTTCTCTGTCTCGCTCGCAAGCTCCCCTCTTTGCTCGCTGACTGCTCCACTCCTCTTCTTCTCCTGCGCGACTGCTCCACTACACGCAACAACTCCTTTTGCTCCGCGGACTGGCTCCACCTCTTCTCTTCACGGATTTCTCTACCCGCGGCGACCTCCTTCTACTCGCGGTTAGTCGCTGCGACCTCTTCTACTCGCGCGGCTTTCTCTACACTGCGCGACTGCTCTTGTACTCGTTGCGCGCTGACTCTTCTACTCTTCCTGCGTTGCTTCTGCATCTACGCTCGCGGTGACCTCTTCTACTAGCAGTTCCTTTAACTCGCTGGCGACTTCTTCTAACCGTCGTGGCTTCTGCTCTCTGTTCACCGCGACTTCTCTATTTGCGACCCAGATTTCCGCACTTGGTCGTGGCATCTTCCCCTGTCGCTGGTGTATTCACTTTGACCGTGCGGACCTCAGCCAGTTCTTGTGTCCGCGACCTTAGCATCGTGGTCGGTTAATTCGTAGCGGCCTCCTCTAACCTGCTCCGGGCTTAGCCGCGCGATTGTGGTCGTGGCTTCTTGCCGCTGGTGGCTTATCACCCAGACCCTGTGCGGACTGTCTGCTGTGCCGCAGTCCGCTGGTTCTGCCCGCCTCTTCTCCTCCCGAGTCTATCCGCGATGCTTGACCTCTCGGCGGCCTACTCCACTACCCGCCTGGTCATGGGGTCCTCTACTAACTCTGGAACCGACGGCTTCATCTGAGTGACCGCTCCAGTTCCTGCCCCCGAAATCCGCGATGATGAATTGCGGATTACTACTATTTCCCTATTTGACTGGGAAGAAGTCTAACTTCATTCGGAGTGGGTCCACTCCGGTCCGCCGTGTGCTTCAATCAAGCCAAGGGTCTTGCGCGTTCACCATATGACCCAGGTCGCTCACCGACTTCCTCCTACTGATGATTGGCTCCGAAATGACGGTCAGCGTCCAGACTTGGATCTTGAACTCTCTGGATAGGGTGAGCCGTACCACACCGCATGATCCATGTACCATGAGAACCGCCAAAGGCCATGTGGGATGAGCTTCATGCCCTCGTTGTATTCTCGGGCAAGGATAGTCTCCAACCTTCAGCACCTTTACGACATCATCACTGATCTTCAGAGCTTTGGATGTTGGCAAAGGGGCCTCTGGATCATGACCTCCTTCGTGGCCCGTGCTAAAACTCTAACGGTCGTAGGCCTGGATTCAGCACCAGCCTCGCTACTACTGGATCTCGCTGCTCAACGCGCCCATAGAAGGAGGCTGTCGGTGTATTGGCCATGATTATGGCTCGCGTCCCGCCATCACCTTCACAGTATCCGCGCACAAATTCTGGCTTCACCCTGCGGCTACCCCATCCTTCTCTGATGTGTGTGCAAGGTTGCTCAAGATGTTACTTCGTGTACCACCTCCACCAGAGGCTTGACTGTTCTGCACCACCCTCGCCGGCCCTTCTCCTACAACAGACTACGGCGTCCTTCCTACCTTTACTTCCCCCACCATCCTTTACTCGTGGGTGGACGTACGGGCTCCCGTGGGCTGGGGTCGTGGTGGCCGCGGCCTCGGCCCAAAGTGTTCACCTACTGCGGTCGAAGGATGGCCATACCTTGAAGGCGGTTTGCTTTTGTCACAAGAAACATGGCTACCCTCCTCGCCCGTAGGCTACTGCTTGCTGTTACCACAGATAGCTCTCCTCCGTTCGTACTGGTACGGATCTTGAAGAGCTCTTCGCCTTCAGCTGCAACAACTCCAGGGTCTGCTCACTCGCACCCTCCATCTACTTCTATTGCCTCCACCTCCCATGCAGGTATTGTCTCCACCTCCACTGCAGGTACTGCCTGTCTTTCCTCCGGCTCTCGCTGAATCCTGGACTCGGTGTTAGCCACCCACCACATCACTTCCATGCATCACAACAATACCCCCGGTTCTCTGCTGCTCCTCATCCCAAGTCTATTACTGTGGCCAATGGTGCGCTTGTTCCGGTCTCCGGATGTGCTGATATCTCTTCCTCCATCCCTCTCTCTCTTCGTTTACTGTTCTTTATGTGCCGACCTCACCTTTTAATTTACTCTCTATTGGTCGTCTTACTACTGATATGAACTGTTATATCACATTTACTTCACCTCTTCTGGTTTTTTGATACAGGATCAACGGCAGACGCAGATTACCATTGGTAAGGGTCGACTGCAGAACGGGCTCTACCTCCTCGATGTCTCCTCCCACATCACTTTCCTCTGTTTCCTCTACTGATTGAAATCGCATTGTCGGCTTGGGCATGCCCCTCTACCTATCCTCCAGAAGGCGCTTCCTGATGTATCTCTCTTCCTGTTTTTAAATGTGATTCCTGTATTCTTGGCAAACAACCTCGTGCGTCTTATCCCGCACATTGTACTCGGAGCTCTGCTCCTTTTGATCTAATACATTCTGATATTTGGGGACCATACAAAGTTTCTAGCATTTCTCCGGTTATCGCTATTTTATAACTTTTATTGATGATTACTCTCGCACCACCTGGTTGTATGACTCCTACATTCGATCGCTCTGAGCTTCCTCGTGATTTTCAGGCTTTCCTCCTTGTTAGAAACTCGTACGCAATTCTCCACACTGCCATTAAAACTTTCCGCTCTGATAATGCTCGGGAATACACTAGCCATGAGTTTGCCACTCTCTGCTCTGCAAACTTCGGTATTGTTCATCAGACCTCTTGTCCCTACACCCCGCAGCAAAACGGGGTTACCGTTGAACGCAAGAACCGCCACTTGCTCCTGATATTGCTCGCTCCATCATGCTTCACATGCACGTTCCAAAAGTATTCTGGAACTTTGAAACGGTTTTCACCGCCTCCACGGCGTTTTCTTATCAACCGTCTCTCATCACCGTTCTCCAGAACGCTACCCCTTCAGCCTTCTTTTTCCTTCTCCGCACCCGCCTTCCCTCTCACCCCCCGCATTTTTGGCTGTACTTGCTTTGTCCATAACCTGGGCCCCACTCTTGATAAATTGGATCCCGGGCGGCCAAACATATTTTCGTCGGCTACTCCCGCACCCAAAAGGGTTATGTTTGCTACTCCCCGGTCACCCGGAAGGTCTCTGTATCTACTGATGTTACTTTCCGGGATGATCAACCCTTCTTCCCTCCTCTTTGCCACCTCTTCTCCTACACCATCTTCTCCACCACCCTCCATCCCCCGGCCGGTGATCCCCGTTACCACTCCCCTTCACCTCCAAATTCCTCCGCAGGGCTCCTCCCACCCTTGAACCTCCTCGCCCGCCCTTGTTATTCGGGTCTATACAATCGTCGCCCTCTTCCTCCCGTTGCTCCTATGCAGTCGGCTTCGACCTCGACGCTTCTCCGTGCTCTGCTGCTCCGGTACCGGCCTCTACCGCTCATCCGATGGCGAACTATGTCTCTCTCCATCGCCTCTCTCCCCCTCTTCAGACCTTGGCTACTTCACTCTCCTCGGTCTCTATTCCTACTTCTGTACAGGACGCTCTTCAACATCCTGGGTGGCGGACGCTGCCATGGAAGAGGAGATGGCTGCTCTGTGGGCGAACCAGACTTGGACATTGGTGCCCCTTCCTCCCGGCCAGAAACCTGTTGGGTGCAAATGGGTCTTCGTCATCAAACATGCCCCTCAAGATGGGACCATTGATCGACTCAAAGCCCGTTTGGTTGCTCGTGGCTTCACCCAGCAGCAGGGGCTCTTGACTATGACGAGAAACCTTCTCTCCGGTCGCTAAGCTCAACACGTTCGTGTCCGCATTCTCATTTCTGTTGCTGTCCATCGTCAATGGCCCTTATTACATCAACTCGACGTCAAGAACATGCTTTCCTGAATGGCGACCTTCAGGAAACTGTTTACATGCAACAACCTCCCGGGTTTGAGACCACGGGGGAGTCACGGGTTTGTCACCTTCTCAAAAGTCACTATATGGTCTCAAACAATCCCCTCGGGCATGGTTCGACAAGTTCAGCAAAGCTCTCCGAGCAATTGGCTTCACTCGAAGCTCGGCTGACTTCTCCCTCTTGTTTACTCGTCACCGGACCACGGGAATACGGTTCTCTTATTGGTATATGTCGACGACATCATTATTACTGGAAATGACTTGGATTCAAAGGGCATACAGGCTGTTAAACAGCTACATCTGAGCTCCGTCTTCCAAACTAAAGATCTGGGACATCTTCGGTACTTCCTTGGTCTGGAAGTCACAAGGCCAGACGGTCAGATGGTCTGGTTCTCTCTCAGCGAAAATACTGTCTGGATCTTCTTCATGATGCGGGCTACTCTGGCTGCAAACCTATTAACACTCCTATGGATGCAAATCACAAACTATGTGCTCAGGGCTCCGACACAGAGTCTGATTCTCTTCTACAAAATCCAGAATATTACCGTCGTCTAGTTGGGAAACTTATCTACCTAACAGTTACAAGACCTGATATATCTTTCGCTGTGGGACTCGTTAGTCGTTATATGCACTCTCCCGCGAAGCTCTCATCTCCAGGCTGTGGAACGCATTCTCAGATATCTTAAAACAGCTCCCGGCCAAAGACTTGTATACAAAACCTCCTCTTCCATTCCTACACTAGTGGCATACTCTGATGCTGACTACGCTGGCTCCCTCGACGATCGACGATCTACTAGCGGGTTTTGCACCTATTTTGGAGGACATCTGATTACTTGGCGAAGCAAGAAACAAGCAGTGGTTGCTCGATCCTCAGCCGAAGCAGAATATCGGGCAATGGCTGCGGTGGTTTCTGAGCTAACTCACATGGATTGAGAGTCTCCTGGTACTGACCTTGGAGTTAAACTATCTTCACCAGCTCTCCTCCTATGTGACAGTCAAGCAACTGCCATACATATTGCTAAGAACCCGGTCTTTCACGAAAGAACAAAGCATATTGAGGTAGACTGTCATTTCATCCGAGAGAAAGTTCAAACATGAAGAAAATCGAGCTCAAGCATGTTCCGGGTACTGAACAGGTTGCTGACATCCTCACCAAAGCTTTACCTAGAAATACCCTCTTCTCTCAGTGTCTATCCAAGCCTGGCGCATACGACTTGTACGCTCCAGCTTGCGGGGGAGTATTGGAAAAGCTCATGTAAAGGGGCCCATTAAATGGCCCTCTTTATTTGTTTTATTTCTCCTCCTTTAGTCCTACATCATGTATAGGATTTATTCTTCTCTCCTCTCTCCTATATATTTGTATTCTCTCCTTGTAATTTAATACTTGAGTAATACATACAAGCTTTGGTCTCTCTCAACAAATTGCATACTTCCAGTTCCGCTCCTAAAAATGATATGATATTTTATGACACAAACCTTATCTTCATATACTATATAATACGTTTGATATAATGACAGACAAAAATGAAGACGTGAATGCCATACTAATCTTTGTGTTAATTTGTATTTATATTTAAATAATTAAAAATTCCAAAGCATATCACGTATCCTAGGTTTTTTAAAATTTGAAAACACCCATATCATATCATATCTTGTATTTCTCCCCCTTCCCATGCACGCAAAAAAGGTGTTATTATCAATACCGCATGTACAAGAACATGTTTTCATTTACAACTCTAATTCGTACACACAAATTAGTATGTAAGCAAGACCATGCACTTTTAGACGTTCAAAGTTTTATGGCCCCGGACGATCTGCGGTTCCGAGGATTCAAGTACGCCAGAAGACCTAAAGGAGCGCCAGACCAAGACCGGGCTGAACCATCCGGTTCAGCCCGCAATTAATCATTAAGAGGAGGGAGGGCTGAACCACACCGGTTCAGCCCTCAATTGGGGCCGGCCGGCCCTGGGAAAAGGGGGCTCCATAAATACCCCCTTTTCCCCCCTCTTTGGGGATCATTGATCTATTTTCAGGTATCTTCTTCTTCATGCACTAAACCCTAGCCGTCTTTTGTTTTCTCTTGCTTAGATCTCTAGCGGTAGCATAACATTTGGTATCAGAGCATCCTTCCTGCGACCATGGTGACGCGTACGGAGGCAGAGACGGCGCGTTTGGCCGCCATCGAGGAGAACTATGCTGCGTTGACGGATTCCGTGGCGGCAATCGAAGCAAACATGAAGGACTCGCAACAACACTTGGAGGAACGCCTCGATGAGAAGATGGAGGAGTTGAAATCCCTCCTCTTGCAAAATCTGAAGGGAAAAGCCGTAAACGACGCGGGATCGGACACAGAGGCGACCAATCTCCCTAACGGAGGAAGCACGGGGTGCGGGAGTCACGGAGGCGGGACGACGGGCGCGTCGGGACCCGGATTCGGAGCGGGAATCGCGCCCGATATCGCGCGCGGGCCTCCGCTTCCTTCACGCTCCAGCGGCTTGACGGGCGAATACCCCGATCCGGGCGGATGGGGCAGCGGGGGGTTCGGCGGAGGTGCGGCTGCCTCCTGGATGCCGGAACAGTCCCGGACTGGGCCCAGTCGGGCGGCGGAAGCTGCGGGAGGGCCCTGGGGGCCGGGCGGAGGTGCGGCTGCTACGTGGGGGTTCGAACAGCCCCTGCCGGCTCACGGCGGACTGCTGCGGCAAGGAGGAGGTCCCGGACAGCATCCAGGACAAGCATGGAGGCCACAGCATCAAGGATTTGGGGTGTTTCTCCCCACCGGAGCAAATGCGGTTCCTCTCGGGGGCACAACGGGGAATTTCCAGCCCCCACCAGCAATTGTTCCTAACGGGGGATACGGTCCGGCCACTATGGGACCGGGAAGGAATCCGGGGTGGAATCAGGGAGGAATCCAAGGAGATTTTGGGCAACCCGGAGGGGTGGGACCAGACGGTGGCGGTTTGGGAGGGGCTTATCAGAGACCATACATGCAACCCAAGCTGACACGGATGAATTTTCCTAAGTTTCGGGGAGGGGACGCCCTGGAATGGATACAAAAGGCAGAGCTGTTTTTCAAATACCAGGAGATTCCCGAGGCTCAGTGGGTACAACTGGCAGCCTTCCATCCGGAGGAGGACGCGTATCAGTGGACGCAATGGTTTTTGCGGGGACGCACTTTTGCCCCGTGGCCGGAGTTCATCGAGGCCTTCTCGGCTCGTTTTGGGCCTCTGGAGTACGAGGATGTGGAAGCCACCCTTCAAAAACTGCGGCAGAGGGGGACCGTCACGGAGTATCGGACGGAGTTCGAGAGATTAGCAAACCGTGTCGCATGGGGGGAGCAGACCTTGTTGAGTTGCTTCATCTCAGGGTTGAAGGACCACTTACGGGACGAGGTCCACGCATACTTACCACGCAGTCTGAGTCATGCCATTAGCATCGCTCGGATACAGGAGGAGCGTTACAACAGGCAGCGGAGCCGGATGACGACCAAGCCACCCGCGGCTCCCGCGGCGGTACGACGCGAGCAGCCACCGGCCATACGGCCGACAGTGACCAGGTTGACATGGCCAGAGATGCAGGCCCGGAGGGAGAAAGGGCTGTGCTTTAATTGCGATGAGAAGTACACCAAGGGACACGCCTGCCAGAAGGTCCAGGTGTTTATGCTGCGGGAGGAGGATGACGAGGAGGATCATCCGGAGGAAGCCGACGTGGAGGATCTGGATTTGGCAGAGTTCGGGGTTTCGTTGCAGGCCATGGAGGGGGTGCACCGCCCCGGTGACGCTTCGTTTCACAGGCATGGTGGGCAAGGAGCATGTGACCATCCTGGTGGATAGTGGGAGCACCCACAATTTCATCAACCCGGCAGTTGCTTCAAAGGTGGGACAGACGATCGACAGGGGGCGGCCTTCCAGGTTATGGTGGCAGATGGGAGCAAGATGAGATGCGAGGGGGTGATGAAGGGGGTGGAGATCCGCGTGCAGGGCTATTTGTGCCACACGGATATTTACTTACTTCCGATTCGGGGTTCGGACATGGTGTTGGGGGTCCAATGGTTACGGCAATTACAGAGGGTGACTACCGACTGGGTCCGTTTGACGATGGAATTCACCCAGCAGGGGAAGGATTTTTGCCTACAGGGCATTCGGTCTTCACCACTGAAGGAGATTTCTGTGAGGAGCTTGCAGCGGTTAGAGGAGCAGGGATCCCCGTTAGCCATGGTAGTGGGGGTAGAGGCAGTGGCCCACGACCCACCAGACATTCCAGAGGAGATACAGGTACTTTTGTCCCAGTTCAGAGATGTGTTCCAGGAGCCCCGGGGCCTCCTTCCGCCAAGGTTCAGGGATCACGGCATACAGATGAAGGAGGGGGCTGCGCCCCCGAACGTCAGACCCTATCGATACCCGTACATTCAGAAGGCCGAGATCGAGAAGAGTGTGAAAGAGATGCTGGCGACCGGCATCATACGGCCGAGCACCAGCGCCTTTTCCTCACCTATCATCCTGGTGAAAAAGAAAGACGGGTCTTGGCGTTTCTGCGTGGATTACCGCAACCTGAATGAGTCCACGATCAAGGACAAGTTTCCGATACCGATGATGGAAGAGCTCTTGGACGAGCTGCATGGGGCGAGTTTGTTTACCAAGCTGGACCTCCGTTCCGGCTACCACCAGATTCGGATGAAGACGGAAGACATCCACAAGACCGCGTTTCGCACACACGACGGGCATTACGAGTTCTTGGTGATGCCCTTTGGGCTTTCCAATGCCCCATCGACCTTCCAGGCAGTGATGAATGAGACCTTCCGGCCACTCCTACGGCGATCGGTACTCATATTCTTCGACGATATCTTGATATACAGTCGGTCATGGGAGGAGCATGTTGAGCACGTGGCACAGGTTCTTACAATTCTGCGGCAGCATCAGTTCTACGCCAAGCTGTCGAAATGCTCGTTTGGGCAGTCAGAGGTGGAATATTTGGGGCACCTGGTTTCGGCACAAGGGGTCAGGGCAGACCCAAAGAAGATTGAGAGCATGGTGGAGTGGCCGCGACCGGCTACCGTACGCGCACTTCGGGGCTTCCTGGGCCTCACGGGGTATTATAGGAGGTTCGTGAAGGATTATGGAAGCTGGCACGCCCACTCACACAGCTCCTCCACAAAGAGTCCTTTACGTGGCATGACGAGGCGGAACGGGCTTTTTCCGCTCTCAAGGAGGCTATGACGACCACCCTGGTGCTCGCACTACCAGATTTCACCAAGGAGTTTGTAGTGGAGACGGACGCTTCAGGAGTAGGAATTGGGGCGGTGTTGATGCAGGAGGGGCGGCCGTTGGCCTACTTCAGCAAGGCTTTGGCACCCCGCACCTTGGGCCTCTCCACGTACGAGAAGGAGATGCTAGCAATTCTTCACGCAGTGACGTTGTGGCGTCCATACCTGCTAGGCCATCATTTTAAAGTTCGCACCGATCACCAGAGCCTGAAACATTTCTTGGAACAGCGGTTAGCATCTCCTCTCCAGCAGAAGTGGTTGACCAAGCTGCTCGGGTATGACTATGAGATCGTGTACAAGCAGGGCAAGGAGAATTTGGCGGCCGATGCCCTATCCCGCCTACCGGAAGGCACCCTCTTTCGCCTGTCGGTACCTTTGATTGAATCCTTGGATGACATTCAGCGCGAGATAGCCGCGGATCCCGCGCTCCAGCCTATTGTAGAGGCCTTATCTCAGGGCCAACCCACCACTCCAGGGTACCAGCTGATTGGAGGACATTTATACTACCACGGGAGGGTGGTCATTCCCGCTTCGTCCGCTTGGAAGGAGGTCATGTTACAGGAGTTCCACTCATCCCCGACCGGAGGTCATGCCGGGGTGCTTCGCACGTTACAGCGGCTGCGGGCCAATGTCTTTTGGAGGGGGTTGCGTAGGGACGCGCAACGTTTTGTGCAGCAGTGCGACATGTGCCAGGTGCAGAAGTACGAGACGTCATCACCAGCAGGGTTGCTCACGCCCTTGGACATTCCTCAGCAGATATGGGAGACGGTCTCGATGGATTTTATTGAAGGCCTGCCCCGGTCTCAGGGCAAGTCCACGATCTTGGTCATAGTGGACAAGCTGTCCAAATACAGCCATTTTCTCGCTCTCAGCCACCCTTACACAGCGGAAGCCGTTGCGGATCTCTTTGCCCGGGAGGTAGTGCGCCTCCATGGTCTCCCAAGCTCCATCATATCGGATCGCGATCCGACCTTCCTCAGCAAATTCTGGCAAGAGCTTTTCCGGTTGTAGGGCACTCGGTTGCGCATGAGCACCGCGCACCACCCGCAGACAGATGGTCAGACAGAGGTGCTGAACCGGGGAGTCGAGACGTATCTTCGCTGCTTCGTCATGGATGAGCCCCGGACGTGGACTCGATGGTTACACTGGGCGGAGTACTGCTACAACACTTCGTATCACACGGCCGGGCGGATTACTCCGTTCGAGGTTGTCTACGGGCGCGCACCACCAACCCTGCGGTCGTATGAGCCGGGCAGCACCGCTCTGCCGGCCGTGGATCGTGCGTTACGTGACAGGGATCAGACCTTGGCTCTCTTGCGGGACAATCTCCGGGTTGCTCAGGACCGGATGAAGCTGCAGGCCGATAAGCACCGCACGGAGCGGACCTTCCAGGTTGGCGACGAGGTCTTCCTCCGCCTCCAGCCGTACAGACAGCTTTCAGTTGCTCGCCGCTCCAATCAGAAGCCCTCCCCACGGTTCTATGGGCCATTTCGCATCACTCGCCGGTGGGGCCGGTCGCATACACGCTTGCCCTTCCTGAGGGCTCTCGCATCCACCCCACTTTCCATGTCTCACTGCTGAAGAAGAAGCTGGGCGCAGCCGCCACAGTGCTTCCCTCTCTACCCGCGGCCACTACGACGGGGGAGCTGCGCCCCAGTCCCGAAGCTGTCTTGCTGTCCCGATGGAAGAAACATGGCACGGAGTACCGTTCAGAGCTTCTGGTCAAGTGGCAGGATCTATCCGAGGCTCACAACACGTGGGTGGATTTCTTGGAGTTCCGGGAGTTATTTCCCGACTTCCAGCTTGGGGACAAGCTGCCTCTTGATGGGGAGGGGAATGTTATGGCCCCGGACGATCTGCGGTTCCGAGGATTCAAGTACTCCAGAAGACCTAAAGGAGCGCCGGACCAAGACCGGGCTGAACCATCCGGTTCAGCCCGCAATTAATCATTAAGAGGAGGGAGGGCTGAACCACACCGGTTCAGCCCTCAATTGGGGCCGGCCGGCCCTGGGAAAAGGGGGCTCCATAAATACCCCCTTCCCCCCCTCTTTGGGGATCATTGATCTATTTTCAGGTATCTTCTTCTTCATGCACTAAACCCTAGCCGTCTTTTGTTTTCTCTTGCTTAGATCTCTAGCGGTAGCATAACACAAAGCATGCTTCATCTAGGTTTAGGACTATGGCCAAGGTAGCCAGTACCTTATTCTAGAGTAATTAATTGAGAAAATAGAGGAGAGAAAGGGAGAAAACTAAAATTAGGTAAGAAAAAAACAGGATTTCAAATTAGTGGGCAATTCAATAGAGGATAACTATGAAAAACTTAATCCTATTAAGATAAAATTTAAATGCCCTAATCATTAAGAAATGTAAGTGACATAAAATAAGTCTAAAATACTATGCAATATTTTGTTACGCATTAGACCATATTTCCTCCTACATACATACATTGTATCAGTTTAATTCTTCGTTATGTAGATCCCTACTCGATGAAACATCTGCTAGCATTATTGGTCTCTGTTAGAAAAGCTCATATACCCCATGTATTTGTTTATTTTTCTCTTTCTCTTCTTTAATCACACATCATGTATATGACTCTCTTCTCTCTTTTTCCCTCATATAAATATGTATTCATACTTTGTATTTGAATATAGAGAAAGTATTTACAAGTTTGAGTTTTCTCCACAAGGTATCAGAGGGACTCGGTCACTCCCTGCGGCTAGTTTTCTGCTAACCGTCCAACCTTCCTCTGCTTGAGCTTGGCGCGGTCTCGTTTTTTTCTAACCGGGCGGCCTTTCCTTTTTTTATCCGCGCGGCTATGATTTCTCTACCCGCCTCTCTCTCTCTCTTCCCCCCCTATTCCGTGACCTCCACCTTCTTTCTCTCTACTCTCTATCCTTTATAGGAGTTCTCTTTCTAGTGGGGTTCTCTCCCACTTCTTCTCTACCTGCGCGGTTTCCTCTCTACCCGCGCGGCTTGTTTCTCTTCTCGCCGCAAGCTCCCCTCTTTGCTCGCGGCCTCTCCCTGTTTTCTTCTTCTCCTGCGCGGCTTCCTCTACCCGCAACAACTCCTTTTGCCCGCGGCGGCCACCTCTTCTCTTCACGGATTTCTCTACCCGCGGCGACCTCCTTCTACTCGCGGTTAGTCGCTGCGACCTCTTCTACTCGCGCGGCTTACTCTTCTACTCGCGCGGTTCATCTACTCGCGGTGACCTCTTCTACTAGCGGTTCCTTTAACTCGCGGCGACTTCTTCTAACCGCGTGGCTTCCTCTCTTCCCGCGGGTTCTCTATTCGCGACGATTTCCGCAATTGGTCGTGGCATCTTCCCCTGTCGCTGGTGTATTCACTTTGACCGTGCGGACTTCTTGTGTCCGGCTTAGCATCGTGGTCGGTTAATCGTAGCGGTCTCCCTAACAGCTCCGGGCTTAGCATTGTGGTCGTGGCTTCTTGTCGCTGGTGGCTTATCACCCAGACCGTGCGGCCTGCCTGCTGTCTGATTCTGGTCTTCCCGTGCGGTCTCCCGGTCTATCCGCTGCTTGACCTCTCGGCGGCCTAGTCCTCTGCCCGCCTGGTCATGGGGTCCTCTACTAACTCTGCTGAACCGGCGGCTTCATCTGCTGACCCCCCAGTTCCTGCCCCCGAAATCCATGATGAATTGCGGATTACTACTATCTATTTGACCGGGAAGAACTTTACGGAGTGGGTGCACTCGGTTCGCCGTGTGCTTCAATCAAAAGGCTTTCTTCACCATCTGACCCAGGTCGCTCCCGTTCCTCCCACTGATGATTGGCTACGCAATGACGGTCAAGTCCAGACGTGGCTCCTCAACTCTCTGGATAGTGAACCACACCGCATGGCCATGTATCATGAAACCGCCAAGGCCATGTGGGATGAGCTTCATGCCCTCTATTCTGGCAAAGATAGTCTCCAACACCTCTACGACATCATCACTGATCTTCAGAATCTCGATGTTGGCGGGGCCTCCGACCTCACGTCCTTTGTTGCTTGCGCCAAGACTTTGGTCGTAGCATGGATTCAGCATCAACCTCCAATGCTGGATCTCGCTGCACAATAATCACAGAAAGAAGCTGTCGGTGTGGTCATGATGATGGCTCGTGTACTGCATCATCTTCAGAGCATTCGCGCACAAATTCTCTCCTCTGCGGCTACCCCATCCCTATCTGATGTGTGTGCCAGGTTGCTCAAGGTTTCGCCTCCTCTTGACTGTTCTGCTCCCCCATCACCGACTCTCCTACAACAGACTTCGGCGTCCTTACTACCTCTTTCCCCTCCTGCTCGTGGGGGACGTTCTGGCTCCCGGGGCTGAGGTCGGGGAGCTCGGCCTCGACCAAAGTGTTCCTTCTGCGGGAAGGACGGCCACCTTGAGGCTGTTTGCCTTTGGAAGCATGGGTTTCCCCCTCGCCCGCAGGCTACTGTTGTTGCCACAGACTCCTCCGCTCGTACTGACCTTGAAGAGATCCGCCTTCAGCTGCAATAACTTCATGGTCTGCTCACTCGCCCACCTGCCTCGGTTGCTTCTGCTTCCTCCATCTCACATGAAGGTATCGCTTATCTCTCTACTAGTCTACGTTGGATAGTGAATTCTGGTGCTACTCATCACATCACTTCTCTGCGACCACAACAATACCTAACTTCTCCTCATCCCAAGTGTATTACAGTGGCTAATGGGGACATTGTTCCTGTCTCCGGCTCGACTGATATCTCTCTCACTTCATCTCTCTCTCTCTCTTTACTCGGCTCTTCAATGTTCCGAGCTCCCCATTTAATTTGCTTTCTGTTGGTCGCCTTACTACTGATTTAAATTGCTCAATAACATTTACTTCCTCTTCTTTTCTGATACAGGATCAACGGACACGGACTATCATTGGTAAAGGGCGGCTGCAGAACGGGCTCTACCTCCTTGATAACCCTCCAGCTATCTTGTCTTATGTCTCCTCCGTCGATTGAAATCGCCGCCTTGGGCATGCCCCTTTGCCTGTCCTCCAGAAGGCTCTTCCGATGTATCTTTACCCTCTTTTCAGTGTGAAACATGTATTTACGGCAAGCAGTTGCGTTCATCTTTTCGTCTCATTGCACCCGGAGCACTGCTCCTTTTATCTTAGTACACTCTGATATTTGGGGACCGTACAAAGTTACTAGCATTTCTGGTTATCGTTATTTCATAACTTTTATTGATGATTACTCCTGGATGACATGACTCTACTTACTTCGTAATCACTCCGAGCTTCCCCGGGTCTTTCGGGCTTTCCTCCTTGAGACCCGCACGCAATTCTCCACAACTATCAAAACTAATTCGCACGGACAATGCCCGCGAATACACTGGCCACGAATTTGCAAACCTCTGCTCTGAATTCGGGGTTATTCACCAAACCTCATGTGTCTATACCCCGCAACAAAACAGAACCGTTGAACGTAAGAATCGACATCTCCTCAATATGGCTCGCTCTATCATGCTTTAGATGCAAGTTCCCAAATCTTATTGGAACTTCGCCCTCTCCACGGCGTGTTACTTGATCAACCGTCTTCCTTCTCTCGTGCTCCACAATGTCACTCCATTCAGCCTCATGTTTCCTTCTACTCCATCATTCTCCCTCACCCCCCGCATCTTTGGATGCGTCTGCTATGTCCACACTCTTGGTCCATCCTTGGACAAGTTGGATCCTCGGGCGGCCAAACATATCTTTTTTGGCTATTCTCGGACCCAAAAAGGCTACGTATGCTACTCTCCGGCTACCCGAAAAGTGACTGTATCTGCTGATGTGACCTTTTGGGAGGATCTCCCTTTCTTCTCTGCCTCAGATCCTACACCTCTACCACCAATGGTCGTACGTCCTGCCATTCCCGTTACCACTCCTTCACCTACACAAATTCCTGACAGGGCTCCCCCTGTTTCCAAGCCACTTGTTATACGCGTTTACAATCGTCTCCATCCTGCCTCCGTTGCCCCACTGCAGTCGGCTTCGACCTCTGACGCTCCGCGTTCTGCTGATCCGGCAGCAGACTCTACCGCTCATCCCATGACGAACTATGTATCCTTACATCGCCTATCTCCACCACTTCACACTTTTGTCACTTCTCTATCCTTTATTTCTGTACCTAACACTGTGCAGGAGGCTCTCCAACACCCGGGCTGGCGGACGGCCATGGAAGAAGAAATGACGGCTCTGGGCAAACCAGACCTGGCACCCTGGTGCCTCTTCCCCCCGGTCAGAGACCCGTTGGGTGTAAGTGGGTCTTTGTAATCAAACATGCTCAGGATGAGACGATTGACCGTCTAAAGGCCCGCCTGGTGGCTCGTGGCTTCACCCAGCAGCACGGTCTTGATTACGAGGAAACCTTCTCTCCAGTAGCAAAGCTTAACACCGTTCGTGTCCTTCTCTCAGTAGCGGTTCATCATCAATGGATGTTACATCAACTGGACATCAAAAATGCTTTTCTGAATGGCGATCTCCAGGAAATAGTGTACATGCAGCAACCTCCAGGGTTTGAGACCACGGGGGAGTCCCGAGTTTGTCATCTGAAGAAGTCCATCTATGGTCTCAAACAATCTACTCGGGCATGGTTTGACAAGTTCTGTAAGGCTGTTCGGGAAGTCGGTTTTACTCGAAGTTCAGCAGATTTCTCCCTCTTTACACGACACCGAGCAACGGGAACGATTCTTCTGCTGGTATATGTTGATAACATCCTGATCACTGGAGACGATTCAAAGGGCATCCATGCGATTAAACAGCACCTTAGCTCGGTCTTCCAAATGAAAGATCTGGGTCACCTTTGGTACTTCCTTGGCCTTGAGATCACAAGGCGACAAGATGGCCTTGTCCTGTCCCAGAGAAAGTACTGCCTGGATCTCCTTCAAGATGCTGGTTACTCTTGATGCAAGCCTACTACAACTCCAATGGATGCAAATCATAAATTGTGTGTTCACGCTTCCGACACAGATATTCCTCTTCAAAATCCGGAATACTATCGACGACTTGTTGGGAAATTGATCTATCTAACAGTTACAAGACCAGATATATCCCTCGCTGTTGGAGTGGTCAGCAGGTTTATGCATGCCCCGCGAACTTCTCACCTTCAAGCCGTTGAGCGCATTCTCAGATACCTTAAAACAGCTTCGGCTCAAGGATTGGTCTACAAGACCTCATCTTCTACTCCAAGATTAGCTGCATATTCTGATGCTGATTATGTTGGTTCCTTGGATGATCGTCGATCAACCAGTGGAGTTTGTACCTACTTTGGAGGTCATCTCATTACCAGGCGAAGTAAGAAGCAAGCAGTTGTGGCTCGATCCTCAGCAGAAGCAGAATACCGATCAATGGCGTCGGTTGTCTCTGAGCTAACTTGACTTGAAAATCTTCTGGTCGACCTCGGGGTAAAACTTCCCTCACCCGCCCTCCTGCTATGTGACAGCCAAGCAACTATACACATTGCAAAGAATCCAGTCTTCCATGAGAGAACGAAGCATATCGAAGTAGACTGTCATTTCATACGGGAAAAGGTTCAAACAAAGAAGATAGAATTAAAACATGTTCCGGGCACTGAACAAGTTGCTGATATCCTCACAAAGGCTCTACCAAATACCCTATTCTATCAATTTTTGTCCAAGCTTGGTGCATACGACTTGTACGCTCCAGCTTGCGGGGGAGTGTTAGAAAAGCTCATGTAAAGGGGCTCATATAGCCCATGTATTTGTTTATTTTTCTCTCTTATTTAATCCCACATCATGTATAGGACTCTCTTCTCTCTTTTTCCCTCCTATAAATATGTATTCATACTTTGTATTTGAATATAGAGAAAGTATTTACAGGTTTGAGTTTTCTCCACAGTCTCTTTGATGATACAGTTAACAACCTTCAAACCCCCGCCTCTATCCTATTGGTTGGTTTATCAACAGATTCAGTACCACCATTGGTGGTAAGATCCTTGTTTGCTGGAACCCTAGCACCTCGGCTACTAAAGTTATGTCAATCAACCAACAATACATCTACTACCATTTCCATGACTCTGGTTATTGTAATTTCCTCCTCATTTTTATTTATGCCTTTTGTTAGAAAAGCCCATATAAAGAGCCTATTATTGGGCCCATGCTTTTTCCTTCTTCTCCTCTTAATCCCACATCATGTATAGGATTTCTTCTCTCCTTTTTCCTCCTATATATTTGTATTCTCTCTTTGTATTTACATACAAGCAATATACATAAAAGTTTTTCAGCTATTCCAACATGGTATCAGAGCTAGTTCCCGGTCCCTGCGGTTTCCCATTTTCTAACGGCCCAGACCGCCTTCCTCCCCTGTCCGCAGACTGCTCTGCGGACTCTCCTTTCCTACCCGCTTCTATCCGTGGGTTCCTCTTCTCCGGCTCTTCTCGCCGGCCTGCCTGCGGTCTACCCGCCTCCTCTCCCTCTCTCTCCCGTAGTTCCACCCCCACCCCCACCCCTCTCTCTTTTATAGCCTTTTCTCTCCCTGACCCGTGGGACCCTCTCCCGATTCGGCCTGTTTTTCTGTCTGTTGCGGCTTCTTACTTGCTGCGCGGTCTCTTTGTTGTGCGTGTCCTTTTTCTTCTTGTCGCGGAAGGCCACCCATCTCTTGCCGCTCGAGTTCTCCTACTCGCGGCCTCTTCTTGCGACTTCTCCTACCCGCTGCCTTCTCCTTGCCGCTCGAGTTCTCCTACTCGCGGCTTCTCCAACTCGCTGCCTTCTCCTTGCCGCACGAGTTCTCCTACTTGCGGCCTCTTCTCGTGGCTTCTCCTACCCGCTGCCTTCTCCGTGCCGCTCGAGTTCTCCTACTCGCGGCTTCTCCTACTCGCTGCCTTCTCCTTGCGGCTCAAGTTCTCCTTCTCGCCGGTTCTCCTTCTTGCGCGGTCTCTCTTCCTAACCGCTGCGCTTAATCTCGTGTTCTGTTCGAGCCGACCTCTCTTGTCGATCATTCTCTGGCCGCTAGTGTGCTCACAGTGACCGTGTGGTTTGTCTATCCGCACTCAGATCGCGGCCTCCCTTTCTCTCTCAGTGCTTGTCGCTGCTCTTGTCGCCTTGACTACCCGTTGCGGCCATGTCTATAAACCGCGCGGGCTTGTCGCGCAAGAGTACTCTCCCGTGGCGACCTCGTCTACCCGCAGCGCCCTTTTCTGATCGATGCGGCCTCTCTGTTCTACATGGGATCCTCCGTTGACTCTACCGGCCAGGCGGCTAACCCCTTTGCAGACCGCCCGGCTTCTCCTCCTGAAATCCGCGATGAGCTGTAGATTACCACCATTTCCCTGTCTGGAAAGAAGAATTTCATCCCATGGGTGCACTCAGATCGCCGAGTTCTTCAGGACAAAGGCCTTGTTCATCATCTCCCTCAGTGACCTCCTTCTCCTCCTACCGACAACTGGTTGCGCAACGACGGTCGTGTTCAGACGTGGCTCCTCAATTCCCTGGAGGGTGAGCCCTACCAAATGGTCATGTATCATGAGACGGCCAACGCTATGTGGGATGAGGTCCACTCCTTATACTCCGGCAAGGACAGCCTCCAGCACCTCTATGATATTATTAACGATCTTCAGGCTCTCGATGCTGGCGGGGCTGCGGACATGACATTGTTTGTTGCTCGTGCTAAGACTCTTGCGGAGGCCTGGATTCAAGCATCAGCCTTCTATCACTGATCTTGCTGCTCAGCGAGCACGAAAGGAGGTCGTTTGCATTGTTATGATAATGGCTCGTGTCCCGACACACCTTCAGCTCAGGTTCTGGCTTCGGCCACTACTCCTTCCTTATCTGATGTTTGCTCTATGCTCCTTCGAGTGTCACCGCCCCCGGATACTCCTGCACCCTCCTCTCCGGCCCTTCTCCAGCAGACCCTTCCCCCTTACTTCCCCCACCGTCTTCTGCTCGTGGTGGACATTCAGGCTCCCGTGGAAGGGTGTGTGGTGGTCGGGACCGCCCAAAGTGTTCCTCTTGCGGCCGGGACGGCCATACTGAGGTTGTTTGCTACAAGAAACATGGCTACCCTCGTCGTCCGGCTGCTGTTGCAGCCGATGGCTCTTCTGCCACAGGCACCGACCTTGAGGCCGTTCGCCTCCAGCTACAGCAACTCCATGGGCTGCTCAGCCCTCCATCCGCTTTTGTTGCCTCCACCTCCACTACAGGTATGGCATATTTTTCCTCCAGTCCGCGCTGGATCTTGCACTCGGGTGGCACTCATCACATCACCTCGCTGCGGTCGCCCAAGTACTCGGATGCTCCTCATCCGAAGTGTATCACTGTGGCTAATGGGGCGATTGTTCCGGTCTCCGGCTATACTAACATCTCCCTTAACCCCTCCATCTCTCTTCGTTCGGTTCTTTATGTTTCGGAGTCCCCATTTAATTTACTTTTTGTTGGTCGTCTTACTAACGATATGAATTGCTCTGTCATATTCACCTCTTCTGCCTTTTTGATACAAGATCGGCGGACGCGGATTACCATTGTAAGGGTCGACAGCAAAACGGGCTCTACCTTCTTGATGCCTCTCCTACCGTCCTTTCCTCCGTCTCCTCCGTCTCATCCGTTGATTGGCATCGCCGTCTTGGGCATGTCCCTTTACCAGTCCTCCAGAAGGCGCTTCCTGATGTATCTCTTCCTCCCTTTCAATGTGATTCTTGTATTTTTGGCAAACAGCCGCGTTTTTCTTTTCCAGCACATACTCGGAGCTCGGCTCCTTTTGATTTACTGCACTCCGATGTTTGAGGTACTTTCAAAATTACTAGTATTTTCGGTTATCGCTACTTTATCACCTTTATTGATGATTACTCTCGCACGGCGTGATTTTACTTACATTGTGATCGCTCCGAGCTTTCTCGCGTGTTTCGGGTTTTTGTGCTAGAGACTCGCACGCAATTCTCCACTACCATAAAAATGTTGCGCACTGACAATGCTCGCGAGTACACTAGCCACGAATTTGCAAATATGTGCACGGAGTTCGGTATTATTCATCAGACATCTTGTGCCTATACCCCCGAGCAAAACGACATTGTCGAATGGAAGAACCGACACCTACTTGACGTTGCCCGCTCCCTCATGCTTCACATGCATGTTCCCAAAGTTTAATGGAACTTTGCGGTCTCCACTGCTTGCTTCCTCATCAACCGTCTCCCTTCCTCGGTTCTTCACCATGCCACTCCGTTCAGCCTCCTCTTTCCCTCCGCTCCGGCCTTTCCTATTACATCCAGGGTCTTTGGTTGCACCTTCTTCGTCCATCTTCTAGGTCCGTCCACGGACAAGTTGGATCCCCGGGCGGCTAAACAAATTTTTGTCGGCTATTCCCGTATTCAAAGTGGCTATGTGTGTGATAAGTCTATATTTATATAGTTTTTAATTTAATAAATAGTTATGTTTTTATTTAGTTTTTATTATTATTTGTATTAATTACTTTTTTTTCTTATTTCAGGCTAATCTGGGCTGCAAATAACATTTTGGACTTCATGTCCATGATCTAGAAGCACTTTGTCGAAAATTAACATTTTTGGCTGCAGATAGCTGAACTTCAAATGGTCATAACTTCAAACCAGAAGAGTTACGGGATGTGCAACCAGTCAACGGAAAGAAGACAATGTCCTCTACAAATTTGGAGAGTTTCAAAAGTACACGCCCCAAAGTCACGGGCGTGATCCAGGGCGTGTTAAGGGCAAAAAAGCAATTTTCTCAATAAATCTTCCCGGGGCAATTCTGGAATATTTTCTAAGCACACATCCCAATGTCACGGACATGACCTTAGGCGTGACCTACCCAAAACTGCCGAATTGATGCCAGATTGTGTCGTTTCCAGTCGTTTGTTGACCCGGTCAGTACACGCCCCCATGTCACGGGCGCGACTACTGGGCGTGACCGGAAAATTAACAGATTTTGGTGGTTTTTCCCGGGCTGTTTATGGCGGCAGTTTCGTACCTGACACGCCCTAGGTCACGGGCGTGACCTCGGGGCATGACCCGCAAAACGCCGGTTTTTTGCGGTTTCTCGCCAGCGTTCCCGGGCTTTCAAGTCAGCGGTTTCCGAGCCTTACACGCCCTAGGTCACGGGCGTGACCTAGGGGCGTGACTACCAGCAACTTTGCTTATAAATTCCAGAAAAATTCAGAGCATAGGAGGGAAGATTTGGAGCAGTTTTTTGTAGTTTAGTTTAGGTTTATTTTATTATTTTGTTGTAATTTTCATTTTCGTTATTAATTTAGTTTTAGTATTTTCATTTCAAGTCTTTCTATTTTGCAATGTTTTCTTTCCTCTGTAATTTCTTCATCATGTTAAGTAGCTAAACTTTATTTAGCACTTGATCATGATGAATTCTGGATGAAATAAAACTTTCTATATTTTCATTTAAATGGTCAAGTTCTCTATTTTGCTCACCATCGATTTATCTTTGGATTATTTTGTGTCGAATTCATATTTCGCAGATAAGTTCTTCGATCCTAGATCCGTATCTTAAATGACTGAGAGGTTGCGGATACGAGTAGATCGCTCAAAGATAAAAGGAGTTGCATGCACTCCTCGAGAGAAGACGACATAAATCTGTCGAATTGGAGTCAAATCCAATAGTGAGGTTCACCGCTTAAAGCAAGCTTAGGGATTTCGACTGGCCGAGGGGTCTTAATCGATCAACCTAAGGTTAGTCAAAAGCATGAGCTCGAGAAATACGTTTTTGTATTTTGGGAACCTCCAAGGTCGAAGTAAGTGATTAGGAGCTTGTACTTGTATCATTTTATGAAAGTCTATTTTAATTCAAAATAAGTCTAGATCAAGTGTTATCTTTTAGTTTATTTTCTAGCTATAGTTTAATTTCACTCTTTTTATTATCCGATAAAATAATATTAATTTGCGTGAGTAGAAGTACTCAACAAGCCCCGAGTCTAATACGACACTTGATCCTATACTCTAGAACGATAGGTACACTTGCCTATTTGATTTAGAATCACGTGTTAGCGTGAATTTTTATCCATCAGTGTGTTATTCTCCGGCTACCGGAAGGTCTCCGTATCTACTGATGTTACCTTCCGGGAGGATCAATCTTTCTTCTCTCCTCCTCTACCCACTCCTCTACCACTGACCCCTCTATCGTCATCCCTTCCACGTCCTGTCATCCCCGTTACTGCGCCTCTTCCACAGGTTCTTCCTGACCCAGCTCCTGCTCCTTCCAAGCCGCTTGTTATCCGTGTCTACACTCGCCGCCCTGCTCATTTTGTTGCCCCTATGTAGTCGACCTCGACCTCGGCTTCTCCGTGCCCTGCTGATCCGGTGTCGGCCTCTACTGCTCATCCGATGGCGATCTTTGTCTCCCTGCATCACCTCTCTCCCCACCTTCGGACATTTGCTACTTCACTGTCCTCGGTTTCTGTTCCTACCTCTGTGCAGGAGGCGCTCCAACATCCTGGTTGGCGTGCCGCCATAGAGGAAATGACTGCTCTCTGGGCCAATCAGACATGGACTCTCGCCCCCCTTTCTCCGGGTAAGAAACCAGTCGGGTGTAAGTGGGTCTTTGTCATCAAACATGCTGTTGATGGGACAATTGACCAACTGAAAGCTTGTCTGCTGGCTCGTGGCTTCACCCAACAACAGGGGCTTGACTATGAAGAAATTTTTTCTCCGGTGGCCAAACTCAACACCGTTCGAGTCCTAATCTCCGTGGATGTCCATCGTCCGGTGGCCCTTACTACAACTGGATATTAAGAATGCCTTTCTGAATGGCGATCTCTAGGAAACAGTGTATATGCAGCAACCTACCGGGTTTGAGACCACGAGGGAGTCTCAGTTCTGTTGCCCTATGAAAGCTCTGTATGGTCTCAAACAATCCCCGCGGACGTGGTTTGACAAGTTCAGTAAGGCCCTTCGGGAGGTTGGTTTTACTCAGAGCTCTGCAGATTTCTCGTTGTTCACTCCTCACCGAACAACGGGAACAGTTCTTCTGTTAGTATACGTTGACGATATCATAATTATTGGAGACGACTCGAAAAGAATACAAGAGGTCAAACTACACCTGAGCACAGCTTTTCAAACAAAAGATCTGGGGCCCCTTCGGTACTTCTTGGGTCCTGAGGTTGCCATACGGCCAGATGGTCTCATCCTCTCTCAGCGGAAGTATTGCCTCGACCTCCATCATGATGCTGGACATTCAGGTTGTAAGCCGGCTGACACCCCTATGGATGCAAATCACAAGTTGTGCGCTCAGGCATCTGACTCAGAACTCCTACTCCAGAATCCAGAATTCTATCGTCGTCTCATTGGAAAATTGATCTACCTCACGGTTACCAGACCAGATATTTCCTTCGCTGTTGGTATTGTCAGTCAGTATATGCATTCTCCTCAAAGATCTCATCTTCGAGCCGTTGAACGCATTCTCCAATATCTTAAAACGGCTCTTGCTCAAGGACTGGTATACAAAACCTCATCTTCAGCTTCAACATTGGTGGCATATTCTGATGCTGATTATGTTGGTTCTCTCGATGATCGACGGTCAACCGGTGGCTTTTGCACATATTTTGGAGGACATTTGATTACCTGGCGAAGCAAGAAACAAGCAGTCGTTGCTCGATCATCAGCTGAGGCAGAATACCGGGCAATGTCTTCGGTGGTTTCTGAACTAACTTGGCTTGAAAGTCTTCTTACCAATCTGGGTGTAAAGCTCCCTTCCCCAGCTCTCCTCCTCTGTGACAGCCAAGCTGCTATACATATAGCCAAGAACACGGTCTTCCACAAGAGAATAAAACATATTGAAGTCGACTGTCACTTTATCCGGGAAAAGGTTCAAATGAAGAAGCTCGACCTGAAGCATGTTCCAGGGACTGAACAAGTTGTAGATGTCCTCACAAAGGTTCTTTCTAGTACTCTCTTCTATCAGTGCTTGTCCAAGCTTGGCGCATACGATTTGTACGCTCCATCTTGCGGGGGAGTGTTAGAAAAGCCCATATAAAGAGCCTATTATTGGGCCCATGTTTTTTCCTTCTTCTCCTCTTAGTCCCACATCATGTATAGGATTTCTTCTCTCATTTTCCCTCATATATATTTGTATTCTCTCTTTGTATTTACATACAAGCAATATACATACAAGTTTTTCAGCTCTTCCAACACCTTTAATGACACAATTAGCCAGGAGATCATCTGGTATTCCTTTTCAACTCTGCCAATAGTCCTAATAACCTACCCTGAGTAATCATGGGTGATTTTAGCTATATCTGGTTCCTTTGCAAAAGGTCGGCAGTAACTAGAGCCTTTTAGAGTTGCCACTTACATTTTGGTGATTTCTTTACCCGGACTGATTAAAACCCCTTCAATCATATTGCATATAAACTGTAAGGGTGTATGGTCACCCCTACATAGAACTACAAGTTCCCTACAACTGCAGCCAACTTAAATTCAATTCCTTCTCTGATCATGATAGTGTTCTACTCAAATACACTAGTTTATCTCCCAAGAAAATAATTTCCCAGTTCAGAATAACTAAATCTCCAGGATGGATTTCCTACAGGAAATTGCAAATGCAACGATATGTCATGTCTCTAGGAATCCAATTTTTGTACACATTAAACATTTATGAATGTTAACAATACCTTGACAAATTGACACACTTATACCTCTTCCCACCTCACCCAAACCCGCAACTCCCTCAATCCTATCTTAATAACATTCACTCAGACCTAATCTTGACCGCACCAACCAAAAACCTCACCGTTACTAAGGAAGCCACATCTGCCTAAATTAAGCACCTCCAAAATATTAAATCCACTTGCGGTACACCAAATAGCTAGGGATCACAAGTTGTACAAGGGTGAAGACAACATTAAATACTTCTACCAAAGACAATTCAAAGAATCCTTTAACAAAATTAAACTCCGCTCCCCCTACAATTTCTCTTTCCATCTCAACTTCTTAGATTGTCCCCCCATCTATTCTTTTTCCTCCTAGATAAACCATAGAGCTTGGTTACTTTTGTCGATAATTTAAACCTTCGCAAGACAAATAATGTATGTATTATCAAGCTTGTTGAACTGGACGGATCCGGTCAAAGGAAGGCGCTTCGCTCGCGTTTATACTAGGCGCGCGGGGGAAAGGGAGACGACGTGAGCTCGAGCAGCTTTTAGCGGGCCTCCTCTGATTAGATTTCGTATTTTTTATTTACTAGCATTTTTTTTGTGTTTGTTCGGCCGATCGGCCTAGTGGGTCTCCCCCTATATAAGGGAGAATGTGTGGACTTGTTTGGTGTGCTTGAAATTATTAAGTTTTAGAAATTGAAGTGGGGAAAGAATCGACCCAGCAATTCCTCCTTGTTTGACCTAATCGCGTTCCGCCTTCCTCTCCAGCTCCGCTCCCTCTCTCTCTTACGCAAACGCGTAATGTCGCCGACTCGCCCCACTCGTCTGTGCACCATGAAGCTCACAGCTACCTTGCAACAATCGACAATGGTACTTATAATCGATAGCAGCGCCAGTCACAATTTCAGCTTCCATGACCTCGTGGCGGCGCTCCCAGGCTTTCATGTCTCCCTCGGAGATGGCCGTCGTGCCCGCATGACCGGACGATGCGTCGACCTGCAATTTTCCATCGGCATGTACTCGGGCTCTGCGGATTTCTATGTATTCGGCCTTGGCGGGTTGGATGTGATATTGGGCGTGTCCTGGTTGAGCACGTTTGGGAACTGCAAACACAATTGGGGCGTCTCACGATGGACTTTGAGACTTCGGGTGCGACTCATCGCCTTCAAGGAGACTGCTCTCTGGCTTTTTCACCGGTCGGATTCCGCTCCATTCACCACACGATCACCCAGATTTCAGCGTTCTCCTGTGGCACATGGATCTGCGATCTGACCCAGCACAACCACCTTTAAACCATACGTCCAACGACTACTCGACCACCATCCGATGGTTTTCAACATACCACACAGGCTACCTCCGCAGCGCGCGTTCGACCACAACATCTTCCTGCAGCCTAGCGTGGTGATACGGCCAAGACCAGAAGAACTCCATGGAGCGGACAGGACTACCCCCGTAGCGCGCGTTTATACTAGGCGCACGCAGGGAACGGAGACAGCGTGAGCCTGAGCAGCTTTTGACGGGCCTCCTCTGATTATCTTTCGTGTTTATTATTTACTAGCATTTTTATTTGTGTTTGTTCGGTCGATCGGCCTAGTTGGTCTCCCCCTATATAAGGGAGAATGTGCGAACTTGTTTGGTGTGCTTAGAATTATGAAGTTTTAGAAATTGAAGTGGGAAAAGAACCGACCCAGCGGTTCCTCCTTGTTTTCCCTAATAGTATTCCGCCTCCCTCACCCGCTCCGCTCCCTCTCTCTCGCGCGTGCACTCGCGTAACGCCGCTGACTCTCCCCACCGCAACACCCCTGTATCACTTGCACTCCCCAATGTTCACAAGTCTTGAACTCCCTACTGTTCCCCGCACACTGCAACTCTTCTCAATGCCTAGGGCATTCACACCTTTTCCTCCTAGTTATATCTCCAAAGCTCCCTGGTGTGGGCCCCCTCCACCCAATCCTCTCCGCTTCTTATAATATTCAATGGAGATTTCTTTGGGCAGTGGTGACCTATGATACGTTGATTTCCTGCCATGGAATTCCCCCCTCCTCACCCTCACACAATTATGTGCACATTCCCTCTCATTGGAAATCGTTTGCATGGGCCTCAGGTCTTCTTTCAATGATAATTTTATCTATGGTCTTGTTACTTCCACTATGTTACTACTAACTGCTTCTTACTGAAGATTCTGATTGTCTTCTTAGTTGATCATTTTTACCTTCTTCTGCATTTTATTTTATACAGTTAATGTAGTTATTTGCCGCCTGTGGCTCCACCACCATATGCGCTACATCTGCGGCCCGTGGCTACCTCTTTTTTCTTTTGTGTTTTTATTAAAATTTTCCTTCTAATTAAAATTGAGTCTTGCCCCTACCGCTCTCAAAAATAAATAAAAACGCTAAATCAAGTCACATCACTTTTCCCCATGTTTCAAATTTCACTGAGTCACTCTTTTTTGACAGTCTTTTAAAGAAAACACATTTTGAAGAAGTCATTCAAGAGCACAACCGCACAATCGTGAAAAATGAAATCAATATACATATTTGGATATTTACTGGAAGGGAAGAAAGAGACTAAATTAAAACATCCACCATTCCTACAATGTATGTATTTTCTCTCGAATTACGTACCCAAGTTTAGCATAAGCTCTAGTGCTCTACAATTTTAGAATTTAGAAAATTTTGGAGTTCAGCTTAATTATATTTGAGTTCGGTTAAAAAGACCTGTACATAATCTAAGAACATTATATCCTGAAGGTATTTTTACCTGCTAAAATCACAACAAGCACCAAAGCAACATATGAGACTGCAAATTTATTTTCATCAGAAGATTGAGCGGTAAGCTAAGATATAAAATTATACCTTTAAGATGTAAACTAGCAAATAATTGAAGCATAAAAACCGATTCTTCAGGCTATTGGTGTCAACAGGCGGTTTCACAGTAAATAGAAGCTCCATTAGCTCATTAAATTGAGCAGAGGAATATGACTCCTTCTCCTGAAGGGTATCAAGTTAGCAAGCAGCAATATGAAGGATGCTCCAAACAACAAAACAAAACGCCAAGTGTAATATTTACCAACCTTTAAAATTCTACTTAGGGTGAAGTAAGCTTCGGACTGGCATATTTCACTGGTTGTCTGGAAACACACAGTAAATAGATGGATTCAATAATAACTTGGCTGAGACAAGAGGAAGAAGAAAATGTTTTGCACTTCAAATCAAGTGTCTGTTTTATAAGATGTGGAAGGAGTACCGATAAAGAAGACCTAACATAATCTAATATTATATTAGTAAGATCAGTGTCTGCTGCCTCAACAACAGAACATGCAAGCTCCATCAATAAACACCTGCGTGACAGTAAATTTATATCAGCCTCATCATAATGTAAATTATAACAATACTGTGAATATGACAGCTTATATTAAGTTTCCTAAAGGGGAATACATTTCAAAACAATGAAAAACACAAAAATAGGAAACAACATAATTTCATAAATAATAAATAATAAAGGGAAGGCTGAGAATTTGCTGGTATATAGGATCAAGCAACAAGTCTTGCCTTGATAAATGACAATAGAACATATATTGGCTCTCGAAGACTCGAAAAACAAAAATTAGGAGCACAAACAAATTTAAAATCATCATATTTTATGATATACATACATAAATAAGAAATTATAAGTCTGTCTTTACATTCTTGTCGAAAGGAATCATGACATTTGTCAGGCCAACAGCAACCAACAGTTATGATAAAATTCTTTAACTGTTGGCATAGCCATAGTTTCAGTATCCAGGTCAATAGCCTCTATTCAAAAATCATCTTAAGACACTATCAAGCAAAATAAGTAAGCTCCTGGAATCGTGCAAGTTAAAAAAATATACGCCCTCTATTTAGCTGACCGCTGATGTTCTTAATAGATACCATATCTAGAGATCCTAACAGGTGTCATGCAAATAATGATAATACTTCTGTTATTTATCAGTAAAAAAAGGATAACCTGGTGCACAAAGCATCCCCGTGCAGCGAGGGTCTGGGGAAGGGTCCCACCACAAGGGTGAAATGTAGGCAAACCTTACCTGCATTTTTTGCAAGAGGCTGCTTCGAGGACTCCAACCCATGACCTCACTCACCTTAACCAATGTGCCAAGGTTCCTCTTCTTGTTATTTATCAATTATCAATAAACAAAGAAAATTATAATTGAATCCGAGACACATCAAATATGAGGATGACAATGTACACGATGGTAAAATCTAACCTAAGTCAAAAAATTATACTTCACCATAGCACATCTAACTATGTTTAAGGAATTAACATATGACAGGTATAATAACAGATATGAAATTTGTGGGACTAGCACGGAAGTGGATGTAAATTATGCTTCACGATAGTCAGAGGTAAGATACAAAGAGAATGGATGAATGCACACTAAGAAAATAAATGGAACAAGATGTTTCAGTGCGAGTAGCCTGTTTTAACACCTGCTTTCTTCATGTTTCTCCAAAGCTTCTTTGGAATCACCAACCTTTTTGTTCTCTACTTGCACATGATCATCTACACTCTGAGTGCCTGCCATATCACTAGATTGTTCTACATCTTTAAATGATGAACAAAAAAAGTTTCTTAGACATTCACTAGGAATGATGAAAGCAAGAGATCCAATAGCATCCTGCAAGATGGAAAAAAGCTAGTTAACAACTGTCTTCAGACCCACTCCAACATTGATGCAGTACCTATTGCTGAGGCTTTCTGCTCTACTAGTCATTTTTCCATGTAGTATAAGCTCTCAGGAGTGTTGTAGTCAAAGAAATAAATTGAATCAACATAAACTAAAGAATATGACCCACTTTGAACTAAAGGCAACATCAGTCAAAAATGACATCCAATAATTATCCAGACACTAGCATGAGATGACGAGAAAATTCAAACAAAATATATAAAGCAAAGTGCACATAACCATGGCATATTTCATCATTCCTAGCCCAAAAAAAGTGTAGCAAGCTTGACAAAGCATAACTAAATGGCCAGGCTAAATAGCCCCTTCCCATTTTACCCCACAATTTATTTATTTTATAGCAAAAAAAAGTAAGAGAAAAAAGGAGATCAATTTATTATTATTATATTTATGCTACTCATATTTGGTAAATATGATGAAAATCACATCACTCTCTATCTTCTGAAATTACGAAAATCTCTCATCTGAGTTTACATTCCATAACATTCATTCAGAGAAATAGTCCCCCCATGGGGGAATTTCTCTACATAGATGTAATGAAATGTAAACTCAGATGGGAGGACTTTGTAATTTTAAAAGATAGCTCTAAAACCCTAAAATTTAGAGGGGTGCAACCTGTAATTTTGCAAACATACAAGGGAGGTCCTGGACCATAAATATGTACATATATATATACATATATACATATATAGGGCCATTTACCGGGAACCCCCCCCCCCCCCCCCCCCCCTCTAACTTTGCTAAATTACTGACAACACCCCTCTTATTTTTGAAATTTCAAAAACTTCCCCTAAAGTTTTTATTTTATTACAAAAACATCTCCTGAAGTTTTAATTTCATAACATCCATGCACAAAAACACCCCCCTTGGTGTACAGTGTCCAGGGGGTATTTTTCTTCATAGATGCAATGAAATGAAAAGATCAGCGGAGGTTTTTGTAATGAAATGAAAACTTAAGAGGACTTTTTTGTAATTTCAAAATAAGAGGGGTGCTCTCACTAATTATGCTAATTTACAAGGAAGGTTTAGGGTAGTTAGAACCCGCCAACCCATTAGTTCATCTCAAAACCCAGGTGTTGAGATGAAGGGTGGCGGGGTACATGAACACAAAAGGGAGAAGTCTGCAGGCGGTGTGGGATTAACCCCAACCACAGGACCGCGGGGATATTCCGCCACAAGTGGGCCCACCGGGGTCAACACCCAGACCTGCAACGCGATGGGGAAGCCAAATACGCGGTCCCACACACACGTGTCATGCTGGCTAATATAATCTCAACACACCCCCGCAGCAGGACAACCCGCTCTGATACCAAGTTAGAACCCGCCAACCCATTAGTTCATCTCAAAACCCAGGTGTTGAGATGAAGGGTGGCGGGGTACATGAACACAAAGGGGAGAAGTTTGCAGGCGGTGTGGGATTAACCTCAACCACAGGACCGCAGGGATATTCTGCCACAAGTGGGCCCACCGGGGTCAACACCCAGACCTGGAACGCGATGGGGAAGCCAAATACACGGTCTCACACACACGTGTCCTGCTGGCTAATATAATCTCAACAAGGGTAATTATATATATATATAGAGAGAGAGAGAGAGAAACAATCGTGCATGGAATTCCCAAGTGCACTGACATGATAGTGCAATCACATAATTTTTTGGTCTAACTAAATGCAAAACTTAATAAAAATTGTGGGAAAAAGGACATGTTTTGGTGTAAAATTCAATCTTCCAAGTTTATCCTTCTTTTTAAATTGAAGTATTTGCAAGATTAAAAAAACGTTTGGGCGGAGCCCGACATAGGCGAAGCCATGTGCACGATTGTTTATATATATATATATATATATATATATATATATATATATATATATATATATATAGTATATATATGTATATATATTATATATATATATATATATGGAGAAGTGGGCTTTGGTGCAACATATGCACTTCCAAAATTACCCGTCATTTTCGAAATTCACCAGCCTTTGGAGAGAGAGAGAGGAGAGAGAGGGCAGCAGTAATCCTTTCCCACATGGGAGAGAGGAGAGAGGAGGAAAAGAAAGAGAGGGGAGAGAGAGAAGGTCATCCATCAGTTATTAATATAATTAAAAATAATGCGGAGGTGATGGTGATGTGATGGAGGGTAGTGGGATTCAAATCTACGATTGAATAAATTCAAACAAAGCCAATCTCTATCGGTTTTAATAATAATATAATTAAAGTAAAATAAATATTGTATTTATGAGCGCAGGGGCAATGTCGGAGCCCGTGGGAGGCCCATGTTGTTGCACTCATGCCCGGAGGCCTGCGCCGTTGCACTCACGTAGGGTTGGAGGCCCATGCGTTGCACTCACGTAGCGTCTAAGGCCCGTGCCATTTCACTGGTATATATATATGGTTCCTTGGGTTGAGATCGTGCGAATTAAAAATGGCACGCTAAAGTTATTTTTAAGCCCTATGAGAACCATTACAGATTGTCTTATCTCAAAGTACCTTATTCGTCTGGAACCATAGGGTATTTGAAGATCATTTAAATACTTATATTCTGCTAGGAATTACTAGAAACATAAGCTTGATGTTCATGTTCGAGATACAAATTAGTCTTGAAGTGTTAGGATTTGTAACTGGAAAAAATCCACCATCCGAATGTGATCATTGATTTGAATGTACGGTTGTGATTCATTTCGTGGCATCACCGACAATATGAGGATTGCCTTAAAATATATAGTAAAATTCCAAAGATTAGCTTATGTTGTCATTAAAAGTGCAAAGCCAAGTAACTTGTGATAGGAGTAGAGGAACGATGAAAATGGTTTAATCCAAACTTTATGTGGTATCAGAGCATAGTGATGATCTTCGTCAATTGTGTGTGAGATCGCCACCATTGTATGTATTAGAAATCATCTTGACAGTAATCATGAGCATTTGAATAACTTTTACTTCAAGGAGTTGTTCACGCTTTTAGACATGTATCATCTGCATTTAAAATCACCATGATCATTGTTGTTTGCACTTAATTCCCTTTAACTTCATGTTATCACCTTCATCTTCCAACAATGGTTTTCTAATCATCGACATTTCTTGCGTTGTCGTAGTTGTCATTACCTTCATCTTCTAGAGGTGCCTACAACTGTCATCGTCTTATGCCAGTGCTTGACAACAGTTGTGGTGCGGAGCGGAGACGAGGACGCGCTTTGGGCCCGTTCGGGGCTGATTTGGCAACTTTCCATATATGGCGTGCCCAGATCGACGATCGGACTCCGCGATTGCGTCCGGAGCGTCACCGCGAGTCAAAATCTTATATTACTTTAATTTTTTTGGACTTTTATTTCATGTATTTTGAGGCATCTCCCGCCATCCAATCATAGTCGTCGAATGGGATGCCCTAGTGCTTCTTTTATTATAAATAAGAGTGGTATGGGGCTAAATTCAGAGGATTGCAGAATCTGGAGACTTCTATTCCCGAATTCCAGCGATTACTCCTAGGTGCCGACGCCGTGGAACCCTATGTGACGACTCCTAGGCGCTCAAACTCCCCCCCCCCAAGGTACTACCCATCCATAACCTTCTTCCCCCTCTGAAACCCTCATCAGCAGCCCCTATAGCCCCCAAATCTCAACCCCCTACTGCTGTCCAGGAAATCCGATCACTATTCACCGAACTTTGTTTATGAGTACTGTTCACCGAATTAATTACTGTTCACGATTCACTTGTTCACGTCGGCCCTCCACTTCTTCCCTCCCGTGGATCCATCCCCCTTTAGCCCTAATTTCTTGGATTCATTCAGATCCAGGAATTTCAGCCCCGATCCGTTATTTTCACCTTTCGTTCATCACCCCTCCACCCGGATCCGTCCCTAAATAGCGGATCCACCATTCCCCGGCCCGGATCTACTTGTACGTGGCCGAATCTACCCATTTCTCGTCAGATCTCACCATTTACCGCTGAGGACAGCCACCGCCATCATTTTCACGTTGTCGGTTCCACCTCCGATCGCCGATCTACACATCCGGACCCTAATTCTTCAGTGCCTCGGTTCAGGCCGCTACTTTGTGTTTATTTTGTGGTATTGGATTATTTGATTCGGCATTTTCATTGGTGAATAAATATATGTGTTGTGATTCTTGCTCGTAGAAATTATTTCGGTCCGCTAATAATTTGCATGAGGAGACATTCGCCATACGCTTTGCTTTGGCCCTCCGAGCGAAGGAAGCCATTATAAATTGCCAAATTAATTAACTGTTTTCAATTTCAGATATTTTTGTGGAGTTAGAATTATCATTGCTCAAATTTATTCGTCGAGATATTGACGATTACATTGCATTTAGGTTCAGATTAGCGTGTCACCCTTGCACTACCACCTAGCGTCGTAGGTTCTGTGCACCTGTAGCCTACCCCTACATCAAGTTGTCTCCTCCATACTTGTCATAATCGTATGATTCTTTGTCCTCCAAAAATTGTGCTCATCACAATACCGTATGTCCATTGGAATATCTCGAACCCTAGATAGAAGTAGGCAACAGTGGAGGAATTAATGAATTATATGTCAAAGACACTTGAGATACGATTAAGAGGAAAATAAATTGACGGGTGTTGACAAGTGTATGCAGTATAAGTGAATCTGCATGGATCAACTACTCCATAGAAGACTCATCTTGACCAAAAGCTATAGTTATAATTTGTCAAGTGGCTAAAATGACATTTATTAACTAATGTAATTCTTCACGAACATCCTAAGGAAGAAGATCATAAGAATCAAAGTGTTACGCACATGCCCAAGCGGATCCCCTCGCATGAGCCACATGAGCGCATATAGCGCATATGGGAACCCCCTTAAATGTTCATGTGAGTAGAAATATATTTGTAATTAACTATTAGTAATGTATTTGTTAATATTAATTAATGAGTATAAATTAATATTAATTCTATTACTTATATTAATTTAAGTATTTTGTAAATTCTTATTGTGTGCCCTCCCACATCTATATAAGGGGGAGGGATATGGCGTGAGGAGCATTTTTTGATCATTTAGATTTGAGCTCTCTTTAGAAATGAGCACTTTGGAGGACACGGCCTCTGAGTGCTAAGCAAGAGCTTGTCCCCCGAGGTTGTATCCGTTTTTTCATGCAATGCAATTTCATTCGCTTGAGTTTTACTCTCACACAGTCGCATATGGAAGCCGCCATGAAACACTCAACGTGGAATTTATTATTATTAATTAATTAATGATATTATTAATTAGGAGGTTTATGATTAATTATTATTAATGAAGATTAGTTGTCTTTTCTTCTCTTATGCGTCCTCCCTCATCTATACAAGGGGGCGGGGTTTGTGGGTTAGAGGACATCTCGAGTGTTAGGTTATTTTGAGCTCTCTTTGGAGAGAATGATCATTGGAGGACCTAGCCTCTTTGTTCTTGATCGAACCTTGCTCCGGATTGTATTGTATGCTTTTCAGATTAATGCAATCGTGTATTTGTTCTTGATAGCACAAGTATTCGATTCGTAACAATGGTCCGACCTGCCGCCCCCATCCGCTTGTTTGACGTCACTGGGGATCGTGCCATGATGGACACCCTCCACCACACTATCGAACGTCGCCTCGAAGATCAAGAAAACATCCTTGCGTCTCTCAACGCGAGTCTACATCGTCTCACAACTCGTTGGGACTATCCTCCGCCGCCTCCCAGAATACAGACCATCGCATTGGCAGCTCCCTCCAGTGTCTCGTCCCCAGCAAAACGAAACACTGGCTCGCTGGAGTTTCTACCGCCAACACCTACGACAATTCAAGTTTCCTCGTCCAAGAGAGACCACGACCAAGTTCCAGCCACCGGCCTGCATCTGGACCGTCTGTACAAGCTCGTCCCACCCGACGATGCCTTTGCCAAAACTAACGGACCACCAAAGCGCTCGTGTCCACCCGTTGATGCTTTTGACAGGGCCAGCCGCTCAACGTTGAGTCCTCCAGCCATGCCACAACAGCGGTACTCCAGTGCCAGTGCTGGCGCCTCCCCTTCCTCAATCAACGCGACCTCCCGACCTCCGCTTCAGCCAGGAGGCTTCCCCGCAGCAACGATCGAAGCCCGCGCAGGCGCGTCAACCTATCACTTTTGACGCCCACGCCTCCTTCGCACGATAACCACATTTCTCTCTTTACCTCCCCCCCCCCCCCCCGCATGTCTGGTGCACTAGTCGGGTTTGCTACGGAGCTTTTCCCTTTTTTTCACCGAGTTTCACCCCGTTTTCGCCCAACTTTTCTTTTGCTTCTGCCTCAGCCTCTTCATATTTGTCATGCACCTCACTCGTGCCTATTTCCCATGTTGTCAGCTACTCCCTCTCCCACTAACTGCCAACTTTTACTTTCCTCCTTTCCTCTCTTGTCTCATCATCGTTTACATTCTCCCACAAACCACACCCCCTCGTTTATTTATTTTTTCCCTAGTTGCCACTCCCCATTTACCACTTATCTCATATTAACCCCTAAACACTTAATTATTGTGAGTATTATTTCACTATCACCAAACATCCCAATTCCCCAAAACATCATATTTTGTTTTTCACAATTTCTCGTCATTGCTCTCTGCTCCTACGATTCACCGCTATTATTTTAGCTCTCGTTACCTATCGGAGGCTCGACCTTGAGGGCAAAGTTGATTTTCAAGGGCGATGGTATGTTAAACAAACGCATATGGAAGCCGCCTTGAGACACCCAACGTGGAATTTATTATTATTATTTAATAATATTATTAATTAAGAGGTTGATATTGATTAATTATTATTAATCAATATGTATGAGGGTTAGTTGTCTTTTTTTATCTTATGTGTCCTCCCTCATGTATATAAGGGGGAGGGGTTTGTGGGTTGGAGTATATCTCGAGTGTTAGGTCATTTTGGGCTCTATTTGGAGAGAATGATCATTGGAGGATCAAGCCTCCTTGGTCTCGGCCGGAGCTCGCCTTGCTCCGGATTGTATCGTGTGCTTTTCAGATTAATGCAATCATATATTCGTTCTTGATAGTGCAAGTATTCGATTCGTAACATTTACACTTTGTACTATAGAGAGGTCTTGTGGGTAACAATGGTCTAACCTATCGTTTTACCCTCCATATAGCTTGGTTATCGACCGTAAGCCCACTCTGTGTGCCTTTACCTCCATTGCTAGGGTGAACTAGACAACTAGTTGCATTTGCTTCCTTGGCATGACAGTAATTGTAGCATCAATGAACAAACACTTTGATCTGTGGGATGTTATCCTCTCTGATGCCCTTGCAATGGTGCACTGTATCCAAGCCAAACTAAACTAACTGGATGAGCTCGGCTCAACGCGGAAGCCGTCGGAGCGAAACCCCGCCCTTTGGGAAGTCAAAAACACAATTGAACCCCGATTGACCAGTACAAATACTAAAATTGGCCCTCTCCTTCCGTTACCAATGATAAGGCAATGTTGATACACCAACAATCTATGCTTAGGGAATCCCTCATCCCTCCCATTCCTGCTCTCCTGCCAAACCGCCATACTCCCAACAACACTCCTCAACTCCGGAGATAACACATCCATCTCGCGAGGTCGATCCAAACCCGGGCCGACCTAGACCGCCTGGCTCAACAACCGTCACGACTTCAGCTTTTCCTTTTGTCATCTCTGCTAGCCGCAAAGAGCCTCTCCATGCTCCACTCGTGTCATCCCAACAACTTTCCATAAGCTCTAGCTCTCGACATTGGGCACTCCCTGCATAGCTAAGTCCCCTCCAGCACTGTAGAGCCTTTCTCCGGCACTGTAGAGTCTTTCTGGTATCCAAGATCCCATTCGGCCACGCCATCAGCATTGGCACTCCCTGCTTAGATTCTCCCCCCTTCATTACTTCAACATTCATGCTTTTTGCTAACTATTTTATTAGCATAATTAACTATAACTTCAAAAAATCCATGCTCATTGGCATAAGCTTAGTTCCTTTATAGGTTCTATGATATCCAAGACCTGATTGGATGCTCCTAGCAGTGCCCCCACCCACTTCATTATATCTTTAGATTAAGGATTATGTGTGGATTCTTAAGCTGTTGTATTGTGGCTTTGTGGGGGTGACGTGTTAGGCGGACATGATGCTTTCTCAACACAGTGAGTTGGCTGAATTTTAGGAGAACTATGGGTGTCATTTGTAACACTTCACACGCCCATGCAAAAAAGTATGGGTCCGTCCGGGCCTCCACATCACATACAGAAGCAAATTCAATAAAGAGGTACAAGAACAATGAATATCAAAACAACATGAGTAGCACTAACGGAAGCATTGTAAATACTATGAATGTAGATCTATTACATCAGAAACACAAAAGTGTTGGTCTTATGGTCTTACATCATATCATACATCTGTTGCTCGCTTCGTCGGCAGCAGGTCGGGATCATGCACAACCGCATTTCATTTCTCTTTCCTTTTTACCACAACTTTGGGCCTACTCAGCTAAACTACACCGCGAGCTACGCAATCTGCACCAAACATAATAAAATGAGGGTCAGCTATAAGCTGACCATAAACTCCTCCCCCCGGTCATCCACACAACGAGGGACAACTATGAGCTGACCACAAACTCCTCCCCCCGGTCATCCTCGCGGACGCCGGGAGGATCACCGCACACCTGCAAGTACTCACGAACAACATGCAATATGTATCCAAAGCAGGAAATCAACTATGTTATACTAAACATGTGAAGAAGCTCAATCACGAATAATTTTCTAGATTTGCACAAATAAAATGATTGAACCTAGGAATGTAAAGTGAGTGGACCTAGGAATGCATAATGATTGAATTCACCCAAAGGATCACCACAACCTCTTATCACATGATTCACATTACAGCATGTTCTAGTAAAAGACATAGCAATCATACGTCAATTGGGGTACACATGCCCACCATTTCCACAACAATTCATCACACATCAAGGGAGATCTAGATTCATCTCAACCTCGTTTTGACATAATAGAGAGGCATAAAGTCATCTTACCTCTTATTGGGAGATTCATCTCAACACCGAATACCGATTAATAGAGAGGCATAAAATCATCTCACCACTTGGCGGGAGGACATCACGCCACTAAATACTGAATGATGGGGAAGCATAAAGTCATCTCACCACTTGGCAAGAGCATAATATCACCACCAAACACAGATTAATATGGATATGTAGCATCATTTCGCTTTTTGGTGGGATGTCTAGGCGCACTTCACCACTGAATGTTGAGCAAGAAGATATCACATCTCCATCCTCACAATTATGGTACATAAGTACACATTCAATACGCAATCAAATACAATCATCATTATCCATTCACTAGGTTTTTCACGGTTAATGAACGACAACACATTCAATACAAACCGCGGTTTCCTCTATTATTCTTGCTAACGGTCACAATCAAGGGGCTTTTCTAGGAATACCCAAAATGCCAGAAAATACATACATCCCCGAATCAACCCACCGTTCACTTTACGCCATCTAGAAAAGTCTATGCATCGTCATAACAACATCACGGATTCGGGCCTATGGCCAAAAGAGGGCTTCACACAACATGCCTAACCTGAACTCGCATGTCGAATTCTCTAATGCATTCAGTAGAGGCCGCAGTCCCACGCCCTGGGGTTCTAACGAACCAAAATGCCCTTCATTAATTAGTAAAGGAGACTCTCCTATTCAAGAAATCAAAAAGGGACATGAACATTCATCGATCCTAAGTCCGGAGAGAAGAATCATTACACTTGGAGCTCTCTTCGGTGCCATTGCAGGTAGACGAGATCAACACGAAGAGTCCTCCACGAATCGATTGTCATTTGACCCTCCCACTCAGCTCCAGCAGCAAGAATCACCCCACTTTGATTTTTTGCCCTCTGCCTCTCACTCTCACTCTCGTTTGTAGAAAGTAGGAAAAGAGAGCTATGTATTCCCCATTTCGACCTAAGTGGATCTCGAGAAGAGTCCTTATCCATCATATTAGCTTTTCTTTAGATCCACAGTCTCAATCGAGCGAAAACTACTTTATTTCATCTCACTGGACCCATCGAATTTTGTCATTCCAATGGATTAACGGTCGATCCTGGCTCAGTCAACGATCGTTGATCGACTCTCTCGATCTCTTGATCGACGATCGTTGATCGTCCCTCTCGATCGACGATCACTATTCGGCCTCTCGGTCAACGATCGTCGATTGGTCCAAGCGGCCACCGATCGGACCCTAATTGGTCAACGGTCATTGATCCCCTCCTTATTCAGAGAGTATTCTCCCGGGCCTTTTCAGGTTTTCTGTTCAGCACCTGTTCAGTCTCTACAACATCTACTAGTTGCTACTCACAGTCATGGTATCAACCTAAGAGTCAATATTGAAAAAATGGGATGTTATAATCCTCCTCTACTTTAACGAAATTTTGTCCCGAAATTTACAAACATACCTAAAATCCTCTACATAAACAACCAGATTCAGCTATTTCAGCTTAAGGTGCCCGAGGAAACAATTCAATATATTATTCCCGTCTAGCTTGCTCCAGCTCCCAGGAGCCTCGAGACGACAATTGTCCCAACAAACTTTCACCATCTTTATAATCTTGTTTCTAAGTTGACGGACTTTGTCTTCCTCAACACAAATAGGTCAAACCTTGATTCACGGGCACTTTGTTGACCTCAACAATTTGAGCAGGCTTTTGAATGACCTTCCTCAATACTGAAATATGGAACACATCATGCAACTCGCTAAATTCGGAAGACAAAGCAAGTCAGAATGCAACATCTCCAACACGTTATGTAATCTCAAACGCTCCTAAGTATCTCGGACTTAGCTTCTACAGGTGTCGAATCCTTGACACTCCTTTGAATGGTTTAATCTTCAAATATACTCAATCGTCCGTAGCGAACTCAACATTTCTATGTTTAGCATTGTAATATTTTGTTTGTCTATCTTGGATAACTAGCAATCTCTCGCGTATTGCCTGAATCACAATATTCGCATTATCAACATCTTTGTGTTTCAACAACTTTGTGTCGCATGTCTCCGCCCAAGCTAAGGGTGTAGACACTTTCTGCCATAAAGCACCTCAAAGGGTGTCATTTGAATGCTAGCTTGGTAAAAGTTGAAGCAAACTCAATCATATAGAGGTAGTTCTCCCATCTATTTCCAAAATCCAAAGCACACATCTGCAACATATCTTCTATCGTCTTATTGGTTCTTTCCATCTGCCCATCCGTTTTCGGGTGGAAGGCGGTGCTAAATTTCAATTTAGTGCATAACAGTTGATGAATATACCTCTAATCAATCGCCCATCTCGATCACTAATAATGTTACAAGAAACATCGTGTGCTCGTACTATGTTCTAACATAGACCTTTGCAAGCTTTTCCACAAAATTTTATTTTTGGTTCAAGATAAAGTGTGACACTTTCGTCAAACGATCAACGATCACCCGGATGACGTCGATATCCTGCAGCGACTTTGGCAAACCATGTACAAAGTCCATAAAAATGACATCGAACTTCCATTCTGGAATATGCAGACTTCAAAAATTCATCAGGTCGTTGGCATTCAGTCTTCACTAGTGCACATGTATGATACTTTGTCATGAACAATGCAATGTCTCTATTCACGTATGGTCGTAAAAACAACTTTTTCGTGTTCATGTATATCTTCGAACAGTGCACATGTATGATACTTTGTGTGTTCATGAACAGTGCAAAAACAACCTTTTCGTGTTCATGAAGTGCTAAGACCAAACAGTTCTTCAATTCATCAAAATCTCTTGGCACTCTACCGTCCAAGCGAAATATGCTCCTTCCTGGTCAGGGTAGTGAGAGGAAGTGTGATCCTCAAAAAATTCTCCAAGAAGGGCCTATAATAGCCGGCAAGTTCTAAAAAGCTCTAGACTTCTGCAACATTCCTGAGCTCAGGGCAATCGCGAATCACCGCAATCTTCGACAAATCCACTAGTACCCCCTTTCCGCCAACCATGTGACCCAGAAATGCCACTGTCATTAGCCAAAATTCACACTTAGAAAACTTGGCATGCAACTGATTTCTTCACAATACATTCAGAACTACATCCAAGTGCTATGCGCGCTCTTCCTCCGACTGAGAGTAAACCAAGATGTCGTCAATGAAGAAAATGACAAACCGATCTACGTACTCTTGGAACGTCCACTTCATCAAATCCATGAATATTGATGGTGCATTCGTGTAAGCCCAAACGACATCACGACGAACTCAAAGTGATCATAACATGTACTGAATGTCGTATTGGGATATCATATTCCCGTCTTTGTGACTGATGATATCTAGATTTCAAGTCTAATTTTAAATATACGATAAATCCAACCAACTGAACAAACAAGTCATCGATACGAGGGATCAGATACTTGTTCTTTTCCGTCAACTTATTCAGCTCTCTGTATTCAATGCATAATTGCAATCTACCATTCTTTTTCACAAAGAGGACTGATGCACGCAAGAAGAAGATCTCGGACGTAGATAGTCTTGCTCTAACAACTTCTTTAGCTAAACTTTCAACTCTGACATTTCTCTTAGCATCATTCTGTAAGGTGAGCGTGACACGAGCTTGGCTCCCGACACTAGGTCAACGCAGAAATCAATCTCACGTTGAGGTGGAGCCTCAGGGAGTTCCTCGGGAAAACATACACGTATTCCTCTATCACTGGTACATCACCCAAACTGGGTTTGCACTTTGAAGTCTCCAACAAGGTGAAGAACAAGTTAATGCCTTCCCGAACGGCCTTCGCCACTTGAAGGGCAAAAGTTAGTGTCTTGCTCACCACTCGTAAGACAGTGAATGTGGTCTCTCCTTTGGTTCCTCTACCTAGTATGACTTCCTTTAATTTGCAATCTATGTGCGCAACCTACTTTGCAAGCCAGTCTATGTCAAAGATCACATCAAACTTCAATAGTGGTAGTAAGGATGCTTTCAAATCAAAGTCTCGGTCTCCAATCCGAACCTTCGCACAACTCATCCGCGCACATCATGCGATACAAACATATGCGTGAAAGCTAAAACATAAAATGCGTAAGACATGCGCAACTCAAATAAAAATATTGTGAATAAAATAAAGATGCAAACTTGGGTTGCATCAATTCACCTAGGCTGTTGTGGTAGATAGTGCAACACGGGAATGACCCATTTTTTCTGCACATGATCTGATGACACGCCCCCTTTACTAAATAATGCAAATCAATCTCCATGGGAAAAAGGATAATTCTCGTTGAGAAAATCAACCATAGAGTGAGTTTTCCAAAGATACTCGAAAAATGTTAAGTATTATTTTATGCAAAATAATCAAGTGATTAATAACATTCAGAGCATCGAGAAAGAGAGCCTCACAATGCGGGGAAGAGGATAGATCAAAATAAGGTGGGAAAAAGTATGATCAACTTGTGGAATCATCAACTTATAAGACGTCATACGCACTACAGCTAGACACCCACGAGCGTTCACAAAACCAGGGTCAATCATGTCAATAACATCGCTCGTGAGAGTCTGACCAGCACTTCAAAATTTAAAGCTGATCACAAATCTACCAATTAGAATCAATCGGAGAAATCCATTAAAACGTGTGTCCCTATTAGGCGTAAAAAGTCTAGGTATAGTCTTAATTTTCCTATTACGATAAAGCTCAAAAAGTATAGAAATCTGACGAAGAGGCTCGACCTGATCACCTATAATCAAAGGGTAGTGAGGTGAACCAAAAGTGTGATCGCCAAAAATAAAATCAATATAAGGTGGCGACTCGAATATCAATTGAGTGTGACCACCAAGCACAATATCTCTGACCTCCAGGGTTTGCGGCTGCAGTTGACTAGCAGAATCAGGACATATGAAGATCGAGTCCATGTCACCTAAGATAAGGGACTCATCACTAGCCAACTCCTCTGGGAGATTTGAGATCGAAACTGTGTCATCCAAGGTGAGTGACATATAACTAGTAAGTTCTTCTTGGAGCTGAGCCTCAGAAATAAACTCTGCGACTAAAGGTTGTGATTTAGTGTGAGTAAGTGGAAGCACCAGTTTAGTCAGGATGAGGGATAAGGAGGAATAAGCTCCTCTCCCTAGAGCTGGGGCTCAGGGAGAAATTCCTCAATTGAAGGGAGTCCTACAATGTAGATAAGTGGGGCCACAAGGCTCGTGGGGGAAACAACAAGACAAGAAATATGACTACCAGCAGACCTAAGCTCAAGTTCCACTATATGATGTGGAGTTGGGTGTTGGATAGGTAAAACGTAAGTCTTGGGTATTTTCGCATAAAGTCTTTTAACCGTAGTTCACATCTCGTCCACTTCATGTTTAATATTAGCGGAGAAAATCTCAACGTTTTTCATTAACTTTTTAAGATGCTCGTCAATATTCCACATTTTAAAAGTTTTTAAAGACTTAATTTTTTTCATTAACTTCATGTTTAATGACCTAACACTGAAACAAAGTTCGTTTAATAAAAACATTTATGTTGTTTTAGAATAAAGGATCGATGGATTCACGATAGAAGTGAAACCAACCTCCTCTGATACCAAACTGATGTATACAAAATTCACAGATTAATTTTAAAAGATAAAATTTGAGTTCAACATTAAATTATGAGGCGTTTTTCAAATTTTCACGAACAATTTCTATCGATAACTGCCCTAGAGAGTTCATAAACGCGCATAAATGTTTAAAGTTCGCACACATTCAACAATATAGCTAAATCATCCACAAGCTTTTCAACGAAGGGAAAGGGGAAGCATAATTTTTAAGCAAACGCCAAACATGAATAATGTTAGATTAAGAAAACAAGCTTTGAAAATTAAGATCATGAAATTAAAGCATAAGATTATACTAATAATTAACGAGACATGAGATGAGTTGAGGGATATACTGTTAGGCACGTACTAGGGAAGAAGAAGAACTAGAGGGAGAAGATAGAAATTAGGGTTGAAAAGAGGGAGGAAGGAAATACCTTGGATAATTCTTGCATACTCCAAAAGAGAGGGGTCCGGGTATATATAACCCGGGACCCAAGGCCGGCCAACCGGGGGGCCGGCCGGCCCCCATGGGGCTGAACCAAATGTGGTTCAGCCCCCCTTGAGCCGATCTTTTAAGAAGAGGGGGCTGAACCCATTGGTTCAGCCCCGTTGTTGCCTTGCACGCGCCGTTGCCGCCGCTGGTAATGTTGCCCAAATAGCCTAGCCTCGTTTGGAGGCTTAACATTCCCGTCCCCATCAAAAGTCAGCTTGTCCTCAAGTGGGTAATCGGGGTAAAGCTCCCGGAACTCCAGCAAGTCCACCCAAGTATTTTGCTCCGCGGAGAGATCCTTCCATTTAATCAACAGCTCTGGACAGTACACTGTGCCTCGACGTTTCCACTTGATCAATAGTACATCGGCCGGAATGGGGCGAAGCTCGCCGCCAGAAGTAGCCTCGGGCAGCACGGGAAAGACCGGAACAGCCTCACCGAGCTTACGCTTCAACAGCGAAACATGAAAGGTAGGATGAATCCGTGAGCCCTCGGGTAATGCCAAGGTATACGCAACTTGCCCGACCCGTCGCGTGACCCGAAAGGGTCCATAGTAGCGGGGTGTCAGCTTCTGATTTGTCCTCTGCGCCACAGACAACTGCCGGTAAGGGCGAAGTTTGAGGAAAACCTCATCCCCCACCTGGAACTCTCTGTCCGTCCGATGTCGATCTGCCTGTGCTTTCATACGATCCTGCGCCGCCCGAAGATTCTCGCGCAAGGTGGCGAGGGTGTTGTAGCAGCGATCACGGAGTGCCCGATCAACGGCAGCCACGGCGGTACTGCCGGACTCATAACTGCTTAAGGAGGGAGGTGTCCGACCATAAACGACCTCAAAAGGGGTGAGTTTGTTAGCGGAATAATACGAAGTGTTGTAGCAGCACTCCGCCCAATGTAACCAACTGGCCCATGTCCTTGGCTCATCCATAATAAAGCAACGAAGGTAAGTTTCCACGCCCCGATTTAAGATTTCCGTCTGGCCATCGGTCTGGGGATGGTGAGCCGTACTAAAACGCAAGGAAGTCCCTTGCAAGCGAAAGAGTTCCGTCCAAAATCTGCCAACAAAAGTCGGGTCCCGATCGGAAATGATCGCCCGGGGAATCCCGTGCAAGTGAACAATCTCCCGAACAAATAAAGCCGCCACCAACTCACCTGTGTAAGGATGGCTCAGAGCCAGGAAGTGCCCATACTTGGACAACTTGTCCACCACCACTAAGATAACTGTTTTACCCTGCGACTTGGGCAGCCCATCAATGAAGTCCATAGAAACCGTATCCCAGATTTGATGCGGAATCTCCAAGGGGGTGAGTAGCCCAGCTGGAGAAGTAGTCTCATATTTCTGTCGTTGGCAGACATCACATTTCTGAACAAACTCCTGAATGTCACGGCGCATCCCTTTCCAAAAGACATTTGCTCGAGCCCGCTGGAGAGTGCGAGAAATACCCGCGTGACCGCCCGTCGGCGACGAATGGAACTCATGCATCATCACCGTCCTCCAAGCTGACTGCCAAGGAATGACCACGCGTCCCTGATAATATAGCCGGTCATTTTGTAAGTGATAACCCGGGGTCACCTCCCGAGCCTGCCGCAGGTCCTCGACAATGACCCGTAACTCGGGATCTCGCTGCACCTCCTCCTGAATCTCATCCATCGACTCCAACTGTGGCATAGAAATGTGCGTCAAGGCTCCCGCTGGTAAGCGCGACAGGGCGTCAACAACCCGATTGTCCTTCCCTGGTCGGTACTCGATCTCATAATCATATCCCAGCAACTTAGTGACCCACTTCTGTTGAAGGGGGGAAGAAATCCGCTGGTCGAGAAGGTGCTTCAAGCTCTGATGATCTGTCCGTATTTTAAAACGATGTCCCAGCAGGTATGGCCGCCATAGGGCCACCACATGAATAACCGCTAGCATCTCCTTTTCATACACCGATAGGCCCAGTGTCCGTGGGGCCAAGGCCTTACTGTAGAAAGCGATCGGCCGGCCCTCCTGCATCAAGACCGCTCCCATGCCGACGCCAGAAGCATCCGTCTCGATCACAAACTCCTTAGTAAAATCGGGAAGTGTCGGCACTGGAGTCATCGTCATCGCCCGCTTCAACGCCTGAAAGGCGGTCTCGGCTTCATCCTGCCACGAGAAAGCATCCTTCTGAAGCAGTTGCGTAAGTGGCCGAACAATCTTCCCATAATCCCGTACAAAACGCCGGTAGTACCCAGTGAGGCCCAAGAACCCCCGCAGCGCCCGAACGGTCAGAGGTCGTGGCCAAGAAAGCATACTCTCGATCTTCCGTGGGTCGGCTTTCACCCCATCCGCGGAAACTAGATGCCCCAAGTACTCCACCTCCTGTTGTCCAAAAGAACACTTGGACCTCTTAGCATAGAGCTTATGTTGCCGAAGAGTAGAGAAGACCTGAGCCACATGACGTAAATGATCCTCCCAAGTAGCGTTGTAGATCAGAATGTCATCAAAGAAGATCAAGACGAAGTGTGGCAGGAATGACCGAAAAATCTCGTTCATATTGGCCTGAAAAGTAGATGGTCCCCCCGTCAAGCCATTCGCCATCACTAAGAACTCATAGTGGCCGTCATGAGTTCTGAAAGCCGTCTTATGCACGTCCTCCTCCTTCATAAGGATCTGGTAATAGCCGGATCGCAAATCCAGCTTCGTGAATCTAGTCGCCCCACGCAACTCGTCCAACAGCTCCTCAATCACGGGAATCGGAAACTTGTCCTTCACGGTAACGCTGTTTAAGGCACGGTAATCAACGCAGAAACGCCACGATCCGTCCTTTTTAACCAGAATAATTGGGGCTGAGAAGGAACTGGTACTAGGCCGTTAACGCTGTCTAATGCCGGCCTCAAGCATTTCCTTCACACTACGCTCGATCTCTGCCTTCTGCATGTGGGGATACCTGTAAGGGCGCGTGTTGGGCGGCTCCGCCCCCGTCTGGAGCACAATCTGGTGATCACGGAACCGTGACGGTGGAAGCGTCCCCGATTCCTGGAAAATGTCATCATACTCCTCCACTAATGCCCGCATCTGGTCAGGAACCTCCGTCGGTCTATCCTCGTCAGACCTCACCCCCAACAAGACCGTCATTAGACTACTGGACTCCTGAAGCTGCTGTAGGCTGCGAATGGAGATCTCCTTGACCGGAGAAGATCGGAGCCCTTTCAAACAGAACTGGCGCCCCCCCTGCGAGAACTCCATCGTCATCTGGTCCCAGTCAAAGGTCACCCTCCTCAACTGCTGCAGCCACTGCACGCCAAGAACCATATCTGAGCCGCGGATCGGTAAGAGATAGACATCCGTGCAGCCCACATAACCCTGCATCCGAAGCTCCATTGCCTTCAATACTCCCTGACATTGTAGCTTGCTGCCGTCTGCAACCATAACCTGGAACGCCGCTCCAACGTCAATCACGTGCCCCACCCGCTGTGCCACATCTGGATGAATAAAATTATGAGTACTCCCACTGTCCACCAGAATGGTCACCCTCTCCTGTCGAATCCACCCCGCCAGCCGCATAGTAAGCGGAGGTGGATTGCACCCTTTCATGGCATGTAGGGACACACCCAACTCCGTCAAGTCTAAGTCCCCCCAGACTCCAGCTCCTCCTCCGGAAACTCGTCCTCCTCCAGTCGCTCCTCCTGATGCAACATAAAGACCTGGACCTTCTGGCACTTGTGTCCCGGCGTAAATTTCTCATCACAATTAAAGCAAAGGCCCTTCTCCTTTCGAGCTTGTAACTCGTTCCAAGACAACCGTGTCACCGTCGGTCGGCCGGCCACTGGGGTCTCCCTCCTGGCCGCGGCCGGTGTAGTAGTGTGTCGTGCCATACTGCGGGCTCGTTGCCTATTTAACTTTTCCTCTTGGATGCGCGCCAAGCTGATTGCGTGGTTCAGACTACAGGGCATGTAGGCATGAACCTCATAGCGTAAGTGATCCTTCGGTCCTGAAACAAAACAGCTAAGGAGTGTCTTTTCTTCCCACTGAACCCTGTTGGCCAACTTCTCAAACTCCGTTCTGTACTCCATCACTGTACCCTTCTGCCGTAGCTTCTGTAAAAGCGCCTCAAAGTCTTCAAACTCCAAAGGCCCAAACCGAGCCGTGAAGCCTTCCACAAACTCCTCCCACGGAACATACTCTCGTCCCCGCAAGAACCACTGTGTCCACTGGAACGCGTCGTCCTCCAGATGGAAGGACGCTAGCTGCACCCACTGAGCCTCAGGCACCTCCTGATAGCTGAAAAACAACTCAGCTTTTTGCACCCACTCCAAAGCGGCGCCCCCACTGTACCGAGGGAAATTCATCCGAGTCAACTTGGGAGCCATGTACGGCCTTTGGCCGCGTTCCCCCGCCATTGGGGCCCCATGACGGAAAGGCCCCCCTTCTCCCCACTGCACCCCTCTACCAAAGCCTGGTGGTTGCCCTCTTCCTGCCGGTGGGGGTAACAACCCATCCCGACCTTGCCTCCAAGGAGCGTGCTCGGTAAAAGTCTCAGCCCTTCCGTCAAGACCAGTTGCGAAGCCGCCACCCCTACCGGCATGTCCAGGCCTGGCGGCCCAAATCCAGCCACCCCCAGCCATGCCGCAGCCACCCGGCCCAACCCCGCCGCCCTGATGGCTCGCCGGCCCCAATCCGAGCCTCACAGGGGCCGCTGATGCCCAGCCGACCCCGCTGGAGCCGCCTGCGGTATTTCCCGCGCCGTTGTAGCCCGTCGGGACGAACCCGACCCCCTGCATGCTCGCCACCCCCGATCCAACCCAGCCAGCGCCGACAGCTGCCGATCCGGGCCCCTGCGTATGCGCAGACCCCGATCCCGACAAACCGATGCCGCCCCAGGCCGATCCGGCCCCTCCGTGGTACGCCGCACCCGATCCAGCCCCCGCCTGGCCCGCAGCACCCGATCCGACGCCCGCAACCCCCGATCCGGCGCTTCCCGCACCCGATCCACCAAGTCCGGGCATTTCCGACCTATTCCATGTAGATCCGCCCGGTTCCTCCTCCGCCACCGCCTTGCCCTTCAAATTTTGCGCTAATAGCGTCATGATATTGTTCAAGCAGTCGTTGATTCGCTCTTTCAACCTTTGAGTGGACGTTTTGACATTTTCTTCGATGGCGGCTACCGAATCGGTAAGCCCCATCAAATTCTCCTCTAGGGTTTCCAAGCGGTCATTCTCCTCTTGCGAGCGTGTAGTCACCATGATGGAGAAAGGAATCCTCTGATACCAATTGTTAGGCACGTACTAGGGAAGAAGAAGAACTAGAGGGAGAAGATAGAAATTAGGGTTGAAAAGAGGGAGGAAGGAAATACCTTGGATAATTCTTGCATACTCCAAAAGAGAGGGGTCCGGGTATATATAACTCGGGACCCAAGGCCGGCCAACCGGGGGGGCCGGCCGGCCCCCATGGGGCTGAACCAAATGTGGTTCAGCCCCCTTGAGCCGATCTTTTAAGAAGAGGGGGCTGAACCCATTGGTTCAGCCCCGTTGTTGCCTTGCACGCGCCGTTGCCGCCGCTGGTAATGTTGCCCAAATAGCCTAGCCTCGTTTGGAGGCTTAACATATACCAAGAAAGAACGCGCAAAACGGTGTATCCAAAGCGGGTCAAAGAGGCACTAAGGAGGTTCCTAGGGTGCTCTAAATGGTGGATCAAGTCGGTCGGGCCGAGGGAGCTATATTTCCACGACCAGAGTTTGACATTACTCACAAAAATTCAAAGAAGAGGTCGGAAGGGGACGAGAAAACTGATTGGGGGTTGATCAGAAGCTGAGGTCTGGATGAAGACAAAGAAGCAAACAGGCATAAGTTCATCCGCCTGGAAGGTAGAATCCGAGTGCCGGATCCATCGGATTTGAGTTGGACAAGGTTGGAGGACTTGTTGGAGGCAGGGCTCACCAGAGGAGACATAGTCGGAGGTCGGGAGAGGCACGGGAGGCAAGACTCGAGCGCTCTCAAACGGGAGGTGGGGTTCAGTCGGATAGGTCGAAACCGAGAGAAATTTTTGTTTTGACTTTTTCTTCCAGCTAGCTATTTTAAGAGTCTCAGTTTTTTTTATATAGGCAGCGGTTTTGTTTTGTTTCTGTAAGGCAAAATTATCAAATTGGTCCCTAAACTTTGGGATCTTTTTCAAATCAGTCTCTAAACTTTCAAATTATTCAAATAGGTCTCTAAACTATTAAAACAAGTTCAAAGTAATCTCAAATTGGTCCCTATGAGGGTAGGATCCTTGTACTGGTTTTAATAGTTTAAGGACATATTTGAATCATTTGAAAGTTTAGGGACTGATTTGAAAAAGTTCCCAAAGTTTAGGGACCAATTTGATAATTTTGTCTTTTTGAAAACATGAAAAAAGGAACCTTGTATATATGTTCACTTATGTCAAATACAAAAAATGAGTATATATTTATAGGATGGAGAAAGAGAGAAGAAGGTCCTATACATAATGTGGAACTAAAGAGAAAAGAGAAATAACAATAAAAAATACATAATAAATCTTTGTCAAATGGGCTTCTCTAACACTCCCCCGCAAGCTGGAGCGTACAAGTCATATGCACCCAGCTTAGACAAACACTGGTAAAATAAGGTACTTAATAAAGCCTTTGTGAGAATGTCAGCAACTTGATCAGTGCCTGGAACATGTTTTAATTCAAGTTTCTTCATTTGAACTTTCTCCCGAATAAAATGACAGTTTACCTCGATATGTTTTGTGCGCTCGTGAAATACCGGATTCTTTGCAATGTGTATGGCCGCTTGACTATCACAAAATAGAACAGCAGATGAACAAAGTTTTACCCTCAGGTCAGCAAGGAGGCTTTCGAGCCATGTGAGTTCTGAGACAACCGATGTCATCGATCGGTATTCAGCTTCCGCGGAGGATCGAGCAACCACGACTTGTTTCTTACTTTTCCATGTAATGAGATGACCGCCAAAATATGTACAGAATCCACTGGTGGACCGCCGATCGTCCAGGGAGCCAGCATAATCGGCATCTGAATATGCAACTAATGCTGGAGTAGAGTTGAAGGTTTTGTAAACCAGCCCTTGACCCGGAGCTGCCTTAAGGTATCGGAGAATCCGTTCAACCGCCTGGAGATGAGAAACCCGGGGAGCATGCATGAACCGACCGACAATCCCAACAGCGAACGATATATCAGGTCTCGTGACCGTTAGGTAGATCAATTTTCCCACAAGGCGTCGATAGTATTCCGGGTTCTGGAGAGGCAGATCATCATCAGAGGCATGAGCACAAAGCTTGTGATTTGCCTCCATCGGAGTAGTAGCTGGCTTGCAACCAGACTGGCCAGCGACTTTGAGGAGATCAAGACAATACTTCCGTTGGGAGAGGACAAGCCCATCCAGACGTCGTGCGATCTCAAGACCGAAGAAGTAGAGAAGATGTCCCAGGTCTTTGGTCTGAAACACAGTGCTAAGATGCTGTTTCACCGCGTGAATCCCCTTTGAATCATCCCCAGTGAGCATGATGTCATCAACATAAACCAGCAGAAGGACCGTTCATATTGCTCGGTGTCGAGTGAATAGGGAGAAGTCTGCAGAACTTCGAGTGAATCCCATGTCCCGAACAACCTTGCTGAACTTGTCAAACCACGCCCGAGGGAATTGTTTGAGACCATAGATGGATTTCTTCAGAAGACACATGAGACTCCCCCGTGGTCTCAAACCCGGGCGGTTGGCACATGTAGACAGTTTCCTGAAGATCATCATTCAAGAACGCATTCTTAATATCCAGCTGATGAAGGGGTCAGTGGTGATGCACAGCCACGGAGAGCAGGACACGAACGGTGTTGAGCTTGGCCACCGGAGAGAAGGTTTCCTCATAATCAAGACTCTGTTGTTGAGTGAAGCCACGGGCCAGCAGGCGGGCCTTCAGACGGTCAACAGTGTCATCAGGAGCATGTTTGATGACGAAAACACATTTACACCCAGCAGGTTGCTGACCGGGAGGTAAAGGGACAAGGACGTCTGGTTTGCCCAAAGGGCCGTCATTTCCTCCTCCATGGCAGCCCGTCAGCCTGGATGCTGAAGCGCCTCCTGCACAGAGTTTGGGACAGAAACAGAGGATAACGATGTGGAAAAGTGAAGAAGTGGCGGTGAAAGGCGATGAAGAGAGACATAATTCGCCAAAGGATGAGCGGTGGAGGCTGGAGTCGGAGCAGGAGGCTGCGGAGCGTCAGAGATCGAAGTCGACTGCAGTGGGGCAACGGGACGAGGAGAGCGACGAGAATAGACCCGGATGACAGGTGGTTGGGGAAGGACCGGAGGCTGGGCAGGAAGGGGGAAGGTGGAGACCGGGGAACAGAGATGACAGGGCGCACAACGGGCCCTGGAAGAGGAGCGAGATCCAGAGCAGAGAAGAAGGGAAGATCTTCCCGGAAAGTGACATCCGCAGAAACGGTCACCTTACGGGTAGTGGGCTAATAACACATGTAGCACTTTTGAGTGCGCGAGTAGCCCACAAAGACATATTTGGCCGCACGGGATCCAACTTGTCGGTAGATGGGCCGAGGTGGTGAACGTAGCATGTACACCCAAAAATGTGGGGTGTAAGAGGGAAGGCCAGAGTGGAGGGAAATAGGAGGCTGAAGGGAGTAGCATTCTGGAGGACGGAGGACGGTAGACGATTGATAAGAAAACAGGTCGTGGAGAGCGCAAAGTTCCAGTATGGTTTGGGAACCCGCATTTGAAGCATAAGAGGGCGAGCCACATCAAGGAGATGACGATTCTTGTGTTCGGCGACACCATTCTGTTGTGGGGTATATGCACAAGACGTTTGGTGAATAACCCCAAACTCGGAGCAGAGGGTCGTGAAGTCATGGTCAGTGTACTCGCGCGCATTATCAATGTGAATAGTTTGAATGGGCGCAGAGAATTGAGTGTGAGTCTCAAGAATGAAGGCCTGAAATACGCGGGGAAGCTCAGAACGATCACGAAGGAGATACAACCATGTCATGTGAGAATAATCATCGATGAATGTAAGAAAATAACAGTATTCAGAAATACTAGTAATCTTGTACGGACCCCATATATTGGAGTGTACCAAAATAAAAGGAGCAGAGCTCCGAGTACAATGAGAAAAAAAAGATGAACGTGACTGCTTGCCAAAAATACAGGTGTCACACTGAAAAGCAAGAAGAGATATATCCGGGAGAGCCTTCTGGAGGACGGGAAGAAGAGCATGACCAAGACAACGATGCCAATCCGAAAAGGAGACAGATGCGAGGAGAGGAGGAGAGTCATCAAGAAGGTAGAGTCTGTTCTGCAGTCGCCCCTACCAATAATAATCCGCGTCTACTGATTCTGTATCAGAAAAAAGAAGAAGTAAAGGTCACGAAGCAATTTAAGTCAGTAGTAAGGCGACCAACAGAAAGTAAATTGAAAGGAGAGCTCGGAACATGAATAGTCGAGCGCAAGAGAAGGGAGGAAGCGAGAGGAATATCAGCACAGCTAGAGACAGAGACAGCTGCCCCATTAGCCACAGTAATGTACTTCGGGTGAGAAGATGACAAGTACTGAGGCGGTCGAACAAAGGTGATGTGATGAGTGACACCAGAATCGAGGATCCATCGCGGGCCAGTGGAGAGCCAGGCGATACCTTCATTGGCGATGGAGGCAGCGGAGGCAACTGAGGCCGGGGAGCGGCTGAGCAGGCCATGAAGATGCTGGAGCTAAAGGCGAACCTCGTCGAGGTCAGTGCGAGTGGGAGAGGAGTCGGTGGCAGCAACAGAGGCCTGCGGACGAGGAGAACGACCATGCTTGCGATAGCACGTGGCTTCAAAATGCCGATCTTTGCCGCAGAAAGATCACTTAGGCCGCGGCCGGCCACCCCGACCACGTCCCCGAGAATCAGAACGGCCCCCACGAGCTGAAGAAGGGAGAGGTAGTAAAGGTGCAGGGGCCTGCTGGACAAGGGCTGAAGGAGGTCCACAAAAATCTGGAGACGGGGAGACCTTGAGAAGCATCGAGCACACATCCGAGAAGGACGGGGTAACTGTAGAGGAGAGGATCTGAGCCCGCACACTGTGAAGGTGATGCGGGGCCCGATCCATCATCATGGCGATACCAACAGCTTCCTTCTGGGCATGTTGGGTAGCAAGGTCCACAGTAGGAGGCTGATGTTGGATCCAAGCTTCGACCAGAGACCGAGCCTGGGCAACAAAGGAGGTCAGATCGGTTGCCCCACCACTATCAAGGGCCTGAAGTGCAGTGATAATATCATACAAATGGTGGAGACTATCTTTGTCGGAGTAGGCGGAGTAGAGGGTATGGAGCTCGTCCCACATGCCCTTGGTCGTCTCGTGGTACATGGTCAGGCGATAAGACTCGTCATCAAGAGAGTTAAGGATCCATGTCTGCACACGATCATCGTTGTGTAACCAGTCGTCAGTAGGAGTACCGGTAACGACCTGGGTCAAGTGATAAAGAAACCCCTTCGATTGCAGGACCCGGCGAACAGAGTGCGCCCATTCCATAAAATTCTTCTTACCGGTCAGAGAGATAGTAGTAATCCGGAGCTCATCACGTATTTCCGGAAGAGAGGTCAGGCGGTCTGCAGGAAAAACCGTCGTGCCGGTAGAGTCAGCAGAAGAGGCCATGCAGACGAACTGCGGCTAGGAGAAAATACCGTCAAGAGAGGAGGCCGCACGGGTAGGTAAGTCGCCCGACAAGAGGGGAGACCGCCTGGTCATGGTGTGAAGACACCAGCGGCAAGGAGGAGGCCGCGACCAAAGGCGGAGCCCGGAAACCACGCACTGCAGGAGGGAAGTAGAAGACCGCGACCTAAATGCGAACAGGCAACAATCCGCACGGTCTGGCTGAGCACGACAGCGGTCAGAGAAAAAGACGCCGCAAGAGGAAGGCGAGCGGACAGGGAGAAGAAACCGCGACCTAAATGCGGACAGGCAACAGTCCGCACTGTCTGGCTAAGCACAGCAGTGGTCAGAGCAAAAGAGGCCGCAAGAGGAAAGAGAAGGCAGCAGGATGGAGAAGCAGATCACGGCGAGCTGAACCAGGCCGCGGCGAGTAAGAGGTCGCGAGTAGGACTCCAGCGACAAGAAGGCAGCAGATAGCAGAGCGTGGAGGACAAGAAGAGCCCGCGAGTAAGACAAGAGGCAGATCGCGGCGAGCTGAAACAGGCCGCGGCGAGTAGGAGGTCGCGAGTAGGACTTCAGCGACAAGAAGGCTGCGGATAACAGAGCGCGGCGGACAAGAATAGCCCGCAAAGGATAAGAGGAGCCCGCAGCGGGCTGAGCGAGAACAGTGGGGAGAACAGGGCCGCGGCGGACTGGAGTAGTCCGCAAGAGGGAAAACACAACGACCGTGAACAGTACGCGAGCAGGGAGCTCACAGCGGATATTAACAGCCCGCAGGGAGAAGAGCAGGAGGTCACAACGGACTGTAGAGAGGTAGCGGACAGCAGAGAGACGGCGGACTGAATGAGAACTGTAGGGAGAAGTGGGCCCCACGGTACAAGGAGAGAAGTGACTATAAGAAGCCTGAGGGGGGAACCACGGTGAAGAAGAGGAAGCCGATGCAGAAGAGCAGGCCGCTGAACAAACAGAGGTCGCAGGAAGCCGCAGGAGATCAAAAGAGGCGGACAGAGTTCGGGAGTCCGCAACTTCCCTCTGATACCATGTAAAGATGAAAAAAGGAACCTTGTATATATGTTCACTTGTGTCAAATACAAAGAATGAGTACATATTTATAGGATGGAGAAATAAAGAAGAAGGTCATATACATGATGTGGGACTAAAGAGAAGAGAGAAATAACAATAAAAAATACATAATGGGCATTTGTCAAATGGACTTCTCTAACAGTTTTTAATGAGTGAAAGGTAAGGAAATGAACAGAAATGTTTTGGAGGGGGTTAAAGGCAATAAATAGATATGAATAGGAGGAGGTTGAGTGCTAATATGACCTTTAGGGCTCAAACTAGTTGATTGAGTGCTAATAAAATGACTGTAGGTATTCCCTCACCATAATAATTGTGAAAATAAACTTTAATTTCAGAATTATTAATTTTAATAATAAAAATACTTAATTCATATTTACTTGTCTTAACTAACACTAGTCCTAATTTAATAGACCTTTTCATTCATGGTCTTATTGGCTGATTACACTAATAAGTCATACGACAGTGCGCGAGTAACATGTGCGATACAAACATATGCATGAAAGCTAAAACAAAAAATACACAAATACATGTGCAACTCAAATAAAAATACTGTGAATAAAATAAAGATGCAAACTTGGGTTGCATCAGTAATCGAGCTCGAGCTCCACAGACTCGAGCTTTTTTTGAGCTGGCTCATCGAGCTTACGAGCCGACTCAACTCAACTTACACCCCTAAGTAGAAGTGAGCATACAGCTCTCACCAACATAACAGAGTTCGGATGTCTTCGAACTGTGTTCCTAGTCACCCAAAAGATCACCACAACCACTTATCACATCACCGCATGTTCTAGTAATAGACATAGCAATCATACGTCAATTTAGGCACCCATGCCCGCTATTTCCACATCAATTCATCACACATCAAGGGAGACCTAGATTCATCTCAACCTCATTTCGTCATAATAAGGCGGCATAAAGTTATCTCATCTCTTGGCGGGAGATTCATCTCACCACTAAATATCGATTAATAGGAAGGCATAAATTCATCTCACCTCTCGGCAGGAGCATCATCTCACCACCAAACACTGATTAATATGGAAATATAGCATCATCTCGCCTCTTGGCAGGAAATCTAGGGCCTAGGTGGACCTCACCACCGAATGTCGAGCAAGGACATAGCATCATCTTCATCCTCGCAATCATGATAAATAAGCAAACATTCAACATGCAATCATCACTAGTCATTCACTCGGCTCTTCATGATCAACGAACAGGAACACGTTCTACACAAACTATGGTATCCTCTACTTCTCTTGGAATCGGTCTTAATCATGGGGCTTTTCGAGGAATACCCAAAATCCCCGAAAATACATACATCCCCGTGTCCACCCACCATTTCCTTGAGAGTCATTATCTGGTGCACCATCTATAAAAATCTATATGCGTCGTCATAACATCATCATGGATTCGGGCCTATGACCACTGATAGGCTTTGCACGTCATGCCTAATCTAAACTCGCATGTCGGATTCTCTAATGCAATAATGAGGTCGCAGTCTCACGCCACGGGGTTCTAACGAACCAAAATGTCATACATTAATCAGTATAAGAGACTCTTATGCAAGAAATCAAAAAGGACATGAACATTCATCAGTCCAAGATCGAAGAGAAGAGTCTTTACCCTTGGAGCTCTCTTCCATGCCATTGCGGGTAGAGGAGATCAACAAGAAGAGTCCTCCACGGATAGACTATCGTTTGATGCTCCCACTAGGCTTCAGCAGCAAGATCGCCCGGCTTAGGTTTTTTGCCCTCTGCTTTCCCTCTAGCTCTCGGTTCCAGAAAGTAGGAAAAGAGAGTTTTGTATTCCCCATTCAGCTCTAAGTGAGTCTCGGGAAAAGCCCATAGCCTTCAGATTATCTTTTTTTTAGATCCATGGTCTCAATCGAACGAAAACTACTTTATTTTATCTCATTAGACCTGTCAGATTTCAGTCTTTCAATTGCTCAACGATTGTCCCTGGCTCGGTCAATGATGTTGATCGGCTCTCTTGGTCGCCGATCGTTGATCGGCCCTCTGAATGCATTTGGGAGTACCCTTAACTTCTTAAATGTGTAGATATATATTTTATAATTAGTTATTAATAATTAATCAATTAATATTAATTATATTAATAAAAATATTTTTTTATTTTCTTATTAAGTGCGCCCTGTAAGCCCCCCCCCCCCCCAACTTTAGCCCCGGGTTGGGCCGGAGGGGATCTTACTTGGCCAAAGCATCCACCCAGTGCTCCTAAGAGTGTCAACTCACACTATTAAGCACTAGTTGGTCGCCTTGCTCGGCATGAACCACAACATTCACATCACATCACAAAGTTTAGTGGAAGTATTAACAGGAAGTCACAACAAATATATATAACAATATATATTTAACAGAAAATGGAAAATGTCGTAGCCACTGTTTATACATGAAGCCCGTAGGCTATAATACTACAACTAGCAACTCCTCACTTTCTACTCTGCTCGCTAGTACTCATGTCTCGAAACTCTGGAGACGACGGAGGTGTCTCTACTCGAGTAGTCCTATCAGCTGGCGTAACGTCCTGCAATAGTTGGTTACTACGGTGCACCATCTCCTGTGAATGGTTATTTAAATAACCGTTAGTCATAAAGCTAAGTAGAAACAAATCTTCTCCCCGGATCCATATCCTGGGAACAAGTACACACCCACCCAAACAAGAGTAGATAGCCGAAGTAAGGGAGAGTTAGTACAACACTTCATATATATAGGCTAGGGGCAATTATAAAGATGTGCAGTATAGTATAACTGGAAAAGCAGCAGTAATATACGTCAGTTATAATTTAAGCTCCACTAGCACTGCAGCATAGCAGATATTCATAACTCGTACAAACAACGCAGACATTCACGACCGCGTACACATCGCAGGCATTCACCGCCGCGCATAACACATCGCAGGCATTCACAGCCGCGCATAACACATCGCAGACATTCACAGCCGCGCATAACACATCGCAGACATTCACAGTCGCGCACCCAACCCTATGTCGACATAGTATGGACCGCTTTTGTTCTAACAGGGTAGTGAGCCCCGCGGGCCTCACCGTTGTGGACGTCGGTGACAGTGGTCAGTCCTGCCACTTCTGGGGGTGGTCGTACCGCTCAACCCAGGCCCTAACGTACATCCTCGTGTACTCTTGGATGTGAGCGGCATCCAACGATTCAACATTTTGGCCGACCAGCGGAGGAAACCCGACGGGGAAAATATGACGGTCGGACACACGTGGTACACATCTCCCTGTCGCCTTGAGTCATCAACCTTCCCGCACCGGTACGAACGGTCTGCGAAAGGGACTGACCCGGCACAATTTACCGCAAGCAATTCACAAGCAATCAATCAAACAATCATGCTAATACGCACCAGGTCTGCGGCGGCTTGCCCTACTATACGTTAACCTTCAGGCAACGACACTCAGCTCAACTTTCGACAAGGAGCGTGGGAGCGCTTTATTTGAGGCTAAACCCGGAGGAACACCTCAACTCCGGTTATCCCCAACTAAGGCTCGACCTTAACAGATGGTTGCTCGTCAGAGCAGGACCCATGCTTATAATAGTAAATTGCAGTAATGAAAATGCGGTAATTAAAGCTGCTGATAATAATGCTGCATAATTTAAGTGTGCTGCAATGAAATGTGACCAGTACGAAACTGGAGTAGTACTGAAACGGAAGTACTGAACTGAAATGAACTTGACCAGTACGCAACTGGAGAAGTAATAAATTGAAAGTACTGAATTGAACTTGACCAGTACGGGACCGGAGTAGAACTGAATTGAGAGTACTAAACTGAAATGAACTTGACAAGTACGCAACTGTAGTATTAAATTGAAAGTACTGAATTGAACTTGACCAGTACGGGAGTGGAGTAGAACTGAATTGAAAATACTGAATTGAACTTGACCAGTACGGGACTGGAGTAGAACTGAATTGAAAGCACTGAATTGAATTTGACCAGTACGGGACTGGAGTAGAACTAAAATAAATAAAGGAATTGCACCAGTGCAAAACTGGAATAATCACAAAGAAAATGATTAGTAGTCCAATCACTCCATCCAGGAAGCTTCAGTTCCATATCCGTTCTCAGGATGCACATTCAGTTCCATCTCCGTTCACAGGAGGCACATTCAGTTTCATCTTCATTCTCAGGAGGCACATTTATTTCAGTCTCCGTTCACAGGAGACACATTCAGTTCCATCTCCGTTCACAAGAGGCACATTCAGTTTCATCTCTGTTCTCAGGAGGCCATTCAGTTCCATCTCCGTTCTCAGGAGGCACATTCAATTCCATCTCCGTTCACAAGAGGCACATTCAATTCCATCTCCGTTCTCAGGAGGCCATTCAGTTTCATATCCGTTCTCAGGAGGCACATTCAGTTCCATCTCCGTTATCAGGAGGATTCTTTGGGTTTCACCCATTATTAAGGTTCGATAACAATTCAGTTGCGCCCTTTTTAATCACGGCTTAATCAGATCAGGGGAAGCTTATTATGAGTTACATTTATATTATTCATCCGAGAATAAATATCAATTTGATTGCTTGTGTTAGATCGAATTCGAGAATCTCGTTAGAGGGCACATTTTCCTCGAATTTCAACCTCGATAATCGCTTCCAACATATGAGGGAAATTCTTTACTCGAAACGGGGTTGGGAAATATATTACTCGAAGCTCGTACTTTCATCTTCCGAGTTCACCCAAAATGCCCACGAGTTATTTTAAGAACGAGGCGCTCGGTGGTTTCGCAGAAACCTCGAAATACTCGGCGCTCGAGATCTTGTCATGATAACTTCCATCGATTACCCAATTGAACTTAATATTCAATATATATAAATTGGTCGCGTGCTCCGATTTCCATTTTCGAAGAATTTGAGCGCGTAATTTTTCAAGCGCGACCCTAGGCTCAAAAAATTGGAAAATCTTTAATTTTTTGTCGCAAGGTTCCCAAATTTTGATACAACCTTTAAGAGGGCCTAAAAAGAGCCTAGTAATTTTTCCAAAATATTCCGAGCAATTTTTGGCCTCCAAATTGGCCAAATAATTCTTATTTAGGCTTTTAAAAATACCAAATCAATTCCAAAAATTCTCAAAAATTTTGTGTAGATTGCCCTCATTAAGGGAAACAACTTTCATGTTCAAAACATTTTTCCTAGGATCCTAGGTTACTCTCCAGAAAATAAAATATATATTTTAATTATAATATTATAATATTTATAAATATTATAAAAATTATAATAATAATTTTTTTAACTCATCTCCTTCCCAAGCCATGTACCAAAACCAGAGCATGTGGGCCTTCCCCGCCGTCGGCCGGCCTCCGGCCGGTCGTGACTCTGCCCCCGACCAACCCTCTGGTGGCGGGCGCTCCCTCCGGCGGTGGTCCGGCGTCCTGCCACCGTCGGCCATCGTCGGAGCTCTCCTTTTTATTTTGAACGCAAGGGAGGGGGTGACGGCGGCGGCGCTCCGGCCGCCGAAGCTTGCATGCAACGCGTCAGAAAGATAGGGAGGAAGGAGAGGAGAATGTTTCCACCTGATTTCGGGGCCTTCGAGACTTCCGGCGAGATCCGCTATGGGAGGTGGCGGAGGTGGCGGTGGAGCTCGGGAAGAAATTTTTGGCGAGCTGGAGCCTTGGCAGAGGTGATGGTTCTGAGCTCGACTGAGGAGGAGAGGTGGTGTGCACCTCCTGAAGGCCAGTGGGCCATATTTATAGGAGGGGCAAGGCCTCTCCTCTCTTCTTCTTGGTTAAGCAAACCAAGAGGGTGAGTTTGGCCAACCCAAGCAAGGTCAAGGCCACCAGCTGGCTTGGGGCATGTGTCCATCATCTACGTAAGCAGGTACAACATGTGTCATTATCCCAGGGCTTGGAGTTTGGCTTGGGGAAGGATGGAAGAGGTGGAGGCCTCTAATTGGCCCTTCTTCTTTGGCTTGGAGTTAGTACACCCCAAACCAAATTCAAGGGGCAGATGGCAGCTGCTGATTGGGGAAAAGTACAACTAGGTGTCATCCTTTGGAGGCTTGGAGATTGCTTTGGGAGAGAGGGAGATAGAGAGAGAAAGAGGGAGAGGGGGTCTCTTTCCGCTCGACGATTCGTCGAGCGCCGCTCGACGATTACTGCCCAGCCCAGGTCAACACTTAGCCTGTACTTTTGGGGGTGTTATAGGTTGCCTCCTACCGGGTCATGGGTAGAAGTTCGGGTCACTTTTATTGGGTCCATTAGGGTTCCGGTGGCCCAATAAAAGTCGGGATGTTACACGCCCTCCCTCATTTATATAAGGGGGAGGGTTAGGGTGTGAGGAACATCTTTTAATCAATAGAATTTGGGCACTCTTTGGATAACCCAGCCGCTGAATGAATGTTGCGTGGGAGTTTTTCTCCAGAATTTGTATCTATTATTTTCATGCAATATGATTTCATTTGTTTGAGTTTTTCACACCATATTAAGTGTTCTTTATGGCGCGCGCTCGTAGAAAATTATATTGGCAACACAAACCTTTAGTCTTGTCGCCCAAGGGAAGTGTCATGTTATGGTGTGCAAACTAAATAAATTATTAAATAAACAGAAACACTCATCATGAGCATGGTTTGAAAAATTATTGAGTATGTATGAACAATTTGGGTACCAAAGGTGTAGAGTTGAACACCACGTATTCTATACCATTGGTGACGCGGAACAGATTTACAGGAGAACAACTTGTGATGCAATAACTCTAGATTAATGCAAACAAATCCGTGAATATGCGAATGAGACTACAGGGAAACTAAGTGAATGTGTGAATGCAGGCACGCAATTTAATAAACAAGAATGCTACAAAGTAAACCCTAACTCTAATGTGATACCAATAATTAATTCATGCATAAATATTTTATGAATAATTAATTAGATAAAATTTAAGCTCTCGCGCATTTAATCACAATTAAGTACAGATATTCTAAATAAAGTAATTATGCGACAATTGCAAACTGAATTGGGAGTGTATTGAAATTATAATGCTGGGAAAATAAAGAATGCACGTCTAATAAAATAGATAAATCAAAATTAATGAGAGATAAATATTACTAAAAATATAAATAAATTCGCGTACAATGTTTGGAAATGAAATTAAAAGAAAAACTCACCAAGTATCCGGATTCGACGAAAGCGGCGCGTTGTAGGTGGGCATAGGGAAGTGTATGCACGATGCGTTGAACCAGACGCGCAGTAAGTGCAAAAATGTTGAATATGGTTTTAGGGTTTTGGAGGCTATAAGAGAGGTAGGTATGGCTCAGGCTGCTGGGTGAGGGAAGGGATTAGTAGGGGAAAATGTAGTCGTTGGAGGGGAGGGGAAGTGAGGATGAGGCTAGAGTGTTGGACAACAGTGCAGAGGGTTGGGACAACAGTTGTAGGTGAGGATGAGTTCAGATAAGAGTGAGGGAGGAGCTGTTGGAGGGTTGGAGGGACTGTGGATAGCAACTGCAAGTTGTGGGGGAGACTCAGGATATTTTGGTAAACAAGAGGGCAACAACGAGACTGGAGGAGACATCGATGGAGACTGTAGGCAAAGACAATGACATCATCACCCCCACGGATTGGAATCGGCGGCTTCAGCACCACACAAGACCCTTGGCGTCACGTCGAGGAAAGATAAAGAGGATGTCGGTTAGAAGTTGAAGAAAGTATAAAGAAAGGCTCATCTTGAAGGCCTATGTAAAGTTCTCTTAGGGATTAGTTCCACATCTTAGGATAGAGTTTAGACTCTCCTCTCTCCTCCTCATATGTGTGTGTGTGTGTGAATTTATGAGAAATTAATAAAATCATTGTTTCTCTCACTTTGATTGCTAATCTCTACATGGTATCAGAGCGAATTCATCTTACAAGTTATTCTCTCTTTTGCACGCAGTTTCTTTCGCAATTAGGAGGTTCGGTGATTAGCTAAAATCTTAACAACATCCCCCCTCCCCTTCTCCTTCCTCCAGCTACTTGCTTTCTCTCGCTGCATTTATAGTTTCGATAGCTACCTGCCTGGGGCCGACGACTTGGTGCCTCCCAGGGTCTTCTTAACTCATGATGTGTTGTGCTTGCTCGCGATTGGTCGCCTAATCGCAACTCCAGCGCACTTGTTCGCTTTACTGTCAACTCGTCTTCTCCGGCTCGCGTGACTTCCTGATCACAGCTCCTCACTCCTAGTCGCAGCTCCAGTTTGTCTGCTCGCCGTCGGTAGCCGCAGTTGTCAACGCTCTCCCCTAACCACTCAATCGCTCGGCGGTCTTCCTATTCTGCTCTTCGAAAGACGCTCTCCAGTCACCTTCAGACCGCGCTACTTCTCCCGTCCGCGCAAGTTTGCGCGATCTTTCCCGTCGAGCTCTGAATCTTGTGTTCGTTGGGTCGCTCTGTTCTGCTCGCGGCCCTCTGCTTCGTTTTTTGCTCGCCTCGACAGATCTCTCCGCCAGACCTCCCACGTGTCGCTCCTGGTCGATGGGATTCCTGCGAGCTCTTTGTCGCATGCATCTGAACGCAAGGTCCCCTTCTCCTTGTTATCGCGGCTTCTTCCCGTGAGTACTTGTAATCGCAGAACTCCTGCTGCCGTCGTCAGCTCGTATTCGCAACTCTTGTAATCGCCAGCTTGCCGCTTGACCGCTTGTCACAGAAGCACCTCCTACATGCTGATGCAGCCTGCCCGTTGTTTCTCCTTCCGACAACTAACCGTCGGGTCTCCTCCAATTCCCAGCCCGTCAAATCTTCTGCTCGTCATTTTTGCTCGCCAGGCCGCCCGCTCCTCGTGTGATTGCTTGTGCTCCTTCCCGCTAGTGCTCCTGCGGCCAACAATCTGTCTTCAGCCTCTCTGCCGACCTCCTGTGCTCTTGTCATGTGTGACAGCTCCTCTGCTCTTGTCGTGTGTGACAGCTCCTCTGCTCTTGTCGTGTGTGACAGCTCCTCTGCTCTTGTCGTGTGTGACAGCTCCTCTGCTCTTGTCGTGTGTGACAGCTCCTTTGCTCTTGTCGTGTGTGACAGCTCCTCTGCTCTTGTCGTGTGTGACAGCTCCTCTGCTCTTATGACAACTCCTCTGCAGGCTTCTTTTTATTGGATCTTCTCCAATGGTTGAACAAGCTGCCCCGTCCCTTCCGACCCTTCTCATGCGGTCACCTCCATCTCATCTTTCTCCATCCACTTGTGGAGGTCGCACCTCTTCCCGGGGTAGAGGTCGACATAGTCGCGCTCCTCTTCAATGTACTTACTGTAGCAAGGATGGTCACCTCAAAGTCACTAGTTACCGTATGCACAGTCTACTACCCGCACTGCATGCCTCTACTGTCGTCCATGCTCCAAACATCATTCGAACTAATGTTGATGCCCTGCACACCCAACTCCAGCAATTTCAAGAGTTAATCAAGCGTTCCTCTGACTCTGTTGTGTCTATTTCAGTTGGTGGTATCTCCTGTCTAGCCCACAGTTCATCTTGGATTATGAACTCCGGAGCAACACATCATATTACCTCAACGAAACCTTCTCAATAATGAACTTGGTATCCCAAGTTCATTATTGTTGTCAATGGGGACACTACTCCAGTTTCTGGATCAGCTGACGTCACCCTTACCTCCTCCATCACTCTTCGTTTGGTTCTTAATGTTCCAGACTCTCTTTTCAATCTCTTATCTATAGCCGACTCACTCAAGACCTTGATTGCTATGTGACTTTCTCTTCCACCTCTTTTGTTGTCCAGGATCGAAAGACACAAATTGCAATTGGTAAAGGACAACTGTATAATGGGCTTTACATTTTGGACCCCCACCCCGCGATTATCTCAACTATTAGTTCTATCGAGTGGCATCGGCGTCTTGGACATGCACCTTTACGCATTCTTCGAAAACTCTCCCAGATTTGGCCTTCACTGATTTCACATGCGAGTCTTGTATCTTTCAGCATTTTAGCATTTGTTGGTTGTTGTACTGTTGTGGTGGCAGTTGGAATAGAGTTGAGATAGTCATATAACACTTGGTTGTTGGTTTGGTTGGGATAAGTGACACCTATTGGAGTTAGCCACTTCACTTTGACTTCTTGCCTCTTCACCGCTTATGCTCCTCTTTAAAACAGTGTAGATTCCCTCCTCTTCTCACCAACTTCTGCTACTTCCCTTTGCTGTCTCTGTCAGTGGTTTCCTGCACCGCTGTTTGTCGCTGTCTTGTTGCACCACTGTCCCCTAGTTGCTGCTCCCTGCTGTTGCTCCCGAGACTGCTGCCTCTTCTGCTGCTTTGTTGATTTATGTCGTGAGTTTGTTGTTGCTCTACTACTACCAAGCTATTTTCCGTGCTGATTTCGGGCCGCCTAGGCACTGTTTTTGCACTGTTTTCGCGATGTTTTTGTGTTGTTTTCGCGATGTTTTCGCGTTGTTTTATTTTAAGTTGTTGTATGACTGTTTTTATACCATCGTTCTACATTTTCACCTCATTGTACTCGAAGCAATGTTCCCATTGTTTTATTGCATTCAGATATTTGGGGACCCTATAAACCTGTCAATGTTCTGGTTATCGTACTTTGTTACCATCATTGATGATTACCCTCATATGGCGTGGTTGTATTTAGTTCATGATCGATCTGAACTACATCGCGTATTTCTTGTCTTTATAATTGAGACTCGCAACCGGTTTTCTACTACCATTAAAACTCTATGAACCGACAATGCTCGTGAATACACAAGTCATGTGTTTACAAACTTATGTGTTGAGTTTGGAATCATCCATCAAAACTCTTGTGTGTATACCCCCCCCCCCACACAAAATGGTGTTGTATAATGCAAGAATCGTCACCTTGTTGAGGTCGCCCGTTGCATTATGTTTCAAATGAATGTTCCCAACCTGTGTTGGAATTTTACTGTTTCTACAGTCTGTCACCTCATTTATCGCACGCCCTCCTCCATTTTCAATTTTGTAGCTCCCTTTAACCTTCTTTTTCCCTCCACACTGTGAAGACCCAAAAACTCTGGGCTTCCCAATGATTTCAGAAAGTGAACAGAGAGTCAACAAAGTAGTCGCAACATATTTAAGAACAGTACAATTTTATTCCATCATTTTATTTATTTACACCGTCGTATAATGGTTTACTCGAAATCTGCTAAAAATTTACATTAGTTTTCTGAACATAGTAACTTATAACTCTCAGAACCTTTCTCGATTCCTTTGTAAACATTGAGTCATACATTGAGTCATACCTTCTCTACTTCTTCAGGTGCGAACCTTCCTCGTACACATGGAGTTCCACCTGTTGTCTAAGAAAAAAAACGAATCCACTAAGTGTTAGTCATAAAAATTTATGACTATGTGAGAACAGTATTTCGTGAAACAGTTATACATGCAAACAAGGGGGATGATACCAATATACATATAGTACAATAAAATTAGTCACTTGATTCCAATACTAGTCCTTAAATTTTCTTTTAACTTTAGTTACATAAAATGGGAAATGCCCCGATGATGCATCTTGATTGGGCCCCGCTCCGGAAGAGCGTAAGTGTAGGCTCACCCCTACTGGTGAATCCATCAGTGGATGCCTCCAAATCATCGGATTCGAAGTCATCACATTTCCCTATGCAGACTTTTAAATGAATTTTATTTTGCCGTGTAAATAGGAGTTTTTAATAAAATAATTTCCCTCAGAAAAATTATCGCTTAATTGTCCCTTCGCCCACTTTATTTTTTTAGCGATATATCTTTAAGGCGAAACTCATATGCATAAGCAAGTTTGTTCAAAGACATTAAATATGACAAAATAATTGAATACTCATAATTTCAAGAAATAAAATACTCACTTTTTCCTTTCCTTTATTCATATCATTTGTCGCATGCATGTCAAGATTATCACGGGACGCCATCCTCGAAGTTTTAAGCTTTGGGAACCACGGAAATAACACGCATCTTAATTTGGGTTGTGTCTCGTTGTATACGTAACATGGAGCGTAAAAGAGTTGTATCGGAAAGTTAAAATAATAAACCAAAAATACTAATTAATTGCTAGAGGCCAAATCCGATTTATACTTTGTCGGACAACTAGACATACGCCTCAAAATTGGGCTAAAAACCAGCCCCCAAATGGACTTCCCGTCCTCTTAACCTATTTGTCCAGCAAGGCATAAAGGTGAGCTTGGCTATCAACATATTCTCCCAATAAAACATCAGTAATATAATCAGTTGTCCAATCAACTACTAAGTAGAGAAAATAAACTAAACCAACCAAAAAGAGGAGGCAATAGCTTGATCGTAGCAGCAGGGAGGCGGCAGCTCGGGAGCAGCTACAAGAAGCAGCGGCAACCTTGCAGTGGCAGCAGCTACACAGGAGAAGCTTAGGAGCAGCAGGAACCCTAGACCAAAAGCAGAGGCAGCCACTGAGAAACCGCAGAGGCAAAACAGAGCCCTATACACAAGGAGGTACTCGGTACAGCAGTAGAGGAAAAATAAGAACAGAGAAATAATCGGCCAGAGAAGAAGAAGGAGAAGAAGAAGAAGACGAAACCTTGGCGCAGTAGCAGTAGCGGGAGAAGAAGAATGGCAGCAGCCCTAGAAGGAGAAGAGGGAAGCAGCAGCAGCCCTAGCAGGACCGTCGGCACTGAAGAATTGACGGCACAGCAGCGATAGAGGCAGAGCAGCGTCGGCACGGGAACACGACAGCGACAACACAGAGAGCTTGGCACAGAGAAGAAGTAGAAGGAGAAGAAGATGGAGAAGAAACTCTTCTCTATCGTAGAGGAGCAGCCGGAGAAAGACGAAGGAGTAGGAGAAGGAGGCCGCGGGATTCGCAGAAGCAGAAGTACGGGAGAAATGAAGTAGCGGCCTGACATTTAAACAGTGAAATCCTCGGCTAAGCGGTAAGACCACTCCAGGTGTTAATTAACTGAAGCCCAATATGTATGTTGTCAACACCTCATCCTCCAGCACAACAAAACAACCTTATCAACAGCCAGCACAGCACATTTGAATACAGCCAGCACATTATAACACAGCCAGCACACCAGGCCAGCACAAAATCCCAAAATCTTCAGCCCATAAACAAAGAAGTTAGCCCATAAGCACATTCACAGCCCACATAACTTCAACCCATATAATTTAAAAGGCAACCCACAAAAATTTCCAAATCATCATGCAAGGAAAAAGATCATAAAATATGTGTCTTCTCATCATCGGGGATATTCTCAAAATATTTATACGGATTTTTATTTTAGGTTGTTACACACACCCCCTTTTCAGTCGTCTATCGTGTTTTTGACTGCGTTTGCTATGTTTATAATTTTGGCTCATCCACTGACAAGCTTTTCCACGTGCCAAAAAACATATGTTTGTTGGGTATTCTCGCACTCAGAAAGGCTACGTTTGATCCTCTCCCAATGATCGAAAGGTTGTTATATCGAAGACCAACCCTATTATTTTCAACCTTGTGACCCTCCACTACCGCCTCTTCCTCCGCGGCCAACTGTTCCTATAATTTTGACACTTCCACTTCTCCTCCCCACGCCATTAACAAACCTACCGTCAAAACCCCCTCTGATTTGTGTGTACACTCGTCATCCTTCTCATTCTAATGCCCCGAGACTATTACCTTCTATTGATGATACTCTGCGCTCTGCTGATCCGGACACGCCTTCTACTGCTCATCCCATCAATAATTTTGTTTCTTTGCATCGATTATCTCCACTACTTCATACCTTTGCGACATCATTATTGTCGGTTTCAACCCCTACTTCTTTGCAGGACGCTATTCAACGTCCGGGATGGCGGGCGGCTATGGAAGAAGAAATAGTAACCCTCTGGGCCAATCACACCTGAGATCTTGTCCATCTCACTCCTGACCAGATATATGTGAGCTGCAAATAGGTCTTTACTATCAAACATACTCTAAATGGGACAGTTGAACAACTAAAGGCCTGTCTTGTCTCCCATAGTTTTTACTCAACGACATGACATTGACTATGAAGAGACCTTCTCCCCTTGTTGCAAAGCTAAACATTGTCTGTATCTGGATCTCTCTGGCAGTTCATCGTCATTGATTGTTGAATCAGTTAGATGTAAAAAAAAGCTTTTATCAACGATGATCTTGTTGAGACTGTCTACATGCTCCAACCTCCCGACTTTAAGACCATGTGGGAGTCACTTGTATGTCACCTCGGAAAATCTTTTTATAGTCTCAAACAGTCTCCTCGGGCATGATTTGACAAGTTCAGTCGGATTGTTAGCGATGTTGGGTTTACTCGGAGCTCAGCTGATTTCTTTCTCTTCACCCGTCATAGTTCATCAGGCACCGTAATACTCCTGATTTATGTTGATGATATCTTAATTACTGACGATAATTCAAAAGGCATCCATATGATCAAGTAACGCTTGGTCTCCGTGTTCCAGACCAAAGATTTGGGGAATCTCTGACACTTTCTTGGCATCGATGTAGCCCGTCGAGCCGATGGTCTTGTCCTTTCTCAAAGAAAGTATTGTCTTAATCTTCTTCATAACGCTGGTTACTCTGATTGCAAGCCAGCTGGCACACCCATGGATGCCAACCACAAGCTCTGTGCATGTTCCTCCAACTCTGATACTCTTATCAAACCCAAAATACTATTGTCGTCTTGTAGAAAAGTTGATCTATTTGACAGTTACAATACCCAATATATCGTTTGTTTTTAGGGTTGTTGGTAGGTTTATACAAGCTCCACGGACTTCTCATCTCCAGTAGTTGAGTGCATTCTCTGATACTTGAAGTCTGCTCCCGGACAAGGGCTCGTATATAAGTCTTTCTCATTTTTATCTCTCATTACTTACTCTGATGCTGATTATGTTGGATCCCTGGGTGATCGTCGTTCCACAAGTGGTTTTTGCACATACTTTTGTGGACATCTTGTTACATGTCAAAGCAAGAAGCAATCTGTCGTCGCACACTCATCTGCAGAAGCTGAGTATCAATCAATGACCTCTGTCATCTCTGAACTCACATGGCTAGAAAGCCTTCTGGGAGACCTGGAGGTCAAACTCTCATCTCCTACCACCTTGTTCTGCGATAGTCAAGCTGCTATACATATTGTCAAAATTCATGTGTTTCATGAACGTACCAAGCATATAGAGATCGATTGTCACTTTATTCAGAAAAAAATTCGACTAAGGAAATTGGACTTGAGACATGCTTCTGCTACAAACGCTCTATCACGACCTTTATATTTTTAGTACTTGTCCAAGCTTGATTCCTACGACTTGTATGCTCCAGCTTTTGGGGGAGTTTGAAGAAATTATAAATAAAGACCCATATTAAAGGCTCATGTAAATCTCACTTAGGGATTAGTCCAACATCTTAGGATAGAGTTTAAACTCTCCTCTCTCCTCCTAGATATAGATGTACAAATACATGTGATGTATAAGGTGAATTTATGAGAAATTAATAAAATCATTGTTTTTCTCTCACTTTGATTGCTATTCTCTACATAAGTCAAACTCTCGATACTTGTGTGTTAGGTTAAGTGCATTCGGCATTTGCGGGCTCCAATCATCCATCTGACGATCCTAAGTATCGATCCAATAAATCTCTCATATAGCGTGCAATCGATACTCACTATTCTCCCTGGATCAAAAGCATTCATTTTCGATGAATGGAGCTTATAACTCCTCATAATAAATGTCTCAGCTGAAGGTAGTCATATCACATGAACTATGAGGACCCTACACATGAAGGAGATGTGGGGGGGGATGGCTGCATGTAGTATGGAGGTACATGTGAAGTTGTGGTGGCGGTAGAAGTTGAAGTTAAGGCTGGAGGAAAGGTTGACGGTCCAGAAATGAGGTGACACTACATCTATTATCAAATCATCTGCTGATTATATGTTGAAGACCAATATTCCTAGGAATATCACAAAGGTACTATCAAAAGTTTCCCAATTTGAAAAGTTTAGAAAAATGAAGCTTTAAATGAATTAAACTGTGAAAAGGAATCGAAGTAGGGATTCACCCAGCGTATTATGACACCTTCCAGGGTAAGGCAGGCAATATTAATGTTGATCTTAATAAATTGTTCATTTTAGCATTCAATATTAGTAATTTTTTATGTAACTAATGTTACGAAGGTTTCACACATGGAAATATACATCAGCAAAACTTTGGATCTTTAATATGTAATAGGTTTTAGAGGTAATTGGCCCAAAACATCTTAAATCCCATTCAACCCCAGTTCTTTGGAAAGAGAGATTAAGATACTGAATATGTAAATTAAAAGTTTTGGGGTAATTACTCTGTAAGGATAAATAGATTAAGAGCAAAACTATTTTTTTAATCCTTTTGCTGCTAGCTTGAAAGACAAAGGACATCAAAGTGGCTAAGCTTCTCTAGAGCAAATTCCTTCGTATTACTGTAAGAGCTAAGGCAAGATTTACTGGTCCTAAAGAACAAAGAACAAAAATTCAAGAGAGGCACCTTAGATAGTTAATAAAGCAGGTTTAAATCATGTCAATATGGAATACCTAGAAAGTAGTTGATGGAGAAATAAAGAAGATATACAGAATAAATATGATAAGTGTCGTGCTGGTAAATATTACCAAACATGTATTATGTTTCTCTTGCAGTCGGTCTCAAGGAACAAATAAAGTCATACACACCCTTATGGAAAATTAATTCCAATGTGAACATAAATAATTTCCAGTAAAGAAATTATCGGTTAAAAAGAAAAGATTATTAAGAAAGAAGTATACCTTAATACACCCACGTTTTTCTGCAGATTCAAGGAATATGTCTTTGAGAATTTGGAAAAAATCCATTGACCTAGAGGACAAGGCCTTCATATTCTTAGAAACAGTTCTTTTTGAATAGCCAAAATTTATGAATTCCATATCAAAATTTTGAGGATCGAGTACATGGTGGCGGTTGTCTTCACGGTTTGAATAGACAAGCATCTGGATGTATTCAAATGAGATGTCAAAAAGTCAAACTTTTTGAATGAGAATAAAATACATAATGGCACAAAATGCAGCTGCATAATAAAATATAAACGAGTCTGAAAATATATATTTGAAAAAGGAAGAACCTGCAAACCCAAAGCTATGACTTCATGTAAAGATGTCTCATCCTTCAGAACAACCATAAGGAGCATAGACAATGATTCAAAATTTTCTGGTAAGTCAATTGGGTAGCGACAGAAGGCAGGAAGTAGATCCCATAGGTCATGGAAATAGGACTGCAGACTCTTCCGCACGGTATCTTTCTTAACTGGTAAATAAAGCAATAAGTTTAATCTTATGACAAAAGATATTTTTGCAATTAGCACTTTGGAGTCCAGACAATACCTTTTTTACATGCATCCTTAATAGAATTTATCAGAGGAACAATATTGTTTATAAAATACTGCAGGGAGGCACCAACTACATATTTCTTCAAAATGGGTATAATCCATGAATTGGAACAGCTTGTTTCTTGCATGTCAATAGCTATGGGAAACAATGCAAGTAGTTTCTCTGGACCAATTGCAATTATGGACGCCCCAATACATTTCTCTAACTAAGAGAAGAAAGAAGACTGATAAGAAATATATCAAGCGGATGATAGTAATACTAAAGAACAAGTACATGGCAACCTACTAATAACAAGGAGGTGGTACGCTATTTTACAATTTAAGGCTTCCTATTTCACATGGATACTATCTTTAAAGTCAGTCTTATTTGTAAGCATCACATGAATGTTTCCACGGTTATACATTTGATGCAGCATAAGAAGAATTCTTCATTATTTTATCGTTTGAAGTTAAATTAAAATATTCAGATTTTTCAAACTTTAATAAATATTGTTTTGTATAACTATCAAGCCTTCATGTTAACAATTCCTGTGGATAATTGTTATATCCTTCCCTCCAATGTCTCCATCCTGAGTGCTCATCTTCTCTGGTTCCGATATTGAAGCCATGGCATTTACTATCAGACCCTAACATTGTTCCTTCTAGTGGTACAAGCCCTAAATATCGAACTAAACACTTGCTAGTGACATCCATTCATATTTTGTTTGGCTCCTTAAGGAACACAGGACTCTCGGCAATGGATATCTTGGCTCTTGCATCGATGAAGAGCACAATGAAATGCGATGCAGCCTGCAGGGCAAATTGCAGGATCCCGTGAACCATTGAATTTTTGAACACAAGTTGCGTCTGAGGCCAGCTGGCCAAGAGAACGTCCTCCTAGGAGACAAGCATTGAATGGCCTCATAAGACACCCCACCTTCCACATTATGTGATGGTCTAATATCGGATGCAAAGTGGCCCCTCATGCACCGATTTGTGGTGGGTCAAAGAGAGGGATGATTTCTCTTGGCAATGATCGATTAATGGGTGGGATGGAAGCCCCAGTTGATCCTCATCATCGTCACGTTGCTTTGAGAAAGTAGTATATATCCCGGGCTAACCCAACTAAAGTGTCGTTGCAAGTAAATTGACATGCGACCTCAAGATGGGCAGGGTGACCCACTGAGTTTTTGTATATCAATAAGCGAAGGAGAAGAAACTTACAAGGATTCTCCCAATAATGGCAAGCAAACCAGGATGTGCCCAGTATAGGAATTTGGTTGCTATGCAGCTTGAATTGTAGTCTGGAGAAGTATCTTCAGCGACTGATCGGGCCTAAGTCTCTCAGAAAGGGGCGTCAGGGAGGGTGAGAGCCTCGTTCGGTCTAAACCCTATCGTAACACGAGGTGTTGCCAAAAAGTCGGGTTGTTTGGGATTGCATCCCTAATTGTGCAAAAATTTTTGTCCAAAGCTGAATAAGGGCGAGAGACCGATAGTAAACAACTATCGCGAGGGAAGTGTGTAAATAACTTAGAAAAGAAGGTCAAAGAACGCTTTAAATTGTCGATAGGGAAGCGGGTAGGGGCCGGCGGTGCACCTCTACCTGAAGCTTAATAGCATCCGTTGGCCTGTTGCTTGACTCGAGGCATGGATTGTTACAGGCCTTATCGGCGTCTAGATCCCGGGAGAATGATGCTTGCAGAGACATTACTGATGTGATCGGTTATCATGGTATGTGTCGTGTAGATGGTCTCAAGGGCTCTTGCATGTTTGTAACAACAATCTGTTGGCTCCCCATTCGACCCATCCTAAAACACAAACCAATGAGCCTGACATGCATGTGAGTCGACTGGTGATAAAGCACGTATGGTGCAAGAAAGCAGATGTGTGGGGTCCTCTATTGTGGTGCAATGCCAACCGACCGCGATCATTTGTGAAGAGTTTGAGTGACAACATGCGTGCTAGGACCCGAAAGATGGTGATCTATGCTTGAGCTAGGCAAAGCCAGAGGAAACTCTGGTGGAGGCCCACAACGATAACGATGTGCAAATTGTTCGTCTGACTTGGGTATAGGGCAAAAGACTAATAGAACTATCTAGTAGTTGGTTTCCTCTAAAGCTTCCCTCAAGATAGTTAGAGCTTTGTGCAGAGTTCTATCAAGTAAAGCCAATGATTAAAGACATCGGGGCACAATGCCCTCGATATATTCTCAAACTTTAAATAAGTAGGATGACTTGGCAGCTTGCAAGAGGTTTTGGACTCCCGAGAGCCATTCTTGGATGGATACTCGTAATATACTTATAGGGTGAAGGAAGTTCGATCATCGTACCATGCTTATATATTGAGGAAAAATTTGACCTATTTGTCGTCGATGAAAGAGGACGGGTGCTGAAGTGGCCAGCCACTGTCATCTTCGAATCACTCGGCATTCCCCCATATGCCGCTTGACGTGTGCTTGTATGCCGCTCAACGTGCACACGTATGCCGCTCGACGTGCACACGTATGTCGTTCGGCGTGCACCCCGTAAGTTGCTCGACGCCCCCCACCCACCCCACCCCAACACAAGCTCCATAAAACTACCTAAAATTTACCCTGAATCACTCGACGTGCACTTGTAAGCCCACCTCGCCATAATCATTTTAAGGTTTTTGGAGGTTTTGAACTCTAAGAACCCATTCTTGGATGGATCCACGTAACAATAGAACCATGACGGGAATCATATGGTCCTTCAAAAAATTGTGAACTTCCCTTTTGTTGTTCCATGAAAATGGAGCAAGTATTCGATCAAGATTAGGGCTTAAGAAAGAATAATATTTATACAAATCTATGGACTTCCCTATTGTTGTCTAGGAAAATGCGGCAGGTATTCCATTAAGATTAGGGCTTACATGGGTAACAACCATTGTAATATGCTAAAGATCCAACTAATTATATAAAGAACAATCATTAGTCATACTTCAAAAAGAGTCCAAAACAATTGAAGATGAAATTTCTATCCAAACAGCACAAGCCTAATTTGGACAGCAATTTAGAGTTTCAAAATAACGATGTCTCAAAATGGCCTCAAATCCTTCTAATAACAATATCACCTTGGCAGGAACCCTATCGTTCTTCAAAATATCATATCCTTGGAAATATGAGTCCAAAAATGACATTGTAACATGATAAAAACCTAAAAGGACGAAATTAGGTGGGAAAGAGGAAATGCAAACTTGCCACTGAGAGAAGATAAGTTGAGGACCCTACTCCAGATAAGAACGCTTGCCAAGACGGGGAACACTAGTTGATAAGAGCAAGAGTGGTGAAGAACTTCTTCGGGAGTAAATTTGTCGGCTTTTATGCGCGATTGACTACTGATCCTCAAACCTAAGGTCATCGACCCCTTTAACATAAACAAAGCCAAACACTACAACAACAAATTAACAACTCCAATACAAGTTTAAATAGTATCTAATGACCAAAGTAAGGGTTCTAAAATAATTATCCTTTGGGATACTAAATAAATTTATAAAATTTATTAATAACCACTTTGAATATTTAGGTTGAATTAAAAAAATCATGAAAGGATTAGATTTTAATTGAATAGTGCAGTATTTAGAGATGACTTAAATCCATATTTTTATAAATGAGGGTGTTATGAGTTGCATGAGGATTTTTTTAATGATTATGAAATAAGTTGACTCTCAGATTCACCCTCTTTTCTCCTCTTCCTCGCTCCAATCAAGTCCCTTTTTGAGTAGCCAACTTCTTCCTGGCTTTGCTACCCAAGCTGGCTCAATATTAATAAATATGCAATAAAAATAACATATTAAAACCATACTCGACAAAAGAAATCATATTAGGTAAGACAACTAAAACAGATTGGTGAACTGTATGAATACATTAAATTACACTAAAAAAATAGAATAATCATAAGTTACAATTATACAATTGGTCCTAGTCTTTCTTCTATGGTCATCAAAGATCTAAATATAAGGTAACTGCAGTTAAAACTTACATGCTTCATATCATGCTTCCCTTCATTAACGTTGAGTGCAAATTGAGATAACCTGATCATAATTTCCTTCATGAAAAAGAATGAGGATCTACCTAAAAGCAGAGACTGTGAGATAAATAGCAATTCATGAAAATAAATTAAGACAGCAAAATTCATAAACTACATTGCAACACTTCCATTGCAATGTATCTCACAGTCTGAGGTTTGCTAATAGGATTTTTTAAAACCCTAAAAAATGTTGGCATGATTAAGGGATCAATTCACAATAATGCAAAATGGATTTATCTTGCTAAGTCATACATGATACATGCAATTGTTAATTGTACCATGTTAATAATATCTTCATGTCAATTGATATTTAAGTTTTCTATTATCACTTTTTCTTTTTCAATTAATAATATCTTGATGTCGGCTGAATTTTTCAAACCATGCCCGCGGAGATTGTTTGAGACCATATAGAGCCTTTTTAAGATGGCAGACATGAGACTCCCCCGCGGTCTCAAACCCGGGCGGTTGCTGCATGTAGACAGTTTCCTAGAGGTCCCCATTCAAGAAGACATTCTTGATATCCAGCTGAAAGAGAGGCCACCGGCGATGGACAGCAACAGAGATGAGGACACGAACACTATTAAGCTTTGCCACCGGAGAGAACGTTTCCTCATAATCGAGCTCTTCCTGTTGAGTTAAACCGTGAGCCACAAGACGGGCCTTTAGATGGTCAATGGTCCCATCGGCAGCATGTTTGATGACAAAGACTCATTTGCACCCAACTGGTTTCTGGCCCGGTGGAAGAGGAACAACAGACCAGGTCTGGTTAGACCAGAGAGCAGACATTTCTTCCTCCATGGCTGCTCGCCAGCCGGGATGTTGAAGCGCCTCCTGCACAAAATTAGGAATAGCAACCGAAGAGAGAGAAGTAGCCAATGTGCGTAAATGGGGAGAGAGGCGATGAAGAGAGACGGAGTTGGCCAGCGGATGAGCAGTGGAAGGCGATACCTGATCAGTCGGATGCGGAGTATCCATGGTAGAGACCGACGGCAATGGGGCAACGGAAGGGGTAGAGCGACGAGTGTAGACACGGATAACTGGTGGTTTGGAGGGAACGGCAGGCGGTGGAGAGGGAATGACAGGCAGTGGAGGAGTGGCAGGAATGACCGGGCGGGGAATGGATGGAGGTGTAGGTGGGGAATGGTCAGGTAAGGGAGCAGAAAAGAATGGTTGATTCTCGCGGAAAGTGACATCAACAGAAACGGAGATCTTGCGGGTAGCAGGAGAATAACAGATATACCCCTTTTGGGTGCGAGAATAACCAACAAAGATATGCTTGGCGGCCCGGGGATCTAACTTATCCGATGAAGGCCCAAACGGTGGACATAACATAGGCTACCAAACACACGAGGTGGGAGAGGAAATGCTGTAGCGGAGGGAAAGAGGATGCTGAACGGAGTAGCGTAGTTGAGAATAGAGGAAGGGAGACGGTTGATGAGAAAGCAGGCGGTCGAGACCGCAAAATTCCAATACGGTTTAGGGACATGCATTTGAAGCATGAGGAAACGGGCAACATCAAGTAAGTGGCGATTCTTGCGTTCGGCAACACCATTTTGTTGCGGCGTGTAAGCGCAGGAAGTTTGATGGAGAATCCCAAACTCGGAACATAAAGCAGTAAATTCGTGACTAGTGTACTCACGAGCATTGTCAGTGCGTAGGATTTGATGGTCTTGTGAAATTGCGTACGGGTTTCGAGGACAAATGCCCGAAAGACACGAGGAAGCTCGGAGCGATCACGAAGTATAGTCCAGGTAGTGCGAGAATGATCATCAATAAACGTGATAAAATACCGGAAACCGGAAATACTAGAAATTTTAAATGGTCCCCAAATATCTGAATGGACTAAATCAAAAGGAGCAGCGCTCCGAGTACAATGCGAAGAAAAAGATGAACGAGGCTGCTTGCCGAGGATGCAGGAATCACACTGAAAGGGGGTAAGAGAGACATCCGGGAAAGACCGCCAGAGGACCGGTAGAGGAGCATGCCCAAGACGACGATGCCAATCTGTGGAGGAAATGAAGGAGAGGATGGTGGGAGAGTCGTCGAGAAGGTAAAGCCCATTCCGCAGCCGGCCTTTACCAATGGTAGTCTGCGTCCGTCGATCCTGTATAACAAAAGAAGAGGAAGTGAATATAACAGAACAATCCAAATCAGTAGTAAGCCGTCCAACAGAAAGTAAATTGAACGGAGAACTCGGGACGTGAAGAGCCGAGCGAAGGGAGATAGAGGAGGTGAGAGGAAGATCTGCCGAGCCGGAGACGGGAACAGTGGCGCCATTGGCCACAGTAAGAGACGGTGGATAAGGGGAATTCAGGTACTGGGCAGGGCGATGTGGAATAATGTGATGAGTAGCGTCAGAATCCACAATCCAGCCCAAGCCGGTGGAGAGACAAGTGGTACCTGTGTTGGAGACGGAGGCAACGGAGGCAGATGGGGGATGGAGCAAGCCCTGGAGATGCTGGAGATGAAGACTGACACTTTCAAGATCAGGAGGACCAGCATCGGTAGCAACAGAAGCCGCCGGGCGAGGAGGATAGCCAACTTTCTTGTAACAGGTTGCCTCGAGATGACCGTCTTTGCCACAGAAGGAACACTTCGGCCGACCCCGGCCACCACGACCACGGCCGCGAGAGCCTGAACGACCCCTCCCCCCCCCCCCCCCCGAGTAGAAGGAGGAGGAGGGAAGGGTAGAAGCGGAGGTGCCTGCTGAAGAAGGGCCGAAGGAGCCGTAGTATCTGGAGGAGGTGGGACTCGGAGAATCATGGAGCACACATCAGAAAAAGATGGTGTGGTAGAGGACGCCAGGACCTGAGCACGAATGCTCTGAAGGTGAGGGGGAAGACGAGCCATAAGGATGGCAGTACAGGCGGCTTCCTTCTGAGCGCGCTGAGCAAGAGGATCATTGGTGAACGGCTGATGTTGGATCCAGGCTTCAGCAAGAGTCTTCGCACGAGCAACAAAGGAGGACATATCGGAAGCCCCTCCAGCGTCCAGACTAAAGAGGTCAGTGAGGATGTCGTAGAGATGCTGGAGGCTGTCCCGGCCAGAAAATAAGGAGTGTAGCTCAGTCCACATATCTTTGGCAGTCTCATGATACATATCCATTTGATAGGGTTCACCATCCAAAGAATTCAAGATCCAGGTCTGAACTCGGCCATCATTGCGGAGCCAGTCATCGATAGGAGGGGTGGGTGGAGCCTGAGTAAGGTGAGGGAGAAGACCCTTGGCCTGGAGAACCCGTCGAACTGAATGGACCCAAGGAATGAAGTTCTTCTTTCTAGAAAGAGAAATGGTAGTGATGCGCAGCTCGTCACGAAGTTCTGTAGGGTAAGCCGCGCAGTCAGTTGGACAAGCCGGGCAGTCAGCAGGCGGGCTGGCCGTCGAGCCAGAAGAGTTACCGGAAGAGCCCATAAGGCAGACCGCGGCGAATAGAGGATAAGCCGCCGGCAAGAAATACTAAGGAAGACCACGACCAGAGTGCGGATAGGAAGCAGTCCGCACGGTAAAACTGGACACCAGCGAGTAGTCAGGTCGCGACCAAAGGGCAGAAACAAAAGAGAGACTGCCCCGGTCTAGGTGAAGCCGGCAGCGGTCAGAAAAACAGCCAGGGCGGGTTGACAGAAAAACCCGGAAAGAGGAGAGAGGCCGCGAGTAGGAACTCGAGCGGCTAGAGAAGAGAGGCCGCGAGGAGGAACTCAAGCGGCTAGAAAAGAGAGGCCGCGAGTAGGAACTCGAGCGGCTAGAGAGGAGAGGCCGCGAGTAGGAACTCGAGCGGCTAGAAAAGAGAGGCCGCGAGTAGGAACTCGAGCGGCTAGGAAAGAGACTGGCAAAGGACAGAAGGCAAGGCCGCAGCGTTCTGAAGGCGAGGCCGCAACGGTCTAAAGGCGAAGGCCGCAGCGGTCTGAAGACGAAGCCGCAGCGGGGCTGGCAGCGGACAAAGTAGAGAGCCCGCAGCGGTTTGAAGAAAGGTGGGCCCCACGAAGCAGAGAGAGAGGATGGCTATAAGAAGCCTGAAGAGGGTGGAACCACGGAGAGGGAGAGGAGAAGCGGATGCAAAGTTGCAAACCGCAGAGTCAGGGGCGGACAGAAGACCGGAGCGGGTAGGCTACCAGGCCGCAAGAGAGAAAGCAGCGGGTAGGAGGGAATAGAGACCGGGCGGGCTTGGCGGTTAGAAAAAAACAAGCCGCAGAGGACAGCAACCTGGCTCTGATACCATGTTGAGAGAGCTCAAAACTTGTATGTATTGCTTGTGTATGTAAATACAAGGAGAGAATACAAATATATAGGAAGAGGAAGAGAGAAGAAAATCCTATACAAGATGTGAGACTAAAGGAGGAGAGAAGATAAAACAATAAATGGGCCCAATAATGGGCCTTTTACATGGGCTATTTTAACATATGTTAAAGCATAATCTGCTATTTATGAACATTTGGTATTCCACTTACCCTTATTTTTCGTTACATTCATCTCAGTACTCTCATTTCGACGTCACTTGATTTGTTTATCGATTACTTATTGTTCACCCAAGAATCAATTTTATAGGTATAACAGAATTACTTATAAGTTCATAAAATTTATCGTTTGTCTTCATGAAATTAATGCCAATCAATACTACCAAAATAATTCTCAATTTCAACTATCATCCCCCTGAGGCACTTTAGTTAAAAAACTTTAACTACTGAAAAATAATAAATAATTTTTTTGACTATATGTAAATTAAGTAATGCCCCACTATAGTGAGATAAAGACTTGAATGTTGTTTTTGTTGAATGTAATTTAAGTAATGCAATGATTCGATCATGTGTTGATTGTGTTCCCTTTAAAATTCAAGGAAACAAAATTTCTTTCTTCTTAAATGTAAACTGCACATTGAATAAAAAGGGAGAACGACATAAAATTGAATTGTTGTCTCAAAATTAAAATTTTCAATTTTAGCAACAGAATACCTAACATTTAGTTGGCATATGAAGTGAACATAAATCCAGATAAATATGCATTAATTCTGTAAATTCTCATGGAATAAATCAACTACGTATTTTATAACAATATATTTAGAAAGAGAGAACAAAGTAACATACCAAGTCTGAGAAACAATAGAGACATAACTTCCAGCATATGCTCAGTGGGAAAGATGCAATCATTTAGCAATTTCACAGATGCACTGCAAATAGATGCAATTGCAGCTGCTTCGGGAAGACTTTCCATCTCATAAGTGCCTGCTTGACTCGTGGGAATGCTAAAAAGGCATTGATGTATATGAAAGGATATCAATTCTTTAAGAATATCGACCACGGGCTTGGAATTAGTGGAATCAGATCCCAAATAACCTGAACATTTCAATAAAGAACAGTATTTGCATCAAATGCATGAAATTCCAACAAAATTTAGATTTCAGGAATCATATAAAATGGTATTTTCAAATATGCACCTATAAGAGAAGCGAAGACAGGAGGAAGATATGTTAGCCACATGCATGGAAATGCATCTTTTACTTTCTTTAAAACATATTTCAACAAGGTTGATGCAGAAATTATAGTATCCACATGACCCTTTCCAGCAGTAGAGATATAGGAGGTTAAAGCCAACATAATATTCTCTGCTTCCGAATGAATAACCTTTTGATTTGAGTGCTCAAGCTGTGTCTCAAATAGTCTAAGAATGTGTCTTGTTGACCATGAAGAATGGCATCCAAGTACTTTATAAGTATCAGACAGAATCTTCACTTTGACTTTATCTGAAAGGTAAGGTAGTATAACATTCAGAACATTTAGCATGTGGAGAGCTTCCAACTGCTCATGTTTGGACAGAGTGTCCTTCGGAACTGTATCTGTAAGTTCCGCTGAGAAGGTATCTTTCACCGGTATGATACATTTCTTGTGCATAATTTGTACAATTTTGCTTGCCTTTTTGGTAATGGAGGAGTTGTGAAAATTTTTTAAAAGCATTTCAAGACAGGATTGGGCACATCTGCGAACCTGCATACATGTGGCACATTATATAGAATAATAAACAAATCCATAAATGATCTAATGTTCAATAGCAGAAAGCAAATAAAAGGAATTTGGATCCACATTGGGGCCGGACCTATCAGTGGCACGCACAAACAACCAAGGAGTGATCCCACTTTATTTTCTCACTTTTCTGCGACTCCTATTTACCTTTTGTCATGTTTTGTCTCACTAAAACCCAAGTGAGGGGCAATTTGGACAATTTTGACACTCCCAACTTAAGGGAGAGGGGACTGACTTGTATGGGCAGCAAATAAATTAATATCCTCTCTATCTATATATAAAAAACTAATCTATATATAAAAACTAGCTCGCCGCTTCACTGCTGGGCCGATTCTCACTTCTTCCCCCTCTCGTTCAAGCAACCGCCACCATAGAGCTCCTCCAGCCTCTCGAAAGGGAGATTTCAATTCTCTACAGGACTTCTCCCTCATCCTCCCTCACACCCAATCCCAAACAAGAGCACACAATAACTTGGTATCAGGGCGAAACATTGCCGACAACACCTTTCCACTGCTGCAACTGCCCTGATGCACACCGCTCGCATCGAGCCCTAAGTTCCCGATCGGCACTCTACAACCAGTGACGAGCCTACCGCTTGGTTCCAGTGTCTACGCCAATCTCGCACTTGTTCCCTGCGCTGGTCCTGTGACGATTTAGGCCTCCCGCCTCTTCCTTGCACCTTCCAACAACAAGACGCACCAATGGAGGAGGGCAAGCTAACCTTAGCCCAGGTTATGGAGAAGTTCCAGTTTATGATGGACATCAATAACATGAAGATGGGCGCACTCTTTGTCTGTCTAGACAACATCCAGCTAACACAGCGGACTGTGGTTGGTTCCTCCCTTGATGGACCACCCAGACACTAATACTACGTCACGTCCATCCCCCAATTGTTGGGGAGTGGTGTAACTCGCTACATCAAAATGGATTTCACCATTTTTGATAGTCGCGAGACCCTCTCACATGGCTTAACCGTTGCGATCACTTCTTTGCCAACCAACAGACTCCATGGGAGGAAAGGCTCGGTGTCGCCTCCCGTCACCTAATGGATTCCACGAAACTCTGGTTCACATAACTTCAACGAGAACGGCCCTATTTAACGTCGAGTTTAAAGCCACTTGCAACCTCTGATTCGGCCCTCCGCTACGCGGTAACCCTCTCGGCGACCTCGTTACTCTCAAGCCGACAAGACTCATTGACGAGGATTTGGAACGTTACAAATTTTACTAGCTCATGCTCCCTCTGTAAGTATCGAGTAACAAATCCCTAGCTTCATGACAGACCTTCATGAGCCGCCTACGTCTTGGCGTAGAATTACAGATGCCGATAGATCTCACTACCATGACGAGTCTCGCACGGGTTTACGAGAAATGTTAGCTCATGGACTGGCCCCAAGGTGGCGCTAGAAGGGGTCGGACCCTTCAGCGAAAGTAGCGCCACTGGCCCGCTAACACCTCCCAGCTATTACCGAGGGGGTCGATTTGAGTTGCCCCTCTTTCCGTTGACGCCTTTCACTCTCTGAAATGGTGGATCATCATGTAAGGACCTATGTTTCAACTGCGGCAACCAATTTGGACAGGGACTCAAGGGTGTTGTTGCAAATGCCTCTAGGTGGAAGTAGACGATCCCTCAGACAGAGATAGGGAAGAAGAAGACATGGGGTTCCAGAAATCTTCCTTAACGCCATTACTCGGCCATAGGGTGGTCATACAATTCAGATGCTTGACACACCTAGGGGAAATCCTTGCTCGTGCTTATGGATTCGGGGAGCACTCATAGCTTCATTAATCAGCCCACTGTGCACTAACTGCATCCCACAGGAACGCCCTGCAACCACATGAACATGTTTGTAGCAAACAGTAACAGGGTGACGTGGATTATCGACAGTTGAATGCGAAAACATTGAAGGACAAGTTCCACATACCAGTGGTGGAGAAACTTTTGGATGAGTTACATGGTGCTCGCTTCTTCTCAAAGTAGGATATGTGCTCTCTTCTTCTAAAAGAGTGCATGGCCCCGCAGCATGTCCACTTCGAGTTCTTGGTCATGTTATTCAGACTCACGAATGCCCCATTCACCTTTCAAGCATTGATGAATGAGGTATTCCAGTCCCTTCTACGTCGATATGTGCGAGATTTTTTGACGATATTTTGGTGTACAGTAAGACATGGACAGATCACCTCGAGCACCACCACACTGTCTTCCGACAAATTCGCCAACACCGCCTCATTCTCAAATCTACGAAGTGTTTATCCGGCACAGACAACGTGATCAACTTAGGGCATGTGGTGCATGATCATGGGGTATCGGCTGTCCCCAAGAAGGTTCAAAGCGTGACGGCTTAGTCTATGCCTCAGACACCGTGCGAGCTCTGCAGGTTGGTTCCATCGGGTATTATATTCACTTCATTCGCGGTTACAGCACTATCGCCGACCCATTGGTGGTCTTACTGCGGAAAAATGCCTTTGTTTAGGGGAATATAGCAACTAAGGCCTTTCGGGAACTCCAACAGGCCTTAATCTCAGCTTCAGTCATGAGTCTTCCGGATTTCTCCCAAGAGTTCCAAGTAGAATGTGATGTCTCCGAGTAGGGAAACAGGGTTGTTTTGCAGTAGGAGGGTCACCTCATTGCATATTTCAACAGGAATACAACCATATACCACTAGAAAATGCCCGCATATGAGAAAGAATTGATCAGCCTCGCCAAGATTGTACCACATTGGCACCCTTACATATGGACCCGGACTTTCTTGTCCTGCAAAGACCATTTCAGCCTGAAGTACCTCCTAGAGAAGCACCTCGGCACCATGCCACAAGAACGGTAGGTCAACAAACAACTTGGTTTTGATTTTCACGTGGAGTGTGAGGCGGGGGGCTTGAAATGCACCTATGATACCTTGTCCAGCTGAGATCACGCGGACGAGGAGACTTTTTCGTTATTTCTTGACGCACAGTAGATTTGCTCTCCTCCTTGCGTCAGGAGATCCATACTTCTCCCACACTCAAAGCCGCTCAACCGCATTGTCGAGGGACACCTTCCGCCTTGTTGGACCACACGTGCAAATCTCATCTTGTATAAGGATAGTTTGTACTTGTATTCGACTTCTCCGCTCATTATTATCATCCTGGAGGGAACCCACGGCAGGGGGAACGAAGGAGTTCACAAGAAGCTCCAACACATCCAGGCGGAGTTCTTTTAAAAGGGTCTACGAAAGCGGGGTTCAGGAATTCATCGCAGCTTGTCACGTTTGCCAAAAGACAAAGCCAACCACCTCCTTCTCGCAGGCCTATTACAGACATTATCGATTCTAACTCAAATTTGGGCTGACATCTTAATGGATTTTGAAGAGGGGTTGCCCACCTCCAAGGGGAAATTTATTCTCATGGTGGTGGTTAACCGGTTTTTTGAGGGCAATTCATTTCTCTGGCTCGCCCCCTTACTGTTTAAAGCATCGTGCAGGTCTTCTTTGAGGGGGTGTTTCAACTACATGAGAACCTGAGAACATCGTGTCCGATCGCGACAAGGTTTTCACCAACCAATTTTGGAAAGAACTCTTCACTCTCAGCGGCACCAAAGTGGCCTTCTCCACAGCCTACCACCCACAGTCGAATGGGCAGACCTATGTGGTAACCGCACTGTGAATATATACCTACGGTGCATCACGGGGGATCTCCCTAAGGATTAGGTATGGTCACAACCGCAGAGGAAATCCCGCTCTTTGCCACCCAATGTTTACTAACAATAAAAACAAATCTGGACTGGAAGCGACCGAAGAAGCCGCTATTGGCCTCTATTTGCAGTCGACAATCAACACTTGAGATACGATAAAGCAACATGATATGATTCTGTGATGGGGTATGAGGGCGGGATTGAGATAAGGTTAAACAATGAGTTATGGGCGTTGGACCGATTGAATGGGGTCAGGATAGGGTTGGACATGTTTCTAGTTACCTTTGGTCATACCAGTAGAATCGGGTCAGGATCGCGATTCTAAAGATCCTAAGATCCGGATCGCGATCCCAGTCGTAGAAGTGTCGATTTAGATCCTGGGTAAGCTCCGGATCGATTTACAAAATTTGGATCGTAGGATCGTAAGATTCTAAGATCCGGATCGCGATCCTGATAACCATGATCTCAGTCGAGAGCACGCAACATATTCCATGAAAGTTTCAGCGAAAACTGAATATATAAATTTTTTTCTAGGTTGTAATATTCAAACCCGTGATAGTTGTTGATTTCTTTCTTTGTTTATTTTCCTTTTTCTATAAAGGATAAACATAATCCTTTTATGAAAAAAATGAAAATAAATGGAAAAAACAAGTATGTGTAACATCTCATAGATGAAAGAGACTAATCAGATAAATGCTCAACAGAGGTGAGTTTGGGGAAGGAGACGAAGAGGAAAGATAAGTATGGTAGAAGATAAAGGGGGGAGGGATTTGATCGGGATCATCCACCTTGTTTTGATCACGCGCATGTCCAATGAGGATCAATATTCCTAATCCACGACTATAGGATTGTCATTCGAGCAGTCGGATCTTGTGGATGCGTCTGTGGTGATTTTTCATTTGTTTATATATTTTTATCTAAGATGTATTTTCTATTTTTTGCAGACAATCACAGTTATCTATCATGCTTAACAGATGATAGGGTGTTATAAATAAAATGATCTCCAGATTTTCAGGAGAAGGTTTTGAACGAATGTCAAAATCTGTGGACATCTAATCTCAATGTTGAGGCTGAGATACACAATGTTGGCGAGAAGCCCAATCGTACCTACTACCCACAACTCTGCCTCTTCCAGTTGCCCCTACAGTTAGCCTGCAAAAGTTTACTTCAGCGACCAAACCCCTTCTGGTACCTCCCCAGTAAATACAATCCCTAGTCGCATCTTTTGGAGTCGGCATTGCCTCCCCTTCCTACAGTAGCTTTTGTCCAGTCATGCTTCACTATACAACCTCCACTATCATCATACACTTCTTCCATAGTTACATGTGCATTACAACACCACCTCCCCACATCTAGTTCTTGTCCCCGCATCACATAATCACAACCACCACGTGTGACCTTTTTTCCCTCAAACAGTTGTCATCGCCATCACATGTGTAACCACCACCTATGACACTTTTCCATCTTATAGCTACTTGTCGTTGGTACGTACACCATCCATCCATATCCAACCATCTCTACCCCCATCAATGTCCATCTTATCCACCAAAAACCCCCATTGGCAACCTTCTACTCCATTAAATTCTCAAATTCATAACACCACAAAATTTCCAAGTAAATTTCCCCAACAAATAGCTTGCTTGCACATTCGACTAGCTCCCGGACCTACCCAAGCAGAGATAATACGTCAATTTCCGCATCTAACTCAATTGTTTGGTGAGTCTTTACATTTATTTTCATCATTTACATTGTATGATAATTATCATTATATCTAGTGAGATCAAGCTCTAATTGCTTTCATCTATAGTTTTTAAGACTTGTACCATTTATTCGTCATATACTCATTTTTAGTATTTAGGCAATAGTGAGATTATGACAAAAGATAGGGCGCAATGGCGACAAAGAATCCATATAGCCGGCCCCACTATAGTGGCACAAAGGCGTGAGTGTTGTTGTTGTATACTCATTTTCAGTACTTACATTAATGTGTGATTGTTAATAATCAATAGCTGATGTTTATTCGATTTTAATTTTCTCTCAATAAATTATTTGTGCATCAAATATATGTATGTTGATTGATTTAGTTGAACCACAATAATGCTAGGATAGTCCTTATCACATATGTATTTGTTGACTGTCGACTTGCATTCTCATATAGAATTATATTCATGTTGACCTTATGGTCTCATCCTACATCAGACTTGGGAGTAAAAGAAGAATTAGCATTCATTGCTTAATACATATCTGTCATTGTCCAAGCCTAAATCGGGTCAGACCCGTTAATTCGTTCCTCCTTCAAAAAATACATCATCATCGTTTTATGTAGTCCTTGAAATGAATAGAACTTTTTATTTAATGGTACTTGTCAAAATCAAATTAGGGTCAATGGCCAAGGAGATCAAAAATATTATTGAATAAATGCATAAAAATAAATGAAAGAATCCAACATCAACGGAACATCCAACCATATGATCAAGAACACATGGTTAACAAACCGTATTTGATGCATCGATCTACAACACCATGTGATGGGGAGCCATCTGATCGTGCACCTGGAGGGGTTCGCCGCAAGGCAGGACCCACGTTCATTTATTTGCGCAGGAAGGCTTGATCGGAATGCCAATCTGACTCCGCGGTTGAGTCCAACACAATGTCGCGAGTCAAAAAACATATATTAGTTTATTTTTTTAGATTTATTTTTCATGTATTTAGTGGCCGACCCCACCGACCAATCATAGTCGTTGATAGAGAAGCCCGAGCTTTATCTCCTCTTATAAATAGATGTTGTAGGGGCTGAAATCAGACATTGCATAATTTTGGAGAAGGTATTCCCGGATTCCACAATCACCCCTCGATGCCGACGTCGTAGGGCCTTAGGTGACGACTCCTAGGTTGGTTTCTCCTCCTCTAACCCTTCCCCTACCCCTAGCCTTCGCTTTCCACCCTAAACCACTCTCTCCAGCTGATGCCAGTCCCCCCCAATCCACCCCTAAACCCGGCAGCCTGCTGTTCCCAGCACTCTACAGCCACCGGCCTCCAGGAATCCCACCGCCGCCAGCCTCCAGGAATCCAACCGTCGCCAGCCTCCAGGCCGCCACCTCCCTTTTTCCCCTCTTCACCGGCCACCCAGCCCCCTCCCTCACTCTGTCAACCCTCCCTCAGCCACCGCCTCCCTCCCACGCCCCCTATGTAGCCGGCAGCTCCCTCCCCACCACCCGTCGCCGCCTCCTTCCCTCCTCTTCGTGGAGTCACCTCCAAATCACCCTAATTCTTTAGATCCATTCAGATTTGAGATTTTCAGCCCCCGATCTGTTATTTCCACCACCCACCTACCTTTCCCTAGCCCGGATCCGACCTGAAATATGTTGGTGATTGACTTGTTGACCGGGTCAACAAGTCAAAAGGAGTTTTTAGTATTATTTTATGTTTGCATTTATTATGAGAGATGGTTTGCATTTATGATGAGAGAGAGATGTGTAGTTTTTCTTTTGCCTATATAAAGGCCCCCTTGTACATGTTTAAAGATTGATGAAAGTAGAGAGATAAACTCCCCAGTTTTTGTTCCTGTTAGAGAGAGAGAGAGTGGGAAGCGCCGCAGCGCTGGTGTGTTCTTTCTGTCCGGGCGGTTAGAAGTTGAAGCCGGACGGCTTAGTGAACTCGCGAGTTGGTGATCTCGCTGACGGGTGGAGCTCGCGGGTTGTGCACTCGCGCGTGGGAAAGCTCGCGCTGGGGTAGCTCTCGCAGGTGGAGCTCGCGCAGGGGCAGGTCGCGAGTAGACGGACCTCGCCACGCGAGTTGGGAGGTCAAGCCGCGAGTGGAGTGCGGTCTCGCCTGGGGGTCTAGGAGAGAGGTGTTGTAGGCGAGCTCGCTTGGTTGATTCGCGCGAGTAGGAGGGAGCTGACCGCGCGGTTTGGTACTCGCCCAGGAGGTCGAGGTCGCGCGGTTTGTAGCGGTCTCGCCGAGTACTTAGGAGATTTTCGAAGTAGCAGGAGCCCATACACGTTTCCAACAAGTGGTATCAGAGGGAGGTTCGGACCCTCGAAGATTGGAAGTAGGGGAGAGATGGAGTTTGGAGGTGCCGTGCCGGGGCAAGTCCCCAAGTTGACGAAGACAACTATGGGAACTGGAGCATCCAGATGAAGGTACTACTAGTCTCCAAGGAGTTGTGGGAGGTAGTAGAGGACGGTGTGGAGGTGCTGACTGCCGAAGCAGAAGCTGTGTTAACAAACGCACAGAGGACCGCATTGAGAGAAGCTAAGAAGAGGGACAAGAAGGCATTGTTCATCTATATCAAGGGGTGGATGAAGCTACGTTTGAGAAGATCTCGGACGCCGAGACTTCGAAGGAGGCATGGGAGATTTTACAACGCTCCATGCAGGGAGTCGATAAGGCAAAGAAGGTGAAGCTGCAGTCCCTTCGAGCTCAATATGAAGTGATGAAGATGCAGGGTTCAGAGAAGGTTGGCGACTATGTGACCCGTCTGCGGACGATCACAAATGAGATGAAGAGAAACGGGGAGACGATAGACGAGGTCAGCTTCATGGAGAAGCTCCTGCGTTCTATGTCTAAGAAGTTCCGACACGTGGTGGTGGCCATCGAAGAGTCGAAGGACCTCACAGTGATGACGGCGGATGAACTGATAGGTTCGCTACAAGCACATGAGTATCGGATGGTGCAAGATGAGGAGGAGTCGAGTGGCTTGGGGAAAGCACTTCAGACTCAACTCAATTTTGGAGAAAGTTCAGGTAGAGGAGGAGGCCAGCGTGGTCGAGGCTACCAAGGCAGAGGTAGAGGAGGAAGAGGTGGAAGAGATTTTGGAAGAAATCAGTTCAACCAGGAGGGGCGGTAGAGCAACAGCATGGTTGGAGGCAAGATGCAGGAGGTAGAGGAAGAGGCCAAGGTAGAGTCAAGGCAGAGGACAGGGAAGAGACCAAGGAAGAGGTCAAAGAGGAGGAAGAGATATGTCCCAAACTCAATGTTACAACTGTAACAAGTTTGGACATATGAGTTACGATTGTTGGGCTCCTCGGAAGGGAGGTGAAGCCAACCACTACGCGGAGGCTAGCAACACGGGTGGAGACCCGATGATGTTCCTTACTATCCAAGGCGCTGCAGGAGGGAGGAATGGAGTGTGGTACCTAGATACTGGAGCTAGTAACCACATGTGTGGTGATAAGGAGCTATTCACCAGCCTTGAGCCGAATGGGGGAGATGTCAGTTTTGGCGACGCCTCGAAGATCTCTGTGGAAGGAAGAGGAGTGATCGCGGTGACGATGAATGGGAAGGAGGTGCTCATCAATGACGTCTTCTATGTACCGGGCTTGAGGAGTAACATCCTAAGTCTTGGACAGCTGGTGGAGAAGGGCTATCGCGTCCTGTTGAGGGATAGCACCTTAGCGATGAAGGATAGCCAAGGAAGAGAGGTGGTAAGAGTGAAGATGGCGACGAACCGCCTCTTCCCTCTAAGTTTGGATGCCAAGGAGACGGCATGTCTTGCGAAGACAGGAGAAGAGGAGGAAGCTTGGTTGTGGCACCACCGGATGGGGCATCTGGGGTTTACAGGCCTGAAGCTGTTGTCTGGATCCAAGATGGTGGAAGGACTGCCTATGATCACACCTCCTCAAAGGGTCTGTGAGGCATGCACGAAGGGGAAGCATAGGAGAGAAACTTTTGAGGGTGGCAAGTCCCGGAGAGCAACAAGGCCGTTGGAGTTAGTCCACTCGGACATCGCTGGTCCGTTTGAGACTACTTCAATAGGTGGAAGCAGATACTACATCACGTTCACCGACGACTTCAGTAGGAAGTGTTGGGTATACTTTCTGAAGGAGAAGGCAGAGGCTCTGGACAAGTTCCAAGAGTTCAAGGCGATGGCTGAGAGAGGAAGTTGGGCAACCACTGAAGGTGCTCCGGACAGATAGAGGAGGGGAGTACACCTCTAGGCTGTTTGATGACTACTGCAGAGAATGGGGGATCTCGCACCAGCTGACGGCGGCGTACTCGCCTCAACAAAACGGAGTGGCGGAAAGGAAGAACCTAACCATTATGAACATGGCGAGGAGCATGGTGAAGGGCAAGGGGTTGCCAAAGAAGTACTGGGCGGAAGCGGTACAGGTAGCGGTGTACTTGCTAAACCGTTGCCCTACCTAGAGTGTGAAGTTCAAGACGCCGTTTGAGGCTTGGAGTGGCTGGAAGCCAAGTGTGAAGCACCTGAGGGTCTTCGGGTGTGTAGCTTACGCTCACATCCCGGACCAGAGGAGGAGGAAGCTGGACGATAGAAGTGAGAAGTGCATATTTGTAGGCTACGCTCCTGCAAGCAAGGCTTACAAATTGTACAACCGGAACGGAGAAGGCCATTATCTCACGAGATGTGGTGTTTGAAGAAGGAAGCTGCTGGAGCTGGAATGAGGAGGTGAAGAACACCAAGGGGATGTTCTACGAGGATGATGAGGAAGAAGGTGGAGAGGAGGCTGAAGCGGAGATGGGTGGAGCTGAGCCACCATCACCACCTAGCGGAGGTTCAGGGGGAGCTCTCACCCCTTACTCAAGTGGAGCAAGTTCGAACAGAGGAGGATCCGGTGGAGCAAGTACCAGTGGAACTAAGGATGATCGTCCTCACCCTCGGACTAGGAGGTTGGAGGAGATCTATGAAGAGACGGCTGCAACCCATAACAACTTTTCCTTATATTGTTTGCTTGCAGATGTTGAGCCGTGCTCCTACGATGAAGCTGCGAAGGAGAAAAGCTGGAGGAAGGCGATGGATGCGGAGATCGCCTCCATCAAGAAGAACGATACCTGGAAGCTGGTAGATGCACCTGCAGGCCACAAACCCCTCGGGTGTGAAGTGGGTGTATAAGGTGAAGAAAAATAAAGATGGGGGCGTGGAGAAGCACAAGGCGAGGCTAGTCGTGAAGGGCTACCGCCAAGTTCAGGGAGTGAACTATGATGAAGTCTTCGCACCGGTAGCGCGGATAGATACCATCCGGCTGATCATCGCGCTAGCCGCACATCACGGGTGGAAGATAATGCAGATGGACGTGGTCTCTGCTTATTTGAATGGCTACCTGGAGGAGGATGTGTACATCGAGCAGCCTCCAGGGTACGTGGTGAAAGGGCAGGAGAGAAAGGTCTGCAAGCTTGACAAGGCACTCTACGGACTGAAGCAGGGAGCTAGAGCTTGGAACGGCAGGATAGATGCTTACTTACAAAAGCATGGCTATCAGAAGAGCCCGCATGAGCACGCCCTCTACACCAAGGTGGACCAGGAGGGCAACATGATGATTATCTGCCTATACGTGGATGACATAATCTTCACAGGGAACAATGCTGGGATGTATGAAGAGTTCCGGGTATGATGAAAAGAGAGTTCGAGATGACGGACTTGGGTGAGCTGAGCTACTTTCTGGGAGTAGAGGTGCAGCAGGGAGAAGATGGGATCTTCATATCCCAGAAGAAGTATGCAGAGGAGATCTTAAAGAAGTTCAGGATGGAGAACAGCAAGCTCATCTCTACCCCTGCCGACCCAGGCCTGAAGTTGAGCAAAGAGTCGAAGGAAGGAGCGGTAGACTCCACCTTATTCAAAAGCTTGGTGGGAAGTCTACGTTACCTAACCTTCACCCGACCGGACATCATGTATGCGGTCGGGGTAGTGAGCAGGCATATGGAGGAGCCAAAGGAAGACCACTTCACGGCAGCGAAGAGGATCCTGAGGTACATCAACGGGACAAGAGGTCACGGGCTGAAGTACTCCACTGGAGAGGAGCTGAAGTTAGTGGGATACTCCGACAGTGACTATGGAGGCGATGTGAACGATCGGAAGAGCACTTCCGGATATGCTTTCAACATGGAACGGGAGTGTTCTCTTGGAGCTCAAAGAAGCAGGCAACGATAGCTCTATCGTCCTGCGAGGCTGAGTACATTGCAGCAGCAGCTGGCACCTGTCAAGCCATCTGGCTAAGGAATCTTCTGGAGAGTCTGCATCATGAAGTGGATGGGCCAACAACAATGTTAGTGGACAACATGTCGGCCATCCAGCTCGCGAAGAACCCGGTACTACATGGAAGGAGCAAGCACATCGAGACGAGGTATCATTTCCTCCGTGAACAGGTGGAGTTGAAGACAGTGGAAGTAAAGTATTGCCCGACCGGAGAGCAAGTCGCGGACATCTTCACCAAGGCATTGAAGGTGGACACGTTCCTGAAGCTCAAAGGCAAACTTGGCATGTGCTGCCAAGTTTGAGGGGGAGTTTGTTGGTGATTGACTTGTTGACCGGGTCAACAAGTCAAAAGGAGTTTTTAGTATTATTTTATGTTTGCATTTATTATGAGAGATGGTTTGCATTTATGATGAGAGAGAGATGTGTAGTTTTTCTTTTGCCTATATAAAGGCCCCCTTGTACATGTTTAAAGATTGATGAAAGTAGAGAGATAAACTCCCCAGTTTTTGTTCCTGTTAGAGAGAGAGAGAGTGGGAAGCGCCGCAGCGCTGGTGTGTTCTTTCTGTCCGGGCGGTTAGAAGTTGAAGCCGGGCGGCTTAGTGAACTCGCGAGTTGGTGATCTCGCTGACGGGTGGAGCTCGCGGGTTGTGCACTCGCGCGTGGGAAAGCTCGCGCTGGGGTAGCTCTCGCAGGTGGAGCTCGCGCAGGGGCAGGTCGCGAGTAGACGGACCTCGCCACGCGAGTTGGGAGGTCAAGCCGCGAGTGGAGTGCGGTCTCGCCTGGGGGTCTAGGAGAGAGGTGTTGTAGGCGAGCTCGCTTGGTTGATTCGCGCGAGTAGGAGGGAGCTGACCGCGCGGTTTGGTACTCGCCCAGGAGGTCGAGGTCGCGCGGTTTGTAGCGGTCTCGCCGAGTACTTAGGAGATTTTCGAAGTAGCAGGAGCCCATACACGTTTCCAACAAAATAGCGGATCCACCCTCCCCCGGCCCGGATCTACTTGTACGTGGACAGGTTTGCCTATTTCTCGTCTGATCACATTACTTACCGACGAGGACAGCCACCGCCATCATTTTCACGCCGCCGGTTCGACCTCCGATCGTCGATCTACACATCTGGACCCAATTTCTTCGGTGTCTCAGTTCAGCCCGCTACTTTGTGAGTTTCATGTGGTATTGGTGTAATTAATAGGTGTTGTGAACTTGTGATTCTTGCTAGAAGAAAGTTGTTTTTGATACGCTATTAATTTGCAGGAGTTATTCGTCGCGCGTTTTGCTTTGACCCTCCGAGCGGAGGAAAGTCATTTAAAAATTGTCGAATTAAATAATTGTTTTTTCAACTTTAAACATTTGCGTGGTGTTAAAAAATTCATTGCTCAAATTTATTTGTCACCGTCACTGATGGTAGCATTGCACTTAGGGTCATACTAGTGTGTCACCGTTGCATTTCCACCTAGAGCCCTAGGTATCGTGCACCCCTTAGCCTACCCTACATCACCTTGCCACAATGACCACGTGGTACCGGCATGAAAACTTCCACCTTTGACTCGACAAGTGCTGAAATTTACACTAGATGATGTTGCAATTATGCACTTCTTTCACACGTAGATTACTACTTGGGTCCGAAATATATGTTCAGCCACATTATCAATATATAATAGGTTTCATTGTGAGCAAATAAGACATGGAATTTTTCTCAAAGCTTCTTAAAGTAACAAATCATGTGGGGTAACCATCCAAAAGCATCTTATAAATCTATTCCAATGTGTACCCGCTACTTCTTCCTAAAGTTGAAATGCTGCAATATATGATTTGTCTTTCTTAAGTTTCTTCCTTTTTTCTCTATCTAATCAGAATACAAGAAAATAGGCTTTGCGTTTATTACATTTACATCAAACTTTGGGTCAATTTTTCAATTGGCATGAACAATATCATTATCCTTGAAACAGCGCACAAACTAGGTATGGAATCCACTTTATAAATGTGAGCCCATATCCTAGATTGTCTCATTTTACCATACCAACAATCCAATAAGCACTGTAGAAATTGGTAGAGGTGAAAACAAGTCAAGCTCGAGACAAAAAAAGGCAGCCCGGTGCACTAAGCATCCCCGCGCAGCGAGGGTCGAGGAAGGGTCCCACCACAAGGGTGAAATGTAGGCAAACCTTACCCTGCATTTTTGCCAGAGGCTGCTTCTAGGACTCGAAATCGTGACCTCAAGGTCACACAACGACACCTTAACCGGTGCGCCAAGGCTCCCCTTCTAAGCCAAGCTCGAGACAAACTCGACAACATACTCAAGCTCAAGTTTGTTAATTTGAGTTCGAGTTTGTTATTTTGAGCTCGAACTTGATGAGCTCACATATACAAGCTCGATATCGAGCTTGAAACCTATATATGGATGCCTAACATGACTTATGAGCTTGCGAACTCGAGTCAAGCTGAGTCAAGCTCGAGCTGCTCACGAGCCTCTGCTCAAGAGCAATATTATACATAAAATATATATATATGAACTTTTACAAAAAGCTCACGAGCTCATGAATAAGGACATATGAGCTAAAGCTCGGCTCATAAACAAACTCGAGCTCCAGTTGAGTTTTTTGAGCTTATACATTGAGCTCATGAACCAGCTCAGCTAAACTTGAACCCCTACAAGTTGGTACTGCATGTGGAATTTTCTCAGATGGGAGAGAAAGCTCAACCCTGGATTTGGAATAACAACAATTCCAACATTGGGCTCAAATGCTCAATGGTGCGTAAAGGAAAATTTGCAGCTTGAACTTCCCATTCTCAACATCCTTTATGTGAGGCTTTTCTAGAGAATTTTGCTGCATATTTAAATTTTTGATGGTGCAATTGATTGCTGAATGTTCTTGAGTTGTTTTCTTTGATCAAGATTTATTGATTATTAATGAAAATATGTGTCAGAAAAGCATTGCCAAATCTTTGATGAATTATTGATAGTATTTTAAAACAAGCCAGTCTAAATACAATGAAGTCACAAACAATTGATGATGAGGTTAAACCCAATATGTTAGATCATCGTAGTCGGAAAATGGGTATTTAATCAATCGATGATGCAATTTTTGCTAATTTAGAATGGGTTGTAGATTTGAGAGTGTCATCAAGAACGACTCTAGGTACATTTTAAATTCCAACAACAAAGATATGAGAGAAAAAAATCATATCAACCATCGGAGTGGTTCCACGGACAACAAAATTCATAACTCATGATTTGTTTCATTTCTTCGTGAAACTTATAAATGTCATCATTTGTGGTGAAAAACATCCTTCAAGAATTCATATGTACGGTCCGTCATTGGAGATGCACGCTATCTTGTTGAATAGTTGTTCTTGATACCATAAAAAAGATAAAGGCTTCTTACCTCTTTGAGATGTGAACTCAATGAGATTGTCAATGTAATATAACAAGAAAGATTAACCAAGATTGAAGGAACTAATTAGACGAATGCTCGAGAGAGGTGAGCTTGGGTAAATAGATGAGGGGAGGAAGGAGAGATGAGCAACATGGAGGGTGAAGGGGAGATAGAATTGGGAATAAAAGAAGAATTATCATTCAATGTTTATACTCTCTATTACATTCAAGGCCCTATTTAAAGACCCTTCACAATGCTAATACAATTCACTGTCCAAGACTAATCCCCGTTTACCCCCATCACAGTAGGTGATAGTACAAAACACACAATCTAACTTAATCAAAAATACATAAAGTAGAATGCTCAAGCTTCCTTACCGAAGATGTCTCTGAGTCAACATTTTTGTGTGACTGGGCAGGGAAGCGTTTTGTATGGGAGTGAAGGGATTGACATTTCTATTAGTGAGATGTAATAATCCGAAATGAATAATAGATATTGGACAGCCTTTAAACTAAGCACAGGCACATTTCCATCCTCATAATGGAAATCGGGAAGTTAAACAATTACTTGTATTTTCCTTTTGATCTGAAAAAAAAAGTGTACCTTAGGACGCTTGTCCACTGCAAAAAGAAGCAGGGTTTCAAGAGGGAGGCGAACCGCAAGCCAGTCATCCAAATCCATCCTCAGTGAAGCCAGACCCAACGACTTAACCATGGACCGCAAGCTGCCGGTTGATAGTCTGCAGGACGGATCCCTCAGAAATGAGGCTATAACAAAGGCTGCGTCCTTAGCCTTGGCCTTCGGCAAGGAATCCGACGGGACGAGAGGGAGAACGATCGCCAGGAAGGACGATAAGGCGGCCGCGCCTTCCCGGTCCGCATGGACGGCGTCTCGAAGCGCCGTGATAGCGGCGGCGAAGTAGGCAGGAGGAGTAAGGGGGAGACCCTCCTCCGAGAGGATGGATTTCATCGCGGCGGCAGTGGCGCAGAGATGGCGATGCTGCTTAGCGGAGGACTGTGCATAGCGATCCATGAGTGCACGGCAGACATCACCGTCTCCGATGGGTTCGACCACGGATAAATGCTCTTCTACTTCTTCATCAGAATTATCTTCCATCGGTTCTTCGCCGGCTATTTCACCAGCGTTAGTCTTTGCTGTCTCTCGGGACTCTTCTTCGCCGACGGCGGTGTGTGCCGCTTCTAGTTTACGCTTCATGCCTCTTTGCAGATGAATGAATAGGGTTTAAGGATACGAATGTCCCACGAATCACGATTTTGGTTTTCCAAAATCTCTATTGAAGTTGTTGAATACATATGCAGGGAGCAAGAGGACTTGAATAGACATTTGGAGTGAGAGGACTTCATTTGTTTCGGCGGTGGCGGATCGATCCGGCGGGTGGAAACGGAGTGTTCTAAACGGAGGGGGGAGGTGGCTGCTCCAAACGGAGCTTTTTGGAGCGTTTCTCAAGGCGGGCGGATGGAAACGGAGCAAACGCCGCCGGATGTTCATTTGTTTACCCGCCTTCCGGCGGCGTTTGCCCAAAACGGAGCTCCGAAACGCCCAAACAAATAGAGCCTTGGATAGACATTTCCTTACCTTAGCGTTCAAAATAAATTTAATAATTTCATCAAAATTAAACACATTCCAATAATTAAGTAAAAAATTAATATCGTCACAATATGAGCAAATACTATTAAAATTATACATGAAGTACTTTCATCAAGCTAATTATTCATGATTCTCTTTTAAAAACATATTTCTCATCACAAATAACTATCAAAAAAAAATTATGTGATAACATTTATACTCAAAAACATGGTTTTAAGTATAAGGTATGTTCGAGTATGATAAGCTGGAAATGAAATTGTATAAATGAGTTGTTTATAAATATTCCCAAATCAGTGATTTTTTTCTCCAGTTGGACCGTGTCATTGCCTTCCCACATCGCGAATTTTCCATCTGCCGCCGATCTCCCACGGCCGTCGGTGTTTCTTCCACTCTTCCAATCTCTGGAGGCCACCCCACCGCCGGAATGTTGCCATCGTCACTCACGATCTCCAACGGCCAACAAGCTTTCGCTGACACTTCCCGTTTTTGACGCCCTATTCCGTCGGCGACCTCCTTTTCGGTAAAGCAACAGTCCTCTCATTTTTGTACATTTTCTCTCGTTACAGATCTTCCTTTATGGTCCGTTCGGCGCGCAGGTATTGGCTTTCTGGAATTGGCTTTGGCCAGAAAACCAATATCTGCAGGAATTGGTTTTGTGCAGAAAACCAATTACGTTGTTCGGCTGCAGGATGGTTTTCAGTGAACAGAATTGACATTGATATATAAAAGCTGTTCGGCTGCACACTGGAATTGGCTTTCTGGAATTGCAATTTTTTTGAACTATTTTTGTAAAAATTTAATCTTTTTGCACAAAATCTAAATACTAATAATACTTGAAATGAAAATATTAATAATCTTAAATCATCGTCCACAAATAAAAGTTCTGAAATAGCAGCAAAATCACATAAATAGTAACATTAAACTAGCGATCAAACTGCATTTGCAGCCATATGCCCTTTAACCCGTTCGGGAGTCTCTTGAATATATCACGCTTGACACTATCATGACACAGTATATTCATCGCCCTGAGTAAATCTTGAGAAGATAAATCAGTCATCCGAGTAAGTGCGACGTAGATGTCGTCAACATCTCCAGCAGTCATGGTCCCCACCGCACCTTGCACGGAGTCAGCCAATTTTTCAATGGCCACTGCTACCGAGTCATTTTGTCCAGCTCTCTTTCTCCTCCTTCTACTGCTCCCTTTTGCATCCACTCTAGTTGTCTCATGTGTATTAGTTGTTTTGTCTCCCATGGACTCTGCATCTATTTCTTTTTCTGCCTCTAATGCGGTGGCAGCATGACTACCAGTCGCTCTATCTGTTCCACATAACACAGCCAAATCCGACCAATTCACAATAACTTTTTCTCTATAATGTTTCATTGAAGGATGAGCCTGCAATAGTAAAATTCAAAAATTATTTTACACTTAAAATATATTCAAAAATTATATATTAATTAAAAATATGCTACATTCACATAATTTGCTCATACTTCCTCGTTGTCCACCTTCACTATGTTCCTTTCCCAATCCCAACCAAATCCGGACGTGTCCAGCATTGTGCTAACCTCGACGTAGTACTTGTTCCAAGTCTTTAGACGTGCTGTTAACTTGTCATTGCTTGTTAATTTCCACGCCACATATTTCTTTTAGTGCTCTAATAGCAGCTGTCAAAGCAACACTCTTCCACCCATTTAGGGTTTTATGACCCAAATTGTGTTGTTCCAACAGTGCATTTGACAAAGTTATATCCATTTCAGATGTCCAATGCATGTACGGCCGCTCGGTCCTACCACCAACCCTGCTTGAGCTCTTCTCCATAATATATGGACTAATAAAAAAACATGAAACATGGAATACTTGATAGACAAATTAATTACATGAAACATAGCACAATTTTTTGGATCACTGAGAAACATGAAACAGGTTTTACATTAATGACAATAAACAAATAGTACTAAAGTTGGAATGACAAAAAAACATATCACAGATAATACATCCACTGCCAAAAAAAAATATTTAATGACGACTCTGGTATTCGTTAAACATATTGATAGCGAGAGTGTCCCTAAAATTTGTCCAATCTTGTGTGGCTTGGATTGGACTAACAACGTCTACGTAATCATAGAACTCTTCTCCTGGGCTCTGTTAAAGTATTTTTGAATCAAGCTCATCCAACATTTGAGCATCACATTCTAATCTCTTCTCCACTAAAAAATTGTGTAAAACGCAACATGCGTTGATGACCTGTACCTGTCATGCGTCAAAAATGAAATTTAGGTTTCATAATCTCATACTAGTTGTCGTTCAACAAGTGTAACATATCAAACCTGAACTTTAATGTTGAAAAATGATGGTTGTCGTAGAATGGCCCATCGTTTCTTCAACAGTCCAAAGGTTCTCTCTATAACATTTCTTTTTCTTGCATGTCGCAGGTTAAATAGTTCTTTGTAGTTTGTTGGGTTATTACCCTGATGTGACCACTCCTTCAGATGGTAACGCGTCGATCGATATGGGGCAAGAAATTCTGGACCATTCGTATAACCAGCATCTACAAGGTAATACTTTCCTAGGTAGGGCAAAAAATGTGAAATTAATATACAGTCGTGTGTACATGCGAAATCTTAAAAAAAGACTTTACTAGTAATTTTACCATTTGGCACTTCGAAGCGAACGTCTCGCTCCAATGCATCTCGTAGTACTCTAGAATCAGATGTTGAACCTTCGCAGCCAGGCAGTACATACAAAAATTTCATGTTGTTGTCACAAACACCAAGGACATTTGTTGTGATGGCTTGTTTCTGATTGCGAAATCTACCTTGATCTTCAACTGGAACGGTTACTTGAATATGTATTCCATCTAATGCACCAATACAGTCCACAAACCATCTTGAGCTTGGTTCTACTCGAGATTCGGGCAATTTGATGTAGTCTCTTGAAAGTTTTATAATCCCCCGAAGGACGGTATTGAAGTGTCTGCTAACAGTATCAATCGAACACATATATGTATGTCCAACACCTCGAAACTTTTCGTTGTGCCCTAATATGTATAAAAACAAAGCAACAGCTTCTTTGGTCTAAACAAACTGTGTGTCACATACATAGCCTTTTGCTTGTAGAATATTACACAGCTCATTAAACGGTGCTTTACCCATACGTAACTGGTTGAAACAATCTATTTCTTTTCCAGCATATAAGCGTGTTAATAAAATATTACGGAGGGCATCTCTGTCACAACTCGCATTTCCTCAACGAGTACATCGTATCAGAGCAAGAGGAACTACGGATTATGATGCCACGTCGTGCAGGGGATAACTGCACACGCTCATGCAACCCTTTTTTTGTTTCCTGTACCAGCAACTCATTTTGAGCAACAATACCCGGGCGCGAAAACGTGCAAGCATTCCCTAAGAGGCCTCACCGAGTTCCCAATTTGGACTCCGGTTTGCTGGGGAATCGTGCAACTCGGCTACCAAAACAGCCACTCGCAAGCTCGCGGGAAAAACCATGCTCGAACAACGGTCAAAGCCAACGTAACGTCCATCATGCGTACGCAATCAAAAATCCGGGGTGTTACAATCACTCCTCTAACAAAAAGTTTCGCCTCGAAACTTTTCAAGCATTTTGATTAAACTTGGATATGCCGAGTGGCGAGTGTCGAGTGTCGCGTGTCGAGTGTCGAGTGTCGAGTGTCGAGTGTCAGGCGTCGAGAGAGGGGACACGGCCTGTGACACGGGCGTGTCACAGGGCGTGTCAAGCTGGGTCGAGTGTCGACACTTTGTGTCGATGAGGTGTCGAGACACGGGCTACACGCCCTAGGTCACGGGCGTGACCGACCCGTCACGGGCGTGTACCCGGCCGTGTACCGTGTGGATAAACTTGGATATGCCGACTTTCTGCGCCGCTTAAGGTACACGCCCTGCGTCACGGGCGTGACACAGGGCGTGACCGGCCCGAAAATCGACTTTTTCCAGTTTTTTTGTGTCGTTTATTTCCTTGATTCTGCATCTAACGGTCCAGCTCTGTTCTGGAGGAAATAAGGCCGAAACAGAGATTCTCCTCCCCATTTCACCTTCTTTTTCATCTTCTTCCTCATTCCAAAAGGAACTCCAAGGAGCAAGGGCTAAAGCATGGCAAGGAAAGAGAGGAGCAGCCATCGCGGCATCGTCTCGGTTCAGGCAAGCGGTGTTCTTCACCCTTGCCAATCTTATTTCTTAGTTTTGATTATGCCAAATAGCTAGTTTTTCTATAGCTTGTTCTTCTTGTTTTGGGTTCTTCCTCACTAGCCTTATTATGCTCTTGAATTTCCCTATGCTGAATGACTTCGATCTTTCATGCTTAGTTTTGTTTAGTTATCAAGTCTATGCTAGGTTAATTCATGTCATTTATCTTGTTCATGTAATTCTTGTAGTTAAGTTGATTCATGTTCATATAGTCTTTCTTTCTTCGTGTGATTCTTCCTTGTTCATATCAAAAGCATGTGATTCTTTCTTGGTCCTAATCATGTGATTCATGTAATTTTCGTTAATCAAACTCTATCACGTTTGACATAACGTTGGTAATTTGTGTGAGGATGAAGGAAGGGAACGTGTGTACTTGGGTTATGGTGAGATTTGCTTGTGGTGTTACGCTTAGGTTCGTTTATGGTGAGTTTTGCGAGGCGAATTGTGAACCATGGCAGGAGTGTTTGTGTGAGAATTCTACAAGGGGTGGTGTGGTTTCAGCCTTTGTGGCCACCGGTTTGGATTTGTGGTGTAGAGCACCATTTTGTCCCGATTTTGGGCTGGCTTTTATTGGTGCGTTCCACTTTAGGGCCGCCACCGAAAGACCCTTGCGGAATTGAACTTAACCGCTGCTTATGCTTCACTATGATGGTTGTTTCTTGTTCTAAAGATGATGAATTTGGGCATGTGTCTTGCCTTTTTGCTCCTGCGGGTAAAGCAGGACTTGATGAAAATTGTACGCACTTGGTGCGTTTGACCCTTTGGATTGACAGTGTTTACTACTTGTTTTCCATCTGCTTTGTTCACTCATTTTACGTACATGAAACCTTGCTACGGGGTCGGTAAGCCCCTTCATGAGATTGTATAAATATATTGCTCTTCGTTTTATTGTATTTTCGAGGATTGCTGAGGTATTCTTTCTTGAATGCCTCAGGTGCAGGTTGTAGCCGGTTGAGCGGCTAGGTTTGTTGGTGGAGTTTCTTGGGAGCTAGCCGAGCTTACGTAGCGAGGTAGTTCTTTTCTTTGTTGTACAGACATACATGTGCCCCAATGGGTTCGTGTCAGCTTGTTGGCGCCCATTGGTGGCTTTCTTTACTTATGATATATGGTTGTTAGACTGCTAATGTGAATCATTTGACTGGAATGATGTCTACTTGCTCTTGGGAAGGGTTTATGGTAGGTTGCATTAGGTATTTTTAAGGTAAACAAAATTATTATTGTATCCATGCATAACATGTTTTGGTTACCGAACACGTATTTTCCAAATGACGTAAACAAAGATGATTCTTATATTAGTATCAATATAGACTGCATGTAGGAGATCGTCATAAAGAAACAAAGTATTTCCGCCGCGTAGAAACACACATTTTAATGCCTAAGGCCGAGGGATACGACCATTAACCTCAAAGGTTTTCTTGCATTTAACTGTTAGATTTCAACTCATAAAGTAAGCGTCAAGGGTTGCTTGAGCGTGTGCAGTTATCTCCTACACGACGTGGCATCATAACCCGTAGTTCCTGTTGCTCTGATACGATGTACTCGTTGAGAAAATGCGGGTTGTGACAATCTCTATCTGCTACATATGTTGGTTGTTTGGGAATCGAATTCAATACAACTACAGCTGCCCCGAGAGTAGCTGCAACTGACGACGATATGATGATATCTCTCATACGTTTCTTCTGCAACTCACTGGTATTCATTGTACCTAAAGTCGAAATGTGAAATTAATATACAGTTATGAATCTCCAACATCACTTTCTGCTCCAATTAGCGTGTATAAAAACACCACCATAATTGAATGTATGTTTGGCATGACAAAGGGCAACATGCGCTCAACGATGAAAATTGGTAATTTTTGTTCATAAATGATTCAAAACCTCAATGTAATATAGGGACTATTGGTCACATAGACCATGGTAAAACTTCTCTAACAACTTAAATAACCATTTCTTTAGCAATAAGGAGTACAAAGTAGGGAATAATGAGCGTCTCCAAAGAAAGCCAAAAAAATCGGATCTGTGAGATTGAAAGCCTCACACTGCAATTCTCTAACAACCTCACTTACTGCAATTCTGGATTTGTGAGATTGAAAGCCAGAAAAATCGGATCTGTGACCAGTGGACAGAAAAATGAGCGTCTCCAAAGAAAAAAAATTCCAAACTTCCAGCAATCGGTGATGAGGAAGACAAGAGACTGGATTGCAGTGGTTTCATGCAAGAACGATCTTCCTAGTTACAAACCTAGGAGCTGCTTGACATATCTATGACAAAAAAAAACCAGAACAAATGCACGGATCTGGGAGGCGCGGCGACGGATCTGCGTGGCGGAGGCGGCGGGTCTAGCGGCAGTATACGCGTTAAAGGAAGAAGATCGTACACCAAAATAATCTATCGGAAGAAGTAGAAGAGGAGGGATCAGACACTTACCAGTAAACAGAGTACGCCTTAAAACCTGGCGGAGAAAACCTGCAAAAAATCTTGCGAAGAATGAGGAAGAGGAAGAAGAAGTCGAGGAAGAAGAAAGGGGGGCGGGATCGGGCGCTTACCAGGCGAGAAATGTAGATCGCGAGCGGAGCGGAGGGAGAAGGCGGAGGCGGAACTGCGGAAGTATATCGCGAAATCGCGGAGAAAACCTGTCCGGGAGGATAAGAATCGAGCCATTAGGTTTTTAGGTATATATGAAAACCATTGGTTTTGCCCCTAAAACCAATACCTGGAAAATTTGCGCGTGCCGAACAAAAGAATTGGCTTTCTGGAAGCCAATACCAATTCCAGAAAGACAATTCCAGCGCGCCGAACGGTACCTAATAGTTTTTTATAGACCTACATCTTATAGAGCTCTAATTTTTGAATCTAAAGAAAGGGTTGTTGAAATTGTTGAAGAGTTGAGGAAGTCGGGCGGACTGGTTGATCAGTTCGCACGGACCGCAGACCGCGCGGACTAGGCGGATAGCTTTGGCGGGTTGCCTAGTCGGACAGCCGGCTTGGCTGTGGTTTCTGGGGGTCTGGACTAGCAAGCTCTCTGGTGGTACCCGGGCGGATAGGATGTTTATCCGCGGTTTAGTGGCGGACTTCGTTGGAGGTCGCCTGGTTGGCAGATTCTCTAATTCGCTAAGGGGCAGCCAGTTTAGCGAACTGGGGCGGTTTGCCCATAGGTCGTTGGTGCCTTCTCGGGGCGGGATGGATCAAAGTTCGTTGGTTGTTGTGCAGAGTTTATGGAGCTAGCAGGTGCTCGACATGGATCAAAACTTGCGGTCTGAATGTTAGATCGTGGAGCAAGTTTTTTGCGCGGACAAGTTGCATGGAGGTCGCGCGGACTGATGGAGCAGTCTACATGGTGTTTGCAAACTGGGGTTGTTCAGAAGAGCGCGATTTTGGTATCAGGTGGCGCGGTCTGAGTTGGAGACCGCGAGTTTTGTGGACTTGGTCTGAGGAGGAGAAGTCTAGCTTGTTGTCTAGCTCGTCGAGCTCGTCTTTGTGCGGACTGCTCGGTTAGCTCGCCGAGCTCGCCTTGGTGATTCATCGAGTTCGGCACGGTTGGCGGACTAGTGGTCTATCCGGCGGTCTGGCGTGACCTGACAAGATGAGTTTGTATCTGCACTGTGCTGATATGGGTGTTAGTCGGCAGGGTTTGATGGGCGTTTTTCCTATCGGTATAGGTGGTGACGACACTCTTTCCCACACCTATAAACAGGCCCCCGGCTCATCATTATGTATCAGTGAACAGTAAGAACGAGCTCGTGCTTAAACTTGCGGTTAAGGTTTTCTAACCGTTGTTGTACAACCCCGTATTCGCGGAGTGGGGTTCCTAGGCAGACGCAAGACTTGCTACACATTTGTAAGCTTTTATGGTGTTTTGCGCTCTTAGAGTCAAATTTATTGTTGATATGCATGATATTCTAGTAGGGGGACAAAAGACTTGTCTAGCTTGCTAGTGTTTGGCGTACTCTTGGGGGGCGAGTGCGGTGGGAGGCCGACACTCGCCCGGCCCCCTTCCAGGGGGCGGGTGCAGCGGGAGGCCGACAACCGCCCCGGCCTCATCTTGGGGGGGGGAGTGCGGCGGGAGGCAAGCACCCACCCGGCCTCATCTTGGGGGGAGAGTGCGGTGGGAGGCGGCACTCCCCCCGACCCCATTTTAGGTGGAATCGAATCTTGGTTTCAATATTTTGGTGCGGTGAGCGTTGACCGCGGCTCATACAGAAGTTCCTGGGTAGGTTCCATGGCGGGAGATCATGGAGGTGGTGATGACCCCAACCTAACACCCTTTGTAGGGAGGGAATAGTTCATGACATTCATTCAAGACATTATGGAGATGCTGCGAAGTAGTTATTGCTCCTTGGGGTGACTGCTCAACTCCCACCCCCCACCCCCCCCCCCCCCCCCCAGGAACCAGCTGCCAAGGGTCTAGGCGAGATGACCCAGGAAGGGCTAGAAGAAAGCGCACTAGGAAGACGGCCCAGGAAGGAAAGGATGAGAGAGGGGGTTGAGCGAGAACTTACCGGTCGGGAGTTATTCCCCAGCCCGGCGAGTATCAGCCTCCTAAGGGAGCAGGTCACGCGAGTGGAGCATGCGAGACCAAGTTGGGGGTCTCCCTTCAGCGAGCTGATAGTCTAAACTCCCGTTCCCGAGGGGTTCAGAGAGCCTGACATAACTTAGTATACCGGGAAGGATAATCTCATCCAGCACCTGCAGTAGTTCGAAGATGTGGTCCCTATCAGGTCGATGATGAATGCATTCAAGTGCCACCTCTTCGCGATCACGTTGAAAGACAAGGCAAGGGATTGGTTCCATCAACTTCAAGCGAGATCGATCTATAGGTTCGAAGACTTGAGCTAGAGTTTTAAGCTCCGCTTCTCCACTTCTAAAAAGAGGAGGAAGAGTCTCGAGTCCAACTTCCTGATAAGATAGAGGACGGAGGAGTCGTTGGCCCAATATATGGACAGGTTCCAAGAAGAGATCCTGGACATCCAAGAGATGCTGGGGTATGCCCTCCAAATGACGTTTACAGTGGGGTTGAGTGAGAGGTTCTTCAAGATGAGTCTAACCCGAAAGGCCCCATTATCCTTCGAGGAGCTGATGTAAAGGGCGGCAGAGGAGATAGCAACTGAGGCGGATAACCCGACGTTTGTCAAGAAGTTGGCAAGGTTAACAGAGGCAGAGTCGAAGGAGCAAAGTGACTTGAGGCATCAGGAGGGAAGAAGGAGAGAAAAGCGAAGAGCTCATGGGTTCCAAGGACCTCAGGAAGGTCCGGAGCCAGGATGGAGGCAACGGGGAGAGCCCGTTCAGGGTCCAGGAAGAGGTCTCGTCCAGAGTGGGGGGAACTATCACGGAGGCCAAGGGAGGTTCAACTTCCAAAGGCAAGCCCCTAGGTAGCTCCTACCCCCACCGCAACAAGTCATGGTTATAGGAAGAAGGGGAAGAGGTAACAAGAGAAATCACCCAGCCCGTCGAAAAAGGGAAGGAAGAGTGTTGTCGTATTGTGCCTTCCACCAGGTAGAGGGTCACGCCACAGCTACCTGCCCCGAATTCCTGGAAGTGAGAGAGGCAAGAGTCCCAGCCCAGCAGCAGCAGCCGGTGCGGATTGAAGAAGTTCTACCCAGAGAGGTAGGAGATGACGTATGTGAGGACCATGTCGATGTAGGAACCCGAGGAGGTATAGGAGTGATCCATGGTGGAGTGGGGATTGAGGCCACTCAGAAGGCAAGCCTCCATGTCATGTACCGTCGGAGCGTCGCTTCGACATCCCAGACCCCACCCCCAGAGGAGGGGATCACTTTCTCAATGAAGGACATGCCTGCTCATGAGGATCTGTTCTGCGATGCGCTGGTCATCCTGGCAGTCATCGAAGGCTACACCGCCTCGCAAATCTTGGTTGAAAACGGGAGCTCCGTCAACGTCATTTTCAAGAAGGCGTTTGACAGGGATGAATGTGGAACTAAGGAGGGTGTTGGCCTCGGACGGACCCCTGTTTGGATTTTTAGGGGAAAGGAAGGAGGTAGAAGGTGGAGTTGGAATCAAGGTGAAGTTGGGGGGGGGGGGGGGGGACCTCGAGGAACTGTCGGTTCGTCATTGTTGACGCTCCGAGCAGTTACAATGTCATCTTCGGAAGACCCCTCATCAGCGCCTTCCGTTGTGTGTCATCGTCCTTCCAACAGTGCCTCAAGCTTAACACTGGAGGGGATCCAAGTCAGGGTCAGAGGAGACCCCAAGATGGCAAGGCAGTGCTATGTCACGGTCGTCAACACCATCTCCTGGCTAGCCAAGGCAGAGGAGATGGAGAAGATCATGAATAACCTAAGCAAGATAGAGGTATCAGAGGAGAAGGAGGCGAATGACGGTCATCATGCACAAGCAGTCTGAAGAGACCTTGCTTCAGTAATGTATTTTTCCCTTATGTTTTTGTAATTATCTCTACCCCTGACCAGCTGAGTCAGTAGGTCATGTATCTTGAATTTTTTTCCCGTTTGAGGATGTTGAATTTGGTATGGTTCGAATGGCGTGCCTAATCTCACCCCGAGAGGATCTCCTCACTCAGGCACTCACTAGCTGGATGAGTTGAATGTGCCTCGGTGGCGAGAATGAACCAACCCCCGAGAGGATCTCCTCACCCAGGATCTCACTAGTTGAATGGGTCGAATGTGCCTCGGCGGAGAGAAGGTTCCAACCCCGAGAGAATCTCCTCATCCAGGCTCCCACTAGCTGGATGAGTCGAATGTGGCTCGGTAGTAAGCTCTTGTCCCGAGAGGATCTCCTCAGCCAGGCTCCCACTAGTTGGATGGGTCGAATGTGCCTCAGTGGCGAGAAGGAACCAACCCCCGAGAGTATCTCCTCCCCTAGGCTCTCACGAGCTGGATGGGTCGAATGTGCCTTGGTGGAGAGTAAGTTCCAACCCAGAGAGAATCTCCTTATTCAGGCTTCCAATAGCTGGATGGGTCGAATGTGCCTCGATAGTAAGCTCTTGTCCTGAGAGGATCTCCTCATCCAGGCTCTCACTAGCTGGATGGGTCGAATGTACCTCGGTAGTAAGTTCTTGTCCCGAGAGGATCTCCTCATCCAGGCTCTCACTAACTGTATTAGTCAAATGTGCCTCGGTGGCGATAAGAAACCAACCCACAAGAGGATCTCCTCACCCAAGCTCCTACTAGCTGGATAGGTCGAATGTGCCTCGGCGGAGAGAAGGTTTCAACCCCGAGAGGATCTCCTCATCCAGGCTCCCACTAGCTGGATGAGTCGAATGTGCCTTGGTAGTAAGCTTTTGTCCCGAGAGGATCTCCTCAGTCAGGCTCCCACTAGCTGGATGAGTCGAATGTGCCTCTGTGGCGAGAAGGAACCAACCCCCGGGAGGATCTCCTCACCGAAGCTCTCACTAGCTGGACGGGTCGAATATGCCTCAGTAGAGAGTAAGTTCCAACCCCGAGAGGATCTCCTCATCCATGCTTCCACTAGCTGGATGGGTCGAATGTGCCTCGGTAGTAAGCTCTTGTCCCGAGAGGATCTCCTCACTCAGTCTCTCACTAGTTGGATGAGTCGAATGTGCCTCTGTGGCGAGAAGGAATCAACCTCCGAGAGAATCTCCTCACCCAAGCTCTCACTAGCTGGATGAGTCAAATGTGCCTCGGCGGAGAGAAGGTTCCAACCTCGAGAGCATCTCATCATCCAGGCTCCCACTAGCTGGATGGGTCGAATATACCTCGATAATAAGCTCTTGTCCCGAGAGGATCTTTTCAACCAGACTCCGACTAGCTGAATGAGTCGAATGTGTCTCGGTGGCGTGAAGGAACCAACCCCTGAGAGAATCTACTCACCCGGGCTCTCACTAGATGGATGGGTCGAATGTGCCTCAATGGATAGTAAGTTCCAACCCCGGAGGATCTCCTCACCCGGGCTCTCACTAGCTGGATGGGTCGAATGTGCGGGTTCTGGAAACAGTGCGCGCGGTTTCTTTTTTGCTGCAATTTTTTGAATTGTTCCTAGTTTACTTTGTAATCATGTCTTGCAATGTATGCCTCGGCCTGTGCTAGAAGTTGATTCTGATTGGAAACTCTCGTGCCTCTATTGTTGTTGTCTTTTATTTGGCTTCGGTTATGATTGAGTATTCATGCGACGTCATTAGCTCCCGCTTCAGAATTTTTTACAAGGGCTCTCCTGCAACCTTAGGTATTGATCTTCTATGTATCACCCATTTTAAGAATCACTAATTAGTGCAAAGCTATCAGATTAGGCTTTTTCAAATTTTAAATGGTTATGATTTGACATTGTTTGGATCTCTTGGTTCTCATGGAATTGATTGGGGGTTGTATGGATTTTTCCATTTTGGTGGTTTTGATTGGACATTGTTTTTGTGTTGAGAAATTGTGTTCATATAGAATGTTTGGATTTCTATGTATTCATGGAAATGATTGGTCATTGTTTTTGTGTTGAGTTGTTTTGTTATATTAAAGATAAAATGTGTGTGAAGTTTGTGTGTGTGTGTGATTGCGTACGAGTGTGTGATTGTGTGTGTGTGGGGGCAAGTTTGTCAGCCGACCATTCAAAAGAAGTGAAATATAAGGATGTAATACACACTTAAGAATCCATTCATCAAACCTATCCATATCGAATTTAAGAATCCATTCATAAAACCAAATCATTGGAGAACTTGCCTGAAAGTATGCAATGTTAGCATCGCCCTCATTAATCCACCTAGCTTTGGCATGTTCTCAATCCGGGCAAGCTCTCTAACTTCAGCGATGACTGATGAGAGAGCAGTTGTCTTCTTCTGAAAGACCAGCTTCCTAACATTCCAGCAATTGAAGGCTGGAATTTTTTTCATTTTGCAACTATTGAATACAAGTATAAATAATTAATATTTTATCAGACAAATCAGGAGGAGAATGAATCGAAATTTGATTCGATTGGATGCTGTATAGTCTATTTTATTTATAAATTGGTCAAATGCTTACAGAATCAAAATTTGACCGCTCGTGAACGAACAGATCAGCATTCCCGGCCAAACAAGCAAATTTATTTGTGTACGGCTTCCTGCTGTACAGGCTGGAAGCATGTTACTTGACTGAGCGTTCCCTTTTTTTCCATTTCAACCTTCCTATTCTAGAAAATTACATAAGAATTGAATCTGAGAGTGCGTTGCGTTCTCTCTGCCTGCTTATCGCTCCTTTCTCCGGGCTGCCGCCCGCCCGCAGCGGTTGCGCTGAAGGAGGAGAAACGCAGACATCAGAAGGGCCCCACTACCGGTCTGAATATTGAGAAGCAAAAACAGCCAAACAGCATTAATTATATTAACACTTTTTTCCGCACTGTCTTCTTCCGGCCAAGCCCACCTCAATGCGTTCGCCGCCTTCCGGCCGGATGATCGCTGCTCACGCCGTCAACACTCGGCGGGAGACGAAGCGCGGGGTGGCGGAGACGCTCTCCTGCCCCGCCGCGCGGATTTTGGCGAGGCGGTCCGGTATGGTGGAATCGAAGAGCCGGACGCCGGGATTCTCGGCGTAGCATACGTAGAAGCAGGCGACGCAGGCCTGAGGCAGCGCCATGCCGATCCTCGTCGCGAGGTAGCCGACGAAGAAGGCCACGAGGGAGACGGTGATCGTGTAGCGGGGGTGCTCCGAGAATGTCCACGACGCCGCGAAGATGACGCAGAGGGCTCCGCTGGAGACGCCCGTCAAGAAGCAGATTGAGCTGGTTATGTCCGAATCCACCAGCTCCTCCATCCCCCGACTGTTGAACAATCCCCATGTGCTCTGCGACGCCGCCACAAACCCTTTCCCATACGCCGCGATCTAATAAAACAGCAATCAAAAAACCATAGAAGATGTAGATTAGGGTTTTAGGGTGGAGGATTGAGATGATGAAATTACATGGACGAATGCCCAGCTGTTGCCGTAGCGGAAAATGGATTCCATGACGCGGAGGCAGCAATGGGCGCAGGAGAAGAGGAATTCGTCTTCCCCCTCGAGAAGGTTGAGGCCGCGGGCGATGATGCGGAGGGCCTCAATGGAGGGGACTAGGAGGGAGCCCAGGCAAGCGCTGCCGAGATTAATGGACGCCGCCCGCTGGAAGGAGAACTGGATGTTGCACTGCATTCCTCTCAAGTAGTAGAGGGCGATCACGCGGCTCACCGTCAGATTCGCCACGTTGCGCATCACCTCTGCCGTCCACATCAGGCTCACCACCAGCACGAAGATCGTCAGGGGAGGGTAGTAGAACTCCAGCGCCCCGATCACGGCGAAGCACCACAGGGAGATCCAGAGGAAGCCGATGCCCATCATGATGTAGGCGGGGCCGTTGACGCCCGGAAATTTATGAACCGGCTGGAGCGATTTTGCGAAAATGTGGCCGGAGAAAGAGGCCCGGCGAGGGATCCAGCAGGCGTAGATGCCGGTGCCTACGGAGAAGAGGAGGACGAGGATGCCGACTCCGTCGGTGGCCGGCATTGAGAAGCAGAGGAGAAGGATGCCGGCGGCCATGGTGATGAGGAAACACGCCCAGACCGAGAAACTGACCATGAAGGCAGGCCAAGCCCGGAACGACCTCTGCCACGCGAAGGCTAGGATGATGCCCAGCAAGGATGCCCCTTCAATCGGCGGGAGCCAGAACATGAGCGCCCGCCTCTCTCTCCGTGATTTGCCCGTCCCCTGCTCGATAACCCCCTGCACGGCCTTGAAACTGAAGAAGGCGAACGCCACCACCGCCGCCGCGAGCTGGAGGAGGAAAAAGAAGAGGGTGATGCGATTTGTGTACTTGGTCGAGTTCAGAGTAGAGATTGATGCCTGCGTGTTAGGGATTTGCACGGTCTGCGACTGGGGAGGAGTAGTGATCGGCGGCGGAGGAACGACGGCGTGATGGGAAACCACTTGGATTGTCGGAATCTGCCGCTGGGTGCGCAGCCTTGACTGATCCGTCGTCTCCCTCTGAGCCAAATCCGCCGCCCCATCTACTCTAGTGACAGCAGTAGGTTCACCCCCGACATCCATCTTCTCCTCCTTCTCCGTTCCCCCGATGTCCGTCGTCGATATCTGCTGCAATCGGTAGTTGGGGTAAAAATCAGCACGGAAGCGAAGCACGTGATAAATAATTGAATAAGAAAATATAAATATGAACAAACATGGGGTGCGCTGTCTTCAGCCGTGACGGCGTTCGAGCCGCCCATCGGAAACGCTTTAGAGGTCTCGCCGGCTGGTGCGGATCCGCCGGCCGGCGATTAGTAGATGATGATTACTTCAAGTTTCTTCATGAGATCGAGGATCAAGAGGTGTAGGGGTTCGCGAGGCGTGAAGGCGCTGAATTGAATGAGTCGTCCCGTGTTGTAGCAACAAGTGGCGTCATGCGGTGCGTCGCTAACGGGCTCCATCGCCACTGTTACAAGAGTAGGAGGAGCTCTTTTATTGGCTTGTTAATTGTTTTTGTTTTAGATCCGCCATGCGTTAAGCTTGGATTCTGGGAGAGAGAGAGAGAGAGAGAGACAGAGAGAGAGAGTAACGAAGATGGTGAGATGGACGACGGCACAGCCGTTGAGATGGTTGGCTGTGGGGTTTGGCTGGGCTTCGTTACATCACATCAATGGCGGATCCACGTCAGCAGCTTTTTTTGCTGGAATCGCTTTCTTATCCGCTGATTTGGAACGATCTGCGGTGCACAGTGCCGCATTATTGAAGCCTGAAGGGCTGAGGATGAAATAATGAATGAATGAATGAATGAATGAATATTCTGCCCCCGGACCGGACCGCCGCAGTGTGTATATTCGTGGACGAGGGAGGGGGCTCGGCTCGTCCAGACACTTTTGGGTCGGGCCGTCAAATAGAGCTGCAGGGTTTTGTGGGGCACACAGTGCATGACCCTCACGGCCACTAGGACAAATCAACAACAACAATACTGGAGCCTTTATCTCATGGGGACGAATGAAAGGAGATGAAATTTAGGAATTGGGATTATTCCTTCTAAATCCTGGACCATTCTGGAGATCCAAAAGTGATCTCCGTGGAGATCATGAGGATCTTCGCTGATATCAAAACTTCGCCTGAGAACGACCTATTCTTGTGGTTGTTAAGTCATTAGTCCTTTTTGAAAAGCGAGTGGCATGCTTTGGATGTATGACCTTCGGGGTAACCCCCTCCTAGGAGGGAATGCTTGGATAATCTATCGAGAGGCTGCTTGATGTAATGGTGGGAAACAAAGATGTGATGCAATATTAAATTGTTGAAACCGAAAATTCGGTCTCCGTGGAGTTCATCCTCGGGGAAGGGGTGATCGCACATTTCTCTCCTGCAATCGAAATAACAAAGGAAAAGAAAAGGGAACTGACTCAAAGGCTCAGCGTGGAGGTCTCACCACACACTCAAAGGATCTTAGAGCGCTTCCCCTCCTTAGCCAAGTTTCGAGCTAAGGCAACCTCAGAAAGTGCTAGAAGAATGGGGAACAAGTAAGCTTGCCTTCTGAGGTACCCCTTGGGTCCTATTTATAGATTTCTGAAAACGGTCTGCAAATAGTCCACCTCCGCTGTTCCAAACGGCTATGTGCAGCCTAGGTTGGTCTGCCAACAGCGTAATTCCGTTGTTCTGAAAAGGCTATGGGCAGGCCAGTGAGGACAAAATGGTAAAAAGCATCATAAATTACTGGCGAGTAGTCCCTGAGACCTCTACTCGCCTGAGGCGGCGAGTGCTCGATGGAGCTGGCACTTGCCCCCTCCTCCTGGACTTTGGCGAGCGCGGGCCCGGCTGGCCCTACTCGCCTTCCACTTGTCGAGCTAGCCTGGGCGAGTGCGGGGCCTCTGGCTCCACTCGCCCCCCGGTAATTTCACCTCGTCTGGGCGAGTCGGGGGCTACCGAGCTCTGACCCCCTGGGGACCCGCCCAGGACTTGGACTGCTTAGTCTGGCTGGTCTGGGTCCTGCCGGCCCCACTCGCCGAATACGGGGTTGTACACAATCCCCGCTCTTTTTGAGCTTGGCAAAGCTCGAAAAGAATCATCCAATCCCAAGTGTACGTCGAGTGCAGCAAGAACCAGAGAGAATCTTCGGGTGGGGTCCACCTACGTCTATATATACGCCAGCGTACCTGGGTCACCTTTGTCATTCTCTTTGCTCTAACCTTGTCGAGATGCATATCCCCAAAGAGATCCAAGAGAGGCTTGCCCGAGCTCGCGAGGTTTCCTCTGCTCACATTGTTAGTTTGACCGTGGTTCCTCATAGCATCCCGCAGAGCGGTTCGGCAGAACTCAATCCCGCCAAGAGGGCGAAACCATTTCCCCAAAGCGGTCGAGCCCATTTTTAATGACTTTAAATCCACCCTGGAGCACGCGGCCGGCTCCTCTACTCTCCCCCCTGAGAAAGGGAAAAACATAGTCGACCTTTGCGCCGACCCGGACAGCCAACGAGATGGCCACGAGGCCTCCTCACCGCGAGTCAAGACCCCCCTCGGCGACTCGCGGCTTAAAACTCTGGAGAATCGCCTGCAAGACCCGTCACCCCCCTTCGGGACCCTGGGGTTAGACTCGCAGAGGCCGGGGTCGCCAGCTCGCGCCTCCTCCCAACAGCAACTTCCTGTCGGGTCTGTGGGGGGAGGCGTTGAAGCCATCCCCGTGCCGGGCTTCAACCTCCTCCCGCCAAAAAACGCATCGCCCGGGCCGTGGCAAGAACCTGAGTCTCCCCCACCTTGAATTCTTCTTGGGGCGCTGAGCTCTCCAGGCAAGTTTTGACTTCCGCTGATTTTGTTACGTGATTTTCCTGGGGTACTCGCCTTTCATGTTGATACTTAACTGAATGCCCCTGCAACTCTTCCCAGTCAGTCTGAGGCCGGCGAATCTTCGGAGCCGACCCGCTACTTGTCCCTCCCTTCTCCAAGCTCGCTAGATTCCTTCCTGGGTTCCGAGGTGGAGAACAGCGAGCTGACAAGGAGGGGCATCAGGATCTTCAAGAAGCTGGTGTGCGGGCTGCGCAAGTTGCATGAGGACAACGAGGTGTTGCCACGCGACTACGTGCGACTCGCTGATGAAGTGAGGGGCAACCTGGCGAGCGAGGCGATGTCTCTTTCTCGGCTCTTGGACGAGATTGACGAGAACCTCCTGATCGCCCAGAGGAACTTGGGGCGGATCCGCGAGCTTCACAACTCACGATGACCTGCGGGGAAGGAGATGCGAGGTCGGGGTAAATAAAAACGACTCCATTACTAAGACTACCGGCGCTCGCCTCCCCCCCCCCCCAGCTCGCGCGTATTGAACTTTTTTCCTTTTTTCTTCTCCTGCATTTGATTCCTTCGGACATTATTTGTCCCCTGGTCAATAATAACTTATAATAATTTTTTTGATTTCAATGTTCGCTATTCGAATATACTACCCTTTAGGTTCAGCTCGGCATGTGATGGGACAGGTCTCAGAAGTCGGCGAGCTGGGGTTGGCGAGCTGGGTCAGGCGAGTTGGACTGATTGGTCGGCTCGGCCTTAGATTTTTTTTATATATAAATAGGCCCCCTCACCAACCCCGACCTACTGCCTTTATTGCTTTCGTACTCCCTCTTCTCGCCCCTCTTTTTTTTTTCTTCATGTACTCGCGTTTAATCCTCCCACGAGCATGGACAAGACAAACCCCGACGCTGACGACCGCTCCAAATGCGCTCAGCATTTCACTGACTATTGTTTCTTCGAGGGGAATACAACCGAGGCGGAGTTCACGGAGTTTTAACTGACTTCGTGCCACTAGGCTTTGAGGCGCGACGGCCCAGGACAGGCGAGTCCATCAATACGTTATACCCCGACGAGCTCGCCTTCCCCATATCACATTTCGAGGTGGGGTTGCGCCTACCGCTCTGGCCGGAAGTCCGCCAGATTCTGAAGTACTATGGCGTGTTGCCCACGCAGTTGAACTCGAACGTCATTGCCAAGATGGTGGCGTTCGTGTGCTTCCTCTGCAGGGAGTGAATAGAGTTCAACCTGACCGTCTTCAGGAAACTTTTTACCTGCAAGGCGACTCCATATGGCGTCGCCTACTTCGGGGGCTCCTTCATTAAAGTTTGCGAGATCGCGAACAAACACCACAATTGGATGACCAAGATCGTCTTCATCAAGGGCGATCTCGGCAATGTCCCCTACTCGCCCCTGTAGGAGGGAGAGGAAGTGTATCGTCCTCCCGCCATATCCGGCAACGACGCCGAGCACCACAAATTCTTCCTCCACAAAGACTTCGAGATCGCCTTCCTCTGAAGGGGCCTCGACTCGTTCATCACCGTCCTTCCCCGCGAAGGTATTCTTCTCACTTTTTCCTCTTGCCCAGCTCGCTGAATCAATAGAAATTTTCTAACTAAGTTTTTCCATGCAAGGGAGCGACTGATTCCCGAGAACCCGCCCTTCGCGGACTCGGGACTATTCCCTGATCCACTCGCACGCGAGAGCTCGGCCGCAGCTGCCTGCCGAGATGAGCTGGCCTCATCCAAACCCTCATCCAGCGAGAAGCGACTTGATCCCGCGGGGTCGAGCTCGCCTCGCCGCCAACCGCCGCAAAAGAAGATGAAAAGGGTTGTGGTGGTCCCCCGGGCGAGACAACAACAAAAGCCAAAGTACATGAGCTCGCCCGAGAACACCCCGGATGGGTCGCCAGAGAGCTCGCTAAAGGAGACTTCAGAAAAAGGACAGGGGGTGGCGAACCCTCTTCTCCGTCTGTTGCTAAGAGGGCTGCGGCGCGCGAGCCGAGCGCGCCGAAGAGCCACCCCCTCTTCGGCTTCGGGGGAAGGTGGAAGGACTCGGCCGGCGAGCCTATGCTCCAATGGGATAAGCTGGCCCACGGAGTCTCCATCTCCACCCTCCAGCCTTCCTAGACCGACCGCCAGCTCTCCACTGGCCACGCCTACACGCTCGTCTTCGGCCTCTATAGGCGCGAGGACGCCGAGGCCTACAAGGGCATGATCCTGCGGCAACTCGGCCATGTGGGCTTGCAAGCCCACATGCGGGCCCTGGAGCTGCACCACATGATGGTCCGTCGTGGCTTCAACCTCAGCCACCTCCTGCAGAAGGCCAAGAAGAAGCGCGACGTCACCCCGGACAAGGTTGTCGACATAGTGAGACAACTCGACATCGTCGAGGACCTACTCGCCAAGGCTGCTGATGTGCTGGTAAGTACCGGTTGCTTCTCTCTTTTTTTACTTAGGATTTTTCATGTTTCTCTGTGATAAGTTTGTTTACCTTTTTGTTTTATAGGATGTCAAGGCCGCTGATTAGTTGCGGGCTCGCGCCACTGGGCCGGAAGAAGAGAATAACCAGCTGTGTGCCCGCGCCGTCGAGCTGGACGCGCGCATTGTCGGGCTGGAGGAGGAGAACGGGGCGTTGAGGGAGAAAAACAAAGGGCTTCATGGCGAGATCATTCGCCAGGCGGAAGCCTTCTTCCCCCGGGTGGCAGCGAGCCCCCCTTCCCGTACAAGAGGCCGTGGATCTTCAGCGTGGCCGAGGTTGCCGAGCGGCTGTGAATCAACTCGATCGAGTTCGTCGAATGTACCCTGCAGATTATGAAGGACACGAGGGTGTTGGTGGAGGGCTGCGAGGAGATCACCACCCGGGACCTTATGTCGAGCCTGTTCCCGTCCACGCTGCCTAGCGAGAAGGGGGACAGCTTCGACCTGCTCTTCGGGAAGGGCTACAAGGATGATCACTTATTTGGAGGAGCGGGCGAAGACCGCCAGTCTGGGGGGGGGGGGGGGAGGGGCGAAGCTGACTCGCATCCCTTTTTTTGTTTTGCTGTGTAATTCTTCCCCCCTACTTTTTGTAACCTCGCCGAGGCGAGCTCCTCCTTATGTAACAAAATTATACTTAATGAAAAATAGATTTTTCTAACTTTTTTTCTTGAACTTTCTTACTGTGATACATTCGCCTATGAACTTTCCCCCTTGAGTGATCACTCGCCGGGATGGACTCGCCAACCCTAGGAAATTTGAGGTGGACCACTCGCCGAGTCGCCGGGCTGGACTCGCCACCTCCAAGTTCGCACGCATGTTGCCTTTCTTGCCATTGTCAGACAAAAACTCGAAAATTTCACAAGTAAAACCTGAAGGGGGTGGAATGCACCGTCGGTGCTCTCCTTCTTTGCCGGATGCCGAGGACTCGGCTCGCCACCCTTCTGCCAAGTTGAGCCCGCGAGTACCGACTGGCTTATGAGGATTTGTCTTCCCCTATTTTTAGGAAAAAGGCCAAACTTTTCAAATAATATCTGGAGAGGGTAGGACTCTCGCGAGTGACATTCAGCCCCGCCAGCTAGGTGAGAGCCTGACAGCGGGATCTGTTCGGGGTCTGGGTAGACTCTCTCGAGTGACATCCATCCCTGTCAGCTAGGTGAGAGCCTGACAGTGGGATCTGCTCGGGTTCTGGGTAGACTCTCCAGTGACATCCAGCCATGCCGGCTAGGTGAGAGCCTGGCAACGAGATCTGCTCGGCGTCTGGGTAGACTCTCTTGAGTGACATCCAGCCCTGCCAGCTAGGTGAGAGTCTGGCAGCGGGATCTGCCCGGGGTCTGGGTAGACTCTCTCTAGTGACATCCAGCACTGCCAGCTAGGTGAGAGCCTGTCAGCGGGATCTGCTCGGGGTCTGGGTAGACTCTCTCGAGTGACATCTAGCCCTGTCAGCTAGATGAGAGCCTGTCAGCGGGATCTACTCGGGGTCTGGTAAGTGAACTCTTTACTTACTCACATGAATCATTGTAGGAGAATTGACACATCAAGAAGCTTTATTAGAAAAAAAAAGACATCACTTACATAGCTTAAGGGTAAAAGCGTTTCAAGTCATCACCACTCCAGGTGAGACTTAGGGTCTCGCACTCCACCCAGCTCCCCCCAGCTCCCCTTCAAGTTTTCAACTATTTTCCTTCAGGAGGTTCACTATGATCTTGTTCGCCGCCTCCACCTGCCCGTTGCTCCTGGGGTGATTGTACAACCCCGTATTCGCGAATAGTGGGCCCCAGACGAGGCGTGCTTAGTTTTTAAGCTTTTGAGTATTTTGAACTCTCGGTGGCCAATTTTGGCTCTAGCTTGAAAACATACTAGTAGGGGGAGGAGAAATCGGCCTCCCCCAGCGGCCCCTTAGTTGGAGTGTGAAAGCGGCAGTTTGGTAGGCACCCGCCCTGGCCATTTGGGTGTGGAGGCGGGATGAGCAGGCCCTCCCCCTCCCCCTTTCTTCCCCTCAGGCCGGCGAGACCGGCCCGGGCCCGGCGGGTAGGCCAGGCGAGACCGGCCCTCGGGCCGGGTCTCGCCCCACCCCGCGGGCAGCTAGGCGAGACCGGCCCCCAGGCCGGGTCTCGCCCAGCCCGGCGGGTAGGCCGGGCGAGACCGGCCCTCGGGCCGGGTCTCGCCCCGCCCCGCGGGCAGCTAGGCGAGACCGGCCCCCAGGCCGGGTCTCGCCCAGCCCGGCGGGTAGGCCGGGCGAGACCCGTGCCCAGGCCGGGTCTCGCCCAGCCCCGCGGGCAGCCGGGCGAGACCGGCCCCAGGCCGGGTCTCGCCCAGCCCGGCGGGTAGGCCGGGCGAGACCGGCCTCCAGGCCGGGTCTTGCCCAGCCCCGCGGGCAGCCAGGCGAGACCGGCCCCCAGGCCGGGTCTCGCCCAGCCCGGCGGGTAGGCCGGGCGAGACCGGCCCCCAGGCCGGGCGAGACCGGCCCCCAGGCCAGGTCTCGCCCCATCCCGCAGGGTGGGTCCCCTTTTAGCTTTCGGTGACGTGTTTTTCCTTCTCTACCCCCCGGCGTGGCGGTTTCCTATTGGCCCGAGGCCTTTTGGCCGTAGGGGTATTTTGGTCATTTTCGGCCCCTGAGATTTGGAAAACTATAAATAGACCCCCTTGGGTGCCTTGGAAAGGATCTTTTTCCTAGCTTCCTCCTCCCTTAGCTTCTTCTTGGTAGAGTAGAGAGAGCTCTCCAAGGCGCCTAGCCTAGCCCTTTGGTGAGGGAGGGGAAGAGCTCAGGTAGCCTTCCGGGTGTGAGGTGGGACCTCCGCGCTCGAGCCGAGGGTCTGTTCATAGTCTCCTAAGTCTCTGATCTGTGACATTCTCTCGAGTGTAGTAGGTGTGAGGTCACCCCTTTCAGGGACCCCGAACTCCACAGAGGTCAATTTTGGCTTCAACACTTTTGGTGCGGTGAGCGTGGAGAGTGACCAGCACAGAAGATCTCAGGAGAGTGTCATGACGGGAGGTCAGGGAGGTAGTGATGATCTCGGCGAGCTCCCTAGCTCAGGACCCTTTGTGGGGAGGCAAGAGTTCATGGCCTCCATCCAGGGTATCATGGAGATGCTGCGAAGCATTGCTCCTCAGGGTGGCAGCTCCACCCCAACCCCCCAGGAGCTGGCTCCCCCCCTCGACGAGTCGACTCCCAAGGGTCTAGGCGAGATGACCCCAGCGGGGGGAGAAGGAAGTGCACCAGGAAGAAGGCCATGGAAGGAGAGGATGGGAGATGGGGTCGAGCGAGACCTCACCGGCCGGGAGCTGTTCTCCAGCCCGGCAAGTGCCAACCTCCCAGGAGAGCAGGTCGCGCGAGTGGAGGTGGCGAGACCACCCCTTAGGGGGTCACCCTTCAGCGAGCTAATCATCTCAGCTCCCGTTCCCGAGGGGTTCAGGGAGCGAGACATGGCTTACTATACAGGGAAGGATGACCCCGTCCAGCATCTGCAGTGGTTCGAGGATGCCGTCTCCATCAGACCGATGACGGACACCTTCAAGTGTCGCCTCTTTGCGATCACGTTGAAGGAAAAGGCAAGGGACTGGTTCCATCAACTCCCTCCGAGGTCGATCTATGGGTTCGAGGACTTGAGTCGGAGCTTTCAGCTTCGCTTCTCCACCTCCAAGAAGCGGAAGAGGATTCCCGAGTCCATCTTCCTGATAAGGCAAGGGGCCGAGGAGTCACTGGCCCGTTACGTTGACAGGTTCCAAGAGGAGATCCTGGAGGTCCAGGAGATGCCAGGGTACGCTCTCCAGATGGCCTTCACCGTTGGGCTGAAGGAGGGCTTCTTCAAGATGAGCTTGACCCGGAAGGCCCCCCTTTCCTTTGAGGAGCTGATGGAAAGGGCGGCAGAGGAGATCGTCATGGAGGCAGCCAACCCGACATTTGTCAAGAAGTTGGCAGAGATAACAGAGATGGAGTCAAAGGAGCAAGGTGGCTCAAGACATCAGGAAGGAAGAAGGAGAGAGGAGCGGAGAGCTCAGGAGGGTCCAGAGCCAGGGTGGAGACAGCAGAGAGGACCCGTTCAAGGCCCGGGAAGAGGTTACGCCCAAGATGGGGGAAACTTCCATGGAGGCCAAGGGAGGTTCAACTTCCAGAGGCAAGCCCCTAGGCAGCTCCTACCCCCACCGCAGCAAGCGATGGATATTGGTCGAAGGGAGAGAAGGAACCGCCAGGGAAGGAGAGGGGTCAGGGTAGAGTTACCCTACTGTGACTTCCACCAGGTGGAGGGGCACGCCACGGCTACCTGCCCCGAGTTCTTGGAAGTGAGGGGGGCGAGAGGCCCTGCCCAGCCGCAGCCGCCAGTGCGGGTTGAAGAGGTTCTGCCCAGAGAAGGAGGGGATGATGTGTGTGAGGACCGGGTCGATGTCGGACCCCGAGGCGGTATAGCGGTGATCCACGGTGGAGTGGGGGTTGAGGCCACTCGGAAGGCAAGCCTCAATGTCATGTACCGAAAGAGCGTCGCCTCAACCTCCCATACACCGCCCCAGGAGGAGAAGGTCACCTTCTCGGTGAAGGACCTGCCGGATCATGAGGATCCGTTTTGCGATGCGCTGGTCATCCAGACGGCCATCGAGGGCTACAGCGTCTCCCGAATCTTGGTTGACAACGGGAGCTCTGTCAACGTCGTTTTCAGGAAGGCGTTTGATGAGATGAAGGTAGAGCCAAGGAGGGTGTTGGCCTCGGACGGACCCCTGTTCGGATTTTCAGGGGAGAGGAAGGAGGTTGAGGGTGGAGTGGGACTCCAAGTTAAATTGGGGGGAGTCTCAAGGAACTGCCGATTCGTCATTGTGGACGCTCCAAGCAGCTATAACGCCATCTTCGGAAGGCCCCTTATCAGCGTCTTCCGTTGTGTGTCATCTTCCTTCCACCAATGCATCAAGTTCAGCTCCGGAGGGATCCAGGTCAGAGTCAAGGGGGACTCCAGGATGGCAAGGCAGTGCTACGTCACGGCTGTCAACACCATCTCTTGGTTGGCTCAGGCAGAGGAGATGGAGAAGGTCATGAAGAGCTTGAGCAAGATGGAAGTGCCCGAGGAAAAGGAAGCGGAAGACGGTCGTCATGCCCAGGCCCCATGAGGGTGCCTCGCCTTGCGATAGTTTTTTCATTTTTCTTGTCTTGTAACAAGTGTTACCCCTGACCAACTGAGTCGGGGGGATCATGTAACCCATCTATTTCTCCCCGTTTGAGGATGTAGGATTTGGTAAGGATTGATTGAGATGCTTAGTTCTTTTGCTCCGAGACGGTCCCGCTGCCCAGACTCTCACTAGCTGGGCAGGTCCGGTGGTACCTCTCGTTGATGCCTAGTTGTCTCACCTCGAGATGGATTCCGCTGCCAGGCTCTCACCTAGCTGGCAGGGCAGGTTGATCTCTCGGAGGGTGGGAAGGTCTCACCTCGAGATGGATTCCGCTGCCAGGCTCTCACCTAGCTGGCAGGGCAGGTTGATCTCTCGGAGGGTGGGAAGGTCTCACCTCGAGATGGATTCCGCTGCCAGGCTCTCACCTAGCTGGCAGGGCAGGTTGATCTCTCGGAGGGTGGGAAGGTCTCGCCTCGAGATGGATTCCGCTGCCAGGCTCTCACCTAGCTGGCAGGGCAGGTTGATCTCTCGTGGAAGCCAAGTCCTTTGCTCCGAGATGGATTCCGCTGTCAGGCTCTCACCGAGCCGGCAGGGCAGGTTGATCTCTCAGAGGGTGGGAAGGTCTCACCTCGAAGATGGATTCCGCTGCCAGGCTCTCATCTAACTGGCAGGGCAGGTTGATCTCTCGTGGAAGGTGTCACCTCGAGATCAGCCCTCCCTTTTGAGCTCCGAGATGGATTCCACTATCAGGCTCTCATCTAGCTGGCAGGGCAGGTTGATCTCTCGTGGAAGCCAAGTCCTTTGCTCCGAGATGGATTCTGCTGCCAGGCTCTCACCTAGCTGGCAGGGCAGGTTGATCTCTCGGAGGGTGGGAAGGTCTCACCTCGAGATGGATTCTGCTGCCAGGCTCTCACCTAGCTGGCAGGGCAGGTTGATCTCTCGGAGGGTGGGAAGGTCTCACCTCGAGATGGATTCCGCTGCCAGGCTCTCACCTAGCTGGCAGGGCAGGTTGATCTCTCGGAGGGTGGGAAGGTCTCACCTCGAGATGGATTCCGCTGTCAGGCTCTCACCTAGCTGGCAGGGCAGGTTGATATCTCGTGGATGCCAAGCCCTTAGCTCCGAGATGGATTCCGCTGTCAGGCTCTCATCTAGCTGGCAGGGCAGGTTGATCTCTCGTGGAAGTCAAGTCCTTTGCTCCGAGATGGATTCCGCTGTCAGGCTCTCACCTAGCTGGCAGGGCAGGTTGATCTCTCGTGGAAGCCAAGTCCTTTGCTCCGAGATGGATTCCGCTGTCAGGCTCTCATCTAGCTGGTAGGGCAGGTTGATCTCTCGTGGATGCCAAGCCCTTAGCTCCGAGATGCATTCCGCTGTCAGGCTCTCATCTAGCTGGCAGGGCAGGTTGATCTCTCGTGGAAGCCAAGTCCTTTGCTCCGAGATGGATTCCGCTGTCAGTCTCTCATCTAGCTGGCAGGGCAGGTTGATCTCTCGTGGAAGCCAAGTCCCTTAGTTCCGAGATGGATTCCGCTGCCAGGCTCTCATCTAGCTGCCAGGGCAGGTTGATCTCTCGTGGATGCCATGCCCTTAGCTCCGAGATGGATTCCGCTGTCAGGCTCTCATCTAGCTGGCAGGGCAGGTTGATCTCTCGGAGGGTGGATGCCAAGCCACTCCGAGATGGATTCCGCTGTCAGGCTCTCACTAGCTGGCAGGGCAGGTTGATCTTCGTGGGAAGGTCTCACCTTGAGATGGATTCCGCCTGTCAGGCTCTCACCTAGCTGGCAGGGCAGGTTGATCTCTCGGAGGGTGGGAAGGTCTCACCTCGAGATGGATTCCGCTGCCAGGCTCTCACCTAGCTGGCAGGGCAGGTTGATCTCTCGGAGGGTGGGAAGGTCTCACCTCGAGATGGATTCCGCTGTCCAGGCTCTCACCTAGCTGGCAGGGCAAGGTTGATCTCTCGGAGGGTGGGAAGGTCTCACCTCGAGATGGATTCCGCTGCCAGGCTCTCACCTAGCTGGCAGGGCAGGTTGATCTCTCGGAGGGTGGGAAGGTGTGGGAAGGTCTCACCTCGAGATGGATTCCGCTGTCAAGGCTCTCACCTAGCTGGCAGGGCAGGTTGATCTCTCGGAGGGTGGGAAGGTCTCACCTCGAGATGGATTCCGCTGCCAGGCTCTCACCTAGCTGGCAGGGCAGGTTGATCTCTCGGAGGGTGGGAAGCCAAGTCCTTTGCTCCGAGATGGATTCCGCTGTCAGGCTCGAGCTGGGCATTCCGGCCAGGCTTGATCTCTCGTGGAAGCCAAGTCCCTTAGGGCAGGTTGATCTCTCGGAGGGTTCTGCTGCTGTCAGGCTCTCATCTAGCTGGCAGGGCAGGTTGATCTCTCGTGGATGCCAAGCCCCTTAGCTCCGAGATGGATTCCGCTGTCAGGCTCTCATCTAGCTGGCAGGGCAGGTTGATCTCTCGTGGAAGCCAAGTCCTTTGCTCCGGCTCTCATCTAGCTGGCATGGTGGATCCCTTAGCCGAGATGGATTCTGTCAGGCTCTCATCTAGCTGGCAGGGCAGGTTGATCTCTCGTGGAAGCCAAGGCTCCGAGATGGATTCCGCTGTCAGGCTCTCACCTAGCTGGCAGGGCAGGTTGATCTCTCGTGGAAGTCAAGTCCTTTGCTCCGAGATGGATTCCGCTGTCAGGCTCTCATCTAGCTGGCAGAGCAGGTTGATCTCTCGTGGAAGCCAAGTCCCTTAGTTCCGAGATGGATTCCGCTGCCAGGCTCTCATCTAGCTGGCAGGGCAGGTTGATCTCTCGTGGATGCCAAGCCCTTAGCTCCGAGATGGATTCTGCTGTCAGGCTCTCATCTAGCTGGCAGGGCAGGTTGATCTCTCGTGGAAGCCAAGTCCTTTGCTCCGAGATGGATTCCGCTGTCAGGCTCTCATCTAGCTGGCAGGGCAGGTTGATCTCTCGTGGAAGCCAAGTCCCTTAGTTCCGAGATGGATTCCACTGTCAGGCTCTCATCTAGCTGGCAGGGCAGGTTGATCTCTCGTGGATGCCAAGCCCTTAGCTCCGAGATGGATTCCGCTGTCAGGCTTTCATCTAGCTGGCAGGGCAGGTTGATCTCTCGTGGAAGCCAAGTCCTTTGCTCCGAGATGGATTCCGCTGTCAGGCTCTCACTAGCTGACAGGGCTGGTTGATCTCTCGTGGGAACCAAGTTTGTTACCCAGAGAAGCTCTCTCCACCCAGGCTCCCATAGCTGGCATGGCAGGTTGACCCCGCGGGGAAGTTACACTCCGCGAATACGTTGGGTTGGATGTTTCTTTTCGAGCTTGTGCCAACCTCGAAAAGAGCGGGGATTGTGTACAACCCCGTATTCACGAATAGTGGGCCCCAGATGAGGCGTGCTTAGTTTTTAAGCTTTTTGAGTATTTTGAACTCTCGGTGGCCAATTTTGGCTCTAGCTTGGAAACATACTAGTAGGGGGAGGAGAAATCGGCCTCCCCCAGCGGCCCCTTAGTTGGAGTGTGAAAGCGGCAGTTTGGTAGGCACCCGCCCTGGCCATTTGGGTGTGGAGGCGGGATGAGCAGGCCCTCCCCCTCCCCCTTTCTTCCCCTCAGGCCGACGAGACCGGCCCCGGGCCCGGCGGGTAGGCCGGGCGAGACCGGCCCTCGGGTCGGGTCTCGCCCCGCCCCGCGGGCAGCTAGGCGAGACCGGCCCCCAGGCCGGGTCTCGCCTAGCCCGGCGGGTAGGCCGGGAGAGACCGGCCCTCGGGCCGGGTCTCGCCCCGCCCCGCGGGCAGCTAGGCGAGACCGGCCCCCAGGCCGGGTCTCGCCCAGCCCGGCGGGTAGACCGGGCGAGACCCGTGCCCAGGCCGGGTCTCGCCCCGCCCTGCGGGCAGCCGGGCGAGACCGGCCCCAGGCCGGGTCTCGCCCAGCCCGGCGGGTAGGCCGGGCGAGACCGGCCTCCAGGCCGGGTCTCGCCCCGCCCCGCGGGCAGCCAGGCGAGATCGGCCCCCAGGCCGGGTCTCGCCCAGCCCGGCGGGTAGGCCGGGCGAGACCGGCCCCCAGGCCGGGTCTCGCCCCGTCCCGCAGGGTGGGTCCCCTTTTAGCTTTCGGTGACGTGTTTTTCCTTCTCTACCCCCCGGCGTGGCGGTTTCCTATTGGCCCGAGGCCTTTTGGCCGTAGGGGTATTTTGGTCATTTTCGGCCCCTGAGATTTGGAAAACTATAAATAGACCCCCTTGGGTGCCTTGGAGAGGATCTTTTTCCTAGCTTCCTCCTCCCTTAGCTTCTTCTTGGTAGAGTAGAGAGAGCTCTCCAAGGCGCCTAGCCTAGCCCTTTGGTGAGGGAGGGGAAGAGCTCAGGTAGCCTTCCGGGTGTGAGGTGTGACCTCCGCGCTAGAGCCGAGGGTCTGTTCATAGTCTCCTATGTCTCTGGTCCGTGACATTCTCTCGAGTGTAGTAGGTGTGAGGTCACCCCTTTCAGGGACCCCGAACTCCACAGAGGTCAATTTTGGCTTCAACAGTGATGGACTGACGCGAACCGGAAATTAATCCTGAGCTGCCCACGGAAGCTGATGAACTCGGCGCTGGCAAACTGAGGCTTGTTGTCCGTGACAATGGCCTGGGATAACCCGTGCCGGCAGATGATCTCCCCCCAAACAAAATTTCTGATAACCAGGGAGGTCACCTTGGCCAGCGTCTAGGGGATGGATTTAGTCCAGGATAGGCCAGAAGTACCCTTGCCTGACGATCCTTCCTTCTAGGATCCGACTCCCAGAGTGACTCCCACATTCCCCGGAGTGGATTTCTTCCAAGATCCCCTGAACCTCCCTCTCGGCCACGCAACGTGCTAGCATCCCCGAGAGGGTCTTTCTGTACAACTGACCATCGCGGATGAGATAATACACTGACTTGTATTTGAACTTTTTGTCCATCCCCTCCGGATACTCTCCCGTGGAGAGGAAGGTTGTGAAAGGGTCTATCCACGAGGGGTGTTGATCCACCTCCATCAGCTCTCACTCTTCGATGGATAGGTGGAACAGATCAGCAATGGTAACCCAACCCGGGGACCATGCTTTGCCAGTTGATCGACCTGCTCATTCTCCTCCCTGGGTACGTGTCGAATGGAGAAGATCTGGAACATGCCGATGACCCCCATCACCTTTGCTAAGTATAGCTGCAAGGTAGGCTCCCTTTCCTCAAACTCCTCGTTGATCTGAGAAGCCACCACCATAGAGTTAGTGAGAAACTCCACGTCAAGTACTCCCAATTCCCTGGCCAGAAGCAGCCCTGCGATCACTACCTCGTACTCAGCCTGGTTGTTAGTAATGGAAAAGTGGACAACTATTGTTTGCTCTATCCTTGTCCCTTGGGGGCTTTCCAAGATCACCCCCACCCCCCAAGGAATGTTTACCTGAGGCACCATCCACCATCACCTTCCAAGGAGCTGGGCGGGTGAGTTATGCCTCCGCTACCTCGACCACATAATCAGCCAGAAAGTCGGTCATTGCTTGGGCCTTGATCGAGAGGCGGGGGACGAAGGAGATATTGAACTTGCTTAGCTCCACCGACCACTTCGCCAACTTGCCTGAATGCTCCACCCCCTCGAAGATGTTGCGGAGGGGATGGTCAGTCACCACTCGGATGGAGTGTGCCTGAAAATAGGATCGGAGCCTCCGAGCCGAGATGACCAGATCGAAGGTCAGCTTTTCTAAGATGGGATAACAAAGCTCTGCCTTCCTCAGGACCTGGCTTACATAGTATATGGGGAGCTGCTTCCTCCCTTCTTCCCGAACCAGGACAGAGCTTAAGGTCTCTGCTCCCATCCAAGGTACAGGGACAGGTCTTCCCCTTCTTTTGGCCCTTGGAGGAGCGGAGCCTGGGTCAGCTGCCTCTTCAAGGCCTGGAATGCTTCCTCGCACTCCCTGATCCACTCGAACTCCTGCCCCCCCCCCCTCCCTCAATGTTTTGAAGAAGGGGGAGCACTTCTCTTCGGCCCGGGAGAGAAACCTGCTCAAGCCTGTCAGCTTCCCTGCCAACCGCTGTACCTCTTTGGCATTCTGAGGCGATCACAGCTCCATGATCGCTCGGACTTTGTCAGGATTCGGCTCGACCCCTGCGGGGGTAAAGAGGTGGCCCCAAAACTTCCCCCTGCTAGCCCCGAAAACGCACTTCAAGGGGTTCAACCTCATCTTGTACTCGCGCGGGGTGGTGAAGGTCTTCTCCCAGTTCTGGAGGTGAGAGTTCACGTCCCAACTCTTGATCATAAGATCATCTACGTACACCTCTAGATTCCTCCTCTTTTGCTCTCAGAAGACCCTGTTCATCATCTTCTGGTACGTCGACCCTGCATTCTTCAGCCCAAAGGACATCATTTTGTAACAGTAGCACTCATCCACCGTAATGAAGGAGATATCTTTGATATTAGGGAGGGGGGTGCATCCTGATTTGGTGGTAACCTGAAAATGCATCCAAAAAACTCATTACATGGAAACCGACGGCTGAGTCAACCAGCGCGTCGATCCGAGGCAAGGGATAACAATGCTTAGGGTGTGATTTATTAAGTAAAGAAAAATCGACACACATAGCCACCGACCGTCTCCTTTTTAACCATAACTACATTGGAGACCCAGTCGGGGTATTGTATTTCAGATACAAAGTCGGCCTTCAGGATCTTGGACACCTCCTCCCTGATGGGCTCGGCCAGCTTGTCCGTGATGGACCTCTTCTTCTGCTGGACGGGGCGAGCTTCCGGATCCATTTTGAGGCAGTGGCAGGCAACATCCGCATCAATCCCCGGCATCTTCGCTGCGCTCCAGGCGAAGATGTCCACGTTTTTTTGGATGCACTCCAGCATCCAGCCCTGGTCTACCGGGGTCAGCCCCCCCGTTGATGCGAACGTTCTCCACCCTACCTCCAAGGGTGAGAACCTCCATCTCCACTACCTCCTCCTCAGCCTCCAAGCAGGATTACTCCCCCAATTCTCCAACGTCCCTCTCATCCAAAAAAAAAACCTCCTCAAGTTCCATCGCTTCTCCCACGGCCATCGCCTCAGTCGACTCCTCCTGAATCTCCTCCTCCACCTCCTCCTGGGTGCAGCTCTCCTCCACCTCCATCTCTTCTCCACCGGCCTCCTGCTCCGCCTCCTCCATCCTCCGCCCCATCTCCTCGGCTCCCTCCTGCCAAGAGATGGAGTTTACGACGGTGACGTAGCATTACCTGGCCACCTTGGGATCGCCCCGAACTCGGACCTGGATCGCCTCGACGCTGAACTTCAAGCATTGGTGGAAGGATGAGGGGACGCAGCGGAAGGCGCTGATGAGGGGCCGCCCGAAGATGACGTTATAACTACTGGGGGCATCCACGATGACAAACCTGCAAGTACGGGACTAACCCCCCCCCCCCCCCCACCCCACACACAGAGTAACATGGAGTCTCACTCCTCCTTCCACCTCCTTCCTTTCCCTGGAAAATCCAAACAGGGGCCCGTCTGAGATCAGTACCCTCTTCGCTTCCACCTTCATCGCGTCGAACGCCTTCTTGAAGATGACGTTGACCGAACTCTCATTGTCAATGAGGATCCGGGAGACTGAAATTCTCGATGGACATCTGGTTGACCAGCACATCGCAAAAGGGATCCTCATGATCCGACATATTCTTCCTTGAGAAGGGGATCTTCTTTTCTGGAGGCGAGGTTTGGGATGTGGAGCCAATGCTTCTTCGATAAATAGTGTGGAGGCTCGCCTTCCGAGAAGCCTCAATCCCCCCCATGGATCACTTTGATCCCTCCCCGGGTTCCAACGTCCACCCGGTCTTCGCACCTATCCTCCTTTGCCTGAGGTAGGACCTCCTCAATCCGCACTTCCTGGCGACCTTGTTGTCATTGTTGCTCCCTGTTTCCCCTCATCTCGAGGAACTTCAGGCACGTGCCTGTAGCATGCCCCTTCTCTTGGTGGAAGTCATAGTAGGGTAACTCCACCCTAACTTCTCTTCTCCTTCTCTGTGCAGCTCTCCTCCTCTCAACTAGGGTTATAGCCATAACCTGATTCTGATCGGGGAGGGGAGGACTCTAGCCCTGCCTCCAACCCGGAGGATGTAACTGACCCTGGCCCCCCTGGCGGTTGTCTCCTCCATGGAAACCTCTCTGCGGCCCCTGGTCCCGCCACTCCGGCCTCCAACCTAGCCGATGATTCGGCTCCTGGCGCTCCCACCTGGGTTGTTGCTGATGTTGTTGTTCGCTCTGCCGGGGTTCAACTCTCCTCTCCTCCCGACCTTTGCCACCTCTTGGCTCCTCCTCCTTCGTGGCCCACCTAGCCAACTTCCGGGCAAACTGCGGGTTCAACGCCTCCCCGTTGACTTCTCTTGCCGCCCTCTCCATCAGCTCCTCGTAGGATAGGGGCGACACTCTCTTCAGATCCATCCTGAAGAAACCCTGTTGTAGTCCCAAGGTGAAGGTCATCATCAGGGTGTGCCCTGACATCTCTTGGACTTGGGTGACCTCCTCCTGGAATCGGTCGACCTAACTCCTCAAGGTCGTGTTCACCCCCTGCTTGATGTAGAACAGGGACTCCGACTTCTTCTTCATACTCTTGGAGGTGGTGAATCTCAACATGAACCCTCGGCGCAGGTCCTCAAAGCAGTAGATGGAGTTAGCCGGAAGCTGGTGGAACCACTCTCTCACCTTCTCCTTGAGAGTGATGGCGAAGAGCCTGCACTTAAACCTATCAGACATCTGTCGGATCGAGACCACGTCCTCAAACCACTGGACGTGCTAGACCGGGTCTCCCTTCCTAGTGTAGTGAGACATCTCCGGCTCCCTGAACCCCTCCAGAACTGGGGTAGAAGAAATCAACTCGTTGAAGGGGCTGCCTCCCCCTGCTGGGCGAGCCGGAGGGTATCGCACCCCCATCTTGCTGAACCTGCCCCCGCTCGCCGAGCCCGGGAAGAGCACTCGCCCGGGGAGCTCGCATTCTCTCCCTTCCTCTACAACTTCCTTCCCAGCTCGCCTGCCGGGAGCGTCCTCGCCAAGGGTCAGGACCGCGAGTACAGGTGTTGCTGGTGTCGAGCACTCGGCACGCGCGCCGAGTGTGAACCTGACGAGGTCGAGTACCTCCTGTCTGAATTCTTTTAACATCCCCACTGTGGCGAGAGGGGGATGGGGTGGTGAGTCAGACCTATCCGAGTCTTGCCCTGATCCTCCAGTCATCGAGCTTGCCGAAGATTTTCTGTGCTGACCACTCTCCACGCTCACCACACCAAAATGTTGAAACCGAAAATTCAATCTCAGTGGAGTTCACCCTTGGGGAAGGGGTGGTCGCACACTTCTCTCCTGCAAACGAAATAACAAAGGAAAAGAAAAGGGAACTGACCCAAGGGCTCGGCGTGAAGGTCCCACTACACACCCGAGAGATCTTAGAGCGCTTCCCTCCTTAGTCAAGTGTCGAGCTAAGGCAACCTCAGAAAGCGCTAGAAGACTGAGGAACAAGTAAGTCTGCCTTCTGAGGTACCCCTTGGGTACTATTTATAGATTTCTGAAAACGGCATGCAAATAGCCCACCTCCGCTGTTCCAAACGGCTATGTGCTGCCCAGGTTGGCCTGCGAATAGCGTAACTCCGCTGTTCTGAAAGGCTATGGGCAGGTCAGTGGGGACAAAATGGTAAAAAAGCATCATAAATAACTAGCGAGTAGTCCCTGAGACCTCCACTCGCCTGGGGCGGCGAGTGCTCGATGGAGCTGGCACTTGCCGCCTCCTCCTGGACTTTGGCGAGCACGGGCCCGACTGGCCCTGCTCGCCTACCACTTGTCGAGCTCGCCGGGGCGAGTGCGAGCCCTCCGGCTCCACTCGTCCCCCGATAATTTCACCTCGCCTGGGCGAGTAGGGGGCTGCCGAGCTCTGGGCCCCTGGAGACCCGCTAGGGAGTTGGACTGCTCAGTCTGGCCGGTCTGGGTCCTGTCGACCCCACTCACCGGATACGGGTTCTACAACGATCTAGCTCGTATATCACAGGTTTCAATTGTTTGCTCGACTGAATTAATATTGGGTCATAGAGGTTCAAATAAACTTGAATATTTGTGCATGATTTTCCCTAACACATCCCGATAAATTAAATCACTCTATGAAAATTTTCTAACAAATATGACCTCCAAATTGATGATGAGATCGATGACTTGGTATTAACAAGGGCGGAACTATTCAAGGGCATTCATGTGCTTGGCAAGGTTGAATGCCCCCTATGATGTTTGAGGACTAAGCATTCGAATGGAAAGCTCAATTTTATTTGAATTGCACCTGATTGATATTATTTCTTGAGATGGCTCATTTGACAGGGAGCCCCACACCCATCAGCCTCTTAAAAAAAATTAAGCTAAATCCTTCTTTCGGTCCCAAAAGTATGCCTACTTCAGGATTTCAATCCCTCTACTCTGGGTTTCAATCCCTTTGCTTTATTTCTTTTAGGATTTGATTTCCCAACTTCACAATGTCTATAGAAAATTTTGTTTTTGTTGATTAGGTGGTAAAAGATAGTTGATTATGAGACAAGAATAGTATAAATGAATTAATAATGTATGTTATAATTGCTGTTGAACATGAAAGTGCAAAAATAGTTGAACGAACAAAAAAAAAGTCAATCTAATTACTAGAAGAGATTGTTTGCAGGCAGGCGCTCTTGTTGAGACCACAAATAAGGTGTGGACTTTTGGGACAGAATTACAAACAGCGACAACAATCTCTTCTACTAGTTAGAACGACAACAACACTCAGCCTTTATCTCACTATAGTGGGGTTGGTTGTATGGATCATTTGTCGCCATTGTGCCCTATCTTTGGACAAGTACAAAACATACAGAAAAAATCACAATCTCATCATTGACATTACCATCAGAAGGCATCAACAAAATTCTCATTGAATGTATCATGTTAAGCAAACATTGAAGCAGAGCGCTACCTAAGCTTTTGGTTGCCGCCAATTGCTTGAATGCAACTACTGGGGCTCTTTACTTAAAATTACAATATATTCATCACATCCAAAAGACTGTACAGGGCAGAACATTCATCATACCAATTCCATAAGAAGGGGGTCGCCTGAAGCCATCAGTTGTACCAGCTTTATAAAATCTGGCTCATTTTGTATCTTGAGAGGGTAGACAGCAGGTGCTTTGGGCGTGTAATAGCTCAGGGAAGAACCATTGGCCGGCACTGCCACAGACTTCTCATAAACAATTCTCTGTAGGGCATCTGAGTCAAAATTCTGCGAGTTCATGGCCAAGAAGAACAAGGGTATCGCGACCCTGTGATGCATTTCTAGGTGCCCGACAAGTCCGACGAGATCCACAAAGTCGCCGACAAAGGACCGAGGCACGTAGAAAACCTCGCTGCTGCAGATAACGAGTTTATCTTCGTTCCCGCTCTCTTTATAGCTAACCTGGAAGTGCACAGGGAGAGTGTCCACGACCTTCTTCACCATGGCCGCCTGCTTAACGAACCATTTTGTGCTCTTATTGTCTAGGGAGACTGACACCCAAGATTGGGGGACCTGATTAAATGAAGTGAGATTGTTCAAAAAGACTTTTTGCAACAACATAAACTTTAGGATTTAACAAACGCTTAAACTTTCCAGAATATTGCAATTATGGACAATTAATTCTCAAAGCACTGGCTCTCTTGGAATTTTTTGGCTGCTTGTAGCAGTATTATGGAGAAACGTGTCATGGGCTTCATGCCTAGTTGTCATATTTAGGGTTTCATTGGATTTTATTGCGACAGTTGTTCATATCTCATATTTACGTATATGCCCTTCTAAGTCTATTTAAAGTCTCTTGGGCTAGTGGAATGGTTATTCGAGAAGTAAATCTTTTTCCTTATCTTTATTATGAGATATTAGTATGAGCCCCACCTAGGCAACAGTGATTTCGGCTCCACAGTATCCTCCGTCTCCGACATCCCCGCCTCTAGCCATCCTCGGTGACTCTACCGACATTATGAGCTAGGTCATAACACACTGGTGCCTCTAGCAGGATTTTGAAGTAGGTGGATTAATCTACTAATTGTCCTATGCAAGGTTGTGAAAAATTGAAAGACTTTATGTGAAAAAGGGATGCTATGAATTCTACCATACAAAAAAAAAGAACAAAAGAAAACCTAAAAGGGCAAGAGCTACTAAATTGAACCACCTTGTTAGTAATCCAGAGTTTGGCCTTGTCAGCCTGGAGAAGGTTCCAATAATTAAGGACCATGCTATCCTCAAGGAACAGGAAGCCTTCAGCATCTGCAAATTGCCCAAACACCTTTGGCAGATATCTGTGTCAAGAGAAACCAAAATCAATATAAATGTTAAATGTGAATTGTCAATAAAATCAAAATTGTGGCTGTACTTGAATTAAATTGAATTATTTTCTCCATTTTACAAAATTATGTGCAGATATAACTTCTTAGGAATGCCATTAGGAAGCTGCTTCATTATGGCAGGACTGAACAAAGTAAGTGATGTTTTTGGTGACATATTTGTGTGCTGCCTCAATGACTTTCAGAACAGCTAATAACATCACCTCTGCCTCAAGGACCAAGAGCATGATTTTGAACATCGTGAGATCAACTATTTAAGGCACACCATTTCCGTAGATGGCATGCCTCTGGATCACGACAAAAATTCAGCTCTTCTTTGGTATATCTCAGCAATCAAACCAAGTTGTTCATGGTTTCCTAGGGCTCATACTACTGACAACGGTTCATCTATCATTACAACAAATTAGAACATCTACTGGTCAAGTTTCTAAAGAACCTCCCCCAACTCTTTCAGTACTTGCAACAAAGAGGGCTTTCGTAACGTGCAAAAGGCCCTGGCTGTAAACCATGCCATATTTTTTACAACAGTTTGTGATCGAGTGTGATGCCTCAAACTTATGGATAGTCTTTGTGTGTGCTTTAGTTGAGCCTTCTACAAACCTGTACGAACCCAGATGGCCTACAAGAATGAGCCGATGGACCTTAATGTGTCAGTCGAGCACTAGTGTTCATATCTTTTGGTTTGACATTTGGTCGTTAGCAAAAATTGCCAACACCTATTTTATATAAGTTTTATTTATTAAATGATGAGGCTCTTCCTAGAGATTTTCAAACCAAACATGCTCCGACTCGGGATTACGGCGATCCGATTTTCAAGCCGGACGACCATCAACGGACGTCAAGACGCACGTACGCGCACTCGATTCACTCAAGACGCACGTATTTTTTTATTATTTCCTTTTTTAAAAAAAATGTAAAAATAAAAAGCTCAGGAGCCGGCTCGTGAGTTCATGAACAAGACAAGATGAGTTCGAGCTCGGCTCGTAATCGAGCTCGACTCGTAATCGAGCTCGACTCGTAATCGAGCTCGACTCGTAATTATAAATTTATGCATATAAATATTAATTATGTAATTATAAATATATATATATATATATATTATATAATAATTATTTTCTATATATTTAATATTTAATATTTTATTAATTATAAAATATTTTATAATTAATATTTTATATAATATAATATTTAATATTATATAAAATTAATATTATATAATATATTTTTAAAAAAAACAGCGCTGCAGCCCTGTTTTCAGGGCTGCAGCGCTGTCCCTGCCGCGGGTGCCCACCCGCGGCAGGAAATGGCGGTGGCAAGGCTGTCACTGCCTTGCCACCGCCCGTGCGGTTTTTTTGTTTGGCGGAGCGGCACGGAAATCGGCGGCATGCCGCTGCTGCTGCTGCCAAACAGACCCTTAGGCTATCAGCTGTAGGTGGTGAGATTATTTGAATACACTTTCCTGGTGGAGTTTGAGTAAGAAAGGCTAAACATGCGATCAATGCAAAAAGCTGCCCACACTCATGGTCATGTCTCAACCCTTACACGAGGATGTTAGTGTTGCGTGCTTGTTTGGTGGTTTGTCGAATGGCAGCGGAGATAGATATACAAGGGTATTAACCTTAGAAATGAGGAGGAGAGAAGACATACAAGGGTATTAACCTTAGAAATGAGGAGGAGAGAAGACGAAGCCCTAGAGAGTGGAGATTGGAGGGAAAAACCTTGGAGGAGAAGAGATGAAGCCATGGAAGGGGGATTTGGAAAGAACTTTTGTCACATTTCTTGCTTTCTTTCATACAAGGAGTAAGGGAATATATATAACAAGCCCCGAGGGTAAATCTATAATTACATCAAGATACATAAAAATATAAAAAATACATGAAAATATTAAAAGACCGACCATACACCTCGATATGGCTCAACTCGATATAACATAAAGACTAACGACTACGACTCAATAGAATTCGACGTGAATTGACTCAAAATATATAATAATAATAAGATAATTGACAGAGAATCCAAAACACTCCATCCGTCCTTGATATCAAGCTTGCCATCAAGCTTGAACTTCACGTGTATGGTCGGATCCTTTGGCAGCTTGATTTCCTGCCAGAATATCTCCCGGTAGCAAGCCACGATGGCCGGGACGACAGCGCGTAGTGATACTTCCGATGAGAAAGCATGTGATGGTGGAAGCAAAAAATTCAGTATGACTAGTGGAGCGATGGTGAGTAGCAACGCACAGAGGTCAGAGTAACAATGGTCGGCGGCAAGAACGAATCCGGAGGCGGCGAGATGGTCGGAGGAAGCAACCAAGCATGGGCCGGAGGAACAAGGGCCATCTGAGGAGGCGGCGATATTATCGTCGGGATCGGGAGAACAAGGGTCGGTGGAGCAAGGGCAGGCTGAAGAGGTGGCGATGTGGTCGGAGGGAGAGGCAAGGTTGAAGCCGGCGGAGCAAGGTCCAACAAAGGAGGCGGCGAGATGGTCAGAGGAAGTGGCAAGGCCGAAGCCGGTGGAGGAAGTGGCAAGGCCGAAGCGGGTGGAGCAAGGTCCGACAGAGGAGGCGACAAGATTGGTGGCATTGTGGCGGTATGAGAACGAGGTGGCGGGGTGATGGAATAGCCGCCTGGGGGCGTGGGGAGCCGCGGACCTTGGCATGCTGGCCCTGGAGATCGTCAAACATGTTATCGATCAAAGTGTCACGACGGTTGAGCCGAGCATTAATACGATCGAACATGATGAGTAGTCGAGCCCATGAGTCGTCAACGTATGTCATTTTTAAAAATCAATTAATTGAATATTTAATTAATTAATCAAATATTGGTCTTCTTGTCAGCTCCCTTGAAGGGAAACATAAGTGGCCCGACTTGAAGGGCTCAAGGGAGACCGGAAAACCACACGTGGTCTGTTAAAGGCAGCTCAATGGAGTAAGGCGGGAGCGGAACAGCGGGCTCGATGAAAAGAGCGTGATTCGATGGATGACGTTGGGCGCGAAGGAGAATTGGAAGGAAACCCCTTGCGGTCGTCGAAGATGAAGGAGTTGCGGCTCCGTTTGAAGAGGAAGCGGATGACAGGAGGAATCGGGGGGGGGGGGGGGGGGGGGGTGTGTTTGGGGAAGAAGATGGTGGAAGGTTGCATGGGTGCAACTGTTCAGAGCGAGGCAGCGGATTGGTTACTGTTGCTGGAAGGTGCACGCATGAAGGAGACGGGCGTGGCTATTGAAGTGGCGGAAAAGGACCGCATTGTAGGGCTTTGTTGCCAGTCAGTTCTCCTTGCGGGAAGAATAGTTAGAGATGCGGATGGAGCTGCTCTGGTTTGGTGTAGTCGGGAAGAAGACCAAGACCCGCAGAGACTGATTAACGAGCAGTTTGTTGGCGTCGATAGGAATGGAGTGGCGGCCTTGGAGGAGGAAGCCGGTGACTGGAAGAGGGTGTCGACTGGATGGGGAGTTGAAGACGTGGGTTGTGACGTGAGACGGCAGGTGGAGGGGTTGGAAGCAATACTAGCAACAGAAGAGGAGAGGAGGAAGACTGCCTTTGATACCAATTTGTTACGTGCTTGTTTGGTGGTTTGCTGGATGGCAACGAGGATGGAGATACAAGGGTATTAACCCTAGAAATGAGGAGGAGAGAAGACGAAACCCTAGAGGGTGGAAAAAATGAGAGAATAACCTTGGAAGAGAAGAGATGAAGTTCTGCATGAAAGATTTTGAAAGAACTTTCGTTTCGTTTCTTCCTTTCTTTCATACAGGAGTAAGGCCATATATATAACAAGCCCCGGGGGTAAACCTATAAGTACAACAAGGTGCATAAAAATATAAAAATACATGAAAATATTAAAAAACAACCCATACCCCTCGATATGACTTGATTTGGCAAAACGAGTAACGACTACGACGAGATACAACTTGACATGAATTGACTCAAAATATATAATAATTGTTGAAGAATGAAGAATTAAAGCCCACAAAATAACTATTATTCTTGTTCATTGTATTTGGCCCGTGTTAAGGCCCATATTGTCTTCATTTTTTATTAGTGTATCTTCCTATATATAGGGCGTAGTTGTACATCAAAAATAAAATAATGGAAATATTAAATTTGTTTCGCATTTTTGTCTTTTCTCATATGGTATGAGAGCCAATCGGTCATAAAAATTATCATTTTTTTCAGCCTTGCTCACGCCCGCGCCTTCCAACCTGCTCGGGTGGTCTGAAATTTATGACCGCAGTTTTGCGTCTAATGCACTTGTCTTTGTTTTCGTTCCTTCCATTGACGGCGCGCCACGACCGACTCGCGTGGTATGAGAGCCAATCGGTCATAAAAATTATTTTTTTTTTGGCCTTGCTCACGCCCGCGCCTTCCAACCTGCATGGGTGGTCTGATATTTATGACCGCAGTTCTGCGTCTAATGCACTTGTCTTTGTTTTCGTTCCTCCCATTGACGGCGCGCCACGACCGACTCGCGTGCATTCCCGCAGGATACGGTGATCCGCATCCTTTTAATATTTGTCTCTAGCCTTTAACTCTTTCTGCCTCCACCCGCTCTCTCGCGTACTACTTGGGCCGCACGATGACTAGCACTTCAGATTTCTTGGCGGCTCTCCAAGATTTTAGGACCTCCATCGAGACCCGTTTTTGGGACGCTGAAATACATCATAGTGACGTTGAAACGTGTCATCAGAACGATATTGCCTCCCTCACCCTCAAGCTTAATGAACTGACCGCCGCACTTCTCGGGATCACCACTCCAACTACGGATCACGCAAGCTCCAAAAAAGCGCCTCTGCCTCTGCCTCTGCCGCTTATCCACCCCGAGCAGCCGACCTTCCTCCGACAAAACATGGCTATACAACCACGCTACACCAGGTTGGACTTCCCCACCTATGACGGGAAAACGGATCCATTGGCCTGGCTCAATAGGTGCGAGCCATTCTTCGGCCACCAACAAATTCCAGCCGCTGAGCGACTTCCTCTCGCCTCTTTTCACCTAGTCAGCTCTGCTTTGGGTCACACGTCTCTTCACTGACCAGCCAGGCCTGACATGGACGACTTCAAGCACTATTGCAACCTATGTTTCGGCCCGCCAATCCGCAACAACCTCCTCGGTGCTCTTACGACACTCCGTCAAATGGGCACAATAGCTGATTACTTGGAGCAATTCCAGCTCCCCCCGGCCCATGTCACACTACCCCCAGCAATACAAGTCAACATCTTCACCGCTAGACTTCAAGAACGCCAACAACTGGATGTCGAATATGAGGCCCCGCCCGACTTAGTGACTGTTATGAGTCTTGTCAGACTACGCGACCGCCGCCTCCAGTTGGCCCGCGAGCCCTACTTGCACACCGACATCGACACTCAACAGGGATGCCTCAGGGGTCCTCCCGCCCCTCCGGTCCATCACTTATCTCGGATTGAGATGTTAAACCGCCGCGCTCAGGGTTTATGTTTTAACTGCGACGAGCAGTACACTTGCAGACACAGATGCAAGAAGCCTTTATACCTCTATATTGAGGACTCGGACAAGGAAGGCATCGGGTGACGCTCGCCTTTGTGTGATCTCTCTTGAGCTTGGGGACAAGCTCTCTTTGGACAGCGGGAATGATGTTACAGCCAACGTTTTTATTATATTGAGTTGTGTGATGGTGTTATTAGTAGGTGTCGTATCGTGTGATATTATCAGTAGTGTCTTTAATATTTTAATGTTCCCTCGTATTTACGGGTGTGTCACCCGGGGTCCTATAAATAGACTCTTAGTCTTTGAATCAAGTCTTGAATGAATGAAGTTCTAGTTATTGCCCTTGTTGTGAGATCTTGGTGGCTCTCTCCTCCAACGAGCAACCCCGTTTAGTCAGTCACGGTTCCGGCTCCACAGTATCCTCCACCACCGCCATCATCTCCACCTCCGGCTTCTCCTCTGACAACATTACGAGACTCGTAACGCAAACCTCCGAACCTCCTTTTTGCCACCGCTTGTGCCTCCTATATATATCATAATAAGCTAGTGCACCAAGATCGAACGTCTCATAACGTCCGAACCGATCGGGTGTGAAATACAACTCAAAATAAATAAATAAATACATGAAAATGACTCGAAACGATCATTTGGACGCATTCGTGGACTTGGATCATTCAAACGGGAAGCGAATCGCCGCTATCTCCGTCACCTTGCCCCCAAGGTCAAGATTAAAATATTTGTTCGGTTCTTTTAGAATGTCGGCGATATATACCAGAGAGGAGGGGGTTCCAAGAGGAAATGAAATGAAAGAGAGTTCGACCCACAGGGGGGTGAAGGAGGGGGAAAAGGATATGAGCCACGTGATGGCAAGGAGTGGGGGAAGGAAGATACAGGGAGGAAAAAAAGAAAAAGGGAAAGACTATCATATATCCTTTCACGTTAGTGCGGGGATGGCGTTGAGCAGCGGGTCGGCGGGTCAAGAGCAGGAGACAAATCAAAAGAAGAGGAGCCTGCGGCAAATGAAGACAGGAGGAACTCGATGCCCCTCATTTGCGACCTGTGCTGGTGTGTGAAGCGGGGGATGGAGATTTTTGGCATGGAGCAGTTGTAGGGAGAGCGAGGGGAGAAACGGCGCGAGCCTTTCTGGCAGAGGCACGTGAGATCGGTTGCGTGTTGAGGCGAGGGAGGCAGTCGACGAGGCAGAGAAGAGGGGGGACGGAAGCACTGACATACGAAGTGGATGACATCTGCGAGATTGTACTGACACCGACAAAGGTATGCGGGGTGGGGGGGTGGGGGATCAGATTGGGTCACACATCAGAACCGGCGCTCAAAGGCTCGTGCTCCTACGACGTGAGTCGGCATGGCTGGGGAAAGGTCGGAGACTTTTAGGAGTGGCACCAGAATTGGGAAGCGTTACTAAAAGTGACAGGGAGCTTTGAGTGAGTCCATCGTACCGAACGTCAATTGCTACAGAAGAGGGTGCTGCCAGATGGGGAATTGCATGGAAGCCCAGACTGTCCCAGATGCTATGAAGGACGACCATGATGCCGTGAAACTGGGCCGTGGTCCAATCGAAATGGGTATTGAGGGAGGCATTGGTACCCGACAGCTGAAAGGGTAGCGGGTGGGCACCGACGGGTCGGACCATTGTTTACAAAGGGAAAATTGCATTACACATTGTATACGAACGAGATACAAACAAGAGACGAACTCCCGCCAACTCTTGAAGGTTGGGTCCTCCAAGGAGTTTCTCTCAAATGAGAGCCCAAACATACCCCTTCCCCAATATAGATGAGAGAGGGCAACAGAATTACAAAATAATTTTACTAATTTAATCAATATTAATTAATTAACTAGTACTAATTAAGTACACGATGAAATTTTCATGGCGCCTTCCATAAGCGTTGTCATGACTCCTGCGAGGTGATGTGCTCAGGTGGATGCTTCGTCGAAACAACTTCCTCCATCATCAAGAACCGACTCCACTATCAAGGGTGTCTTGTCATCTTTGTCACATTAGCATACATTTGTTGGCTCTTTGCAGAGATCCTCTCCCCACAAATGGATCACACGAGTGTCTTCTGCACCTACCGAAGAATCAACGGGTCACGCAAGTGCTTTCTGCACCCACCGAAGAATTGATAGGTCACACGAATGCCGTCAGCACCTACCGAAGAATAATCGCTTCACTGACTTGTCAAGGTATGCTCCACACTAATGAGTTGATCATGGCCTCCTGCCTCACATTTCAATGTACAAAGTATGAGACTATCATCCCAATAGGCCTCTTGCAACCAATACACATTCAAGAGCTCATTTGAGACGGTATTGACACATTGATTTTCATCACCATTCTACCAACATCCACGGGTAATGACTGTACTTTTGAGTCCATGGAGGGTCTTTCGAAGCGCGAACTTTCCATTCTCATCCAACACCCGCTCCCTACAAAGTTCATTGCGTCAACATTTATACATAAGATCGTGCGTCACCACATAATTTATTGGCATGTGATCAACATGGGTTCCGTGTCATGCGTTGTGCGAGCAATCATATAGTTACACTTAAGGAGTGGAATTGCTCAAGTCATTGTGCATTTGATGCTCGCATTCACATATAGTGTAGAACACTTGAGGCAATATATCCTACCCAAAAAATTTTGAAACTGATTTCACTTTTTAACTTCTTAAGAGTTGAAGCATAAAGTGGACGTTGTTCACTAAAGTGGTCCTTAGTTACAAGAGAGAACTTTTAATGAATTTTTTCCTAAATTTTATGCAAAAAATTGGGTAATCAAAGATAAAATGCCAAACAAAACATCAAAATCTAATGGGAAGATATTAGCTTACTCCTAAGAATCTAAGATAACTTTATCAACACTAGAATTTTAAACAGAAGAGACTCAATGGGAGAAAAAAAATGGAAGAGTGAAGTTAGCAAAATACCAAACAATAAAAAGGCAAGATACATCCAAAACCGATCCTACATTGTGAAATTTTTTGTTGCTGAAATGTGAAGCTCTACTACATGAACTGTGTCCAGCTTCATGAATTGAAACAGCAGTACAAGTTTTCCTAACCAAGAACTCGCAATTCTCATAAGAAGTCAAATGGGAATAAAAACCACTTGTTTCATCAACTTCAAAATTAAAATACTATTAAAAAAACTATGGCATGCTGAAGATCAAAAGTCGCTATGGAGAAGCTAAAAGATCATGTACAAAGCAGATGAATGGAAGTTTCCAAAGTAAATATGAAAATATGGTAAACACGAGAGTAAATGGTCTAGGTGAGTTCGGATCAATCCACTTGAAGGATTGCACATATCTGAATTTGTGCGCTAAGCTCAGTTCAGGTGTTTGGTTCATGCGATTTAGGGCTAGTTTGTATGTGTTATGCATAGTTCAATGATGTGCTGGGTTGTGATTTAAGTTTTTGGGTCATATGAATGGGGAGGCATGAGGTTGGGTGTTTAATTTGTGACAATGTGGTGCATATACCATAACCACTGATGTAAGCTCTATAAATTTCTTGTTTTTAGTATTTACAAATACTAAAATATGGTATAACTAAATTAAGAAAAATCAAATCAATAATCAAATGATTCATATTTAGACTCTAAAGTCTAGTTGGCACGAAATTATAAAGTCAAAAGAAATGAAAAATAAAATAAAATAAGACAAGTCCTAATTCCTCAAGCTCCTCATATGTGAACTCTTTTCCAATAAAGACATCCAAAGCATGTGTATATGTATGTTGATGTGTTACAAATCAAGAAAGAAAGTATAAATACAGGCACGATGCTTAGAGTGCACAATGGCGAGTTGGGATTAGGGTTTCCGAAATTATGCGCCTTGTGGAAAAAATAATTCAATATGCGATATGAGATTCGGAGACAAACAATCAACCCTCTCTTTTCTAAGAAAAATAAGTTGGAAAGTTATTATGATAGACTAAATTTAGTAATCGGAGACCTTTATACCATCAAGTAAATGTGTATCATGGCGTTATCGCCCCGATAAGAGTCTGTCTAGGCACCTTGGGCAACAATGACACTATCAGATTGGACAAAATGGTCAGAGACTACAACTTGTAAGAGTCCGTCTGGGCACCATGGGAAACATTGATTCTATCAGGTGGACAAAACGGTCAAAGACTACAACTTGTAATTTGGAAAGAGGTGGATGATTTTGTATAGCAGTGAATCAGTGATGGAGAAAGGGGGCAAAGTGCGCACTTGCGATCAACCACATGATGTGATTGGAGTTTCAAGGCGAATGCTGCTAAATGTCGCTTAATGTAGAGACTTTTAATGATGACATCTCTCTACCAATGAGTGGTCATTTCTAAGCGATTTGTTGATACTTGATATTCCTTTAGACAGACAACTTGAGCCATTGAAGCACCATGGCTATACCGACTAGTTCAGGCTCTGGCTACTAAATCGGTGTGACTAGATGACTAACATTGGATTAACAACCCATTTAGCCAGCACCTTAGGATATTAGCATCGACGATGTTATTACTGTAGTTACTAGATTATCAATTGGGGACAAATGAGCAAATAACCCATCAGGTGTCATTTCCTGAATGACAAAAAAGTTGAGTGCCTAGACTCCCGGATGAACAAACAGCCATTGCCATAATGAAACTAATCATCAGATGCAGATAGTATGTGCTTATGTGGTAATTGTAAACCAAATTCAGGAAACTTACTTGTAGACTTTTGATAGCTCACCATACTCCACAGCCAGATCAGTGCTATTGTGTTCTGAGAAAATTATTACAGTCTTAAAAATCCTTCCATAGAGCAACCTCCATTCAAGAGCTGTTCTTTCAACTTCACCACTGCAGTGCATGATGAGCACTACATTCCCAAAGTTTCTTCTCCACCTTATAAGATTACCAATCTCATAATTCACAATGCCAGATTCATCCACCCCGAGATGGACAGAAGAAATTTTTCGTGGCACGAACTCCCTTCGATCACCATGCCCATTGGACCCCTTAGGATGGTCCAGCTCCATTGACATCGTCAATGGCTGCCGATATCCAATTGATATCAAATCCTGTAGCCATGCAGCTGTGAGTTCCACATCTTTCTCTGTCCAAAATCCATCCTGTGCTAGAGCATAGCTCAGTTCCAAAATTTTCTCAAAAAGAGTGAAATTGGAATTGTCTGATCTCCAAGAGATCAAAAATTTGGTCAGCCTACCGACGTTGACATGCAGATCATTCTCCTCTGCAAATGGATATGATTCCTCCCTGTCCTGCCGGAGAATGGTGGGCGGATAGACAGCTACAAAGCCGCCAATTTCCCACAGAATCCTCTGGGCAAAGTAACCTCTGATTACATCGGAAGCCATGGAGCTGACTGAGACGGGAAGCATGAGGCCCCAGAAAGCCTGGGAGTGGAAAATGGTGTTGAAGGAATTGACGGGAACCATTAAACCCTGCGGGAGTGCAACCCTGGGCGCTTCCTCGTCGAAAAAAATGTCGAATGGCTCCGACTTGGACGACTTTCGGGTGAAGTAGAAGACGGAGTCAACGTCCGGGAGACCGTTGGAGAGACCTTGCTGGATGAATTGGCCGCCGCTGCGGATCTCCGAGTAGAACTTCTCGTGGCCAACCTCGCTGACGCTTTCGAGGGGGAGGCCCCTCGGCCACACCGAGCGCTGGCCGAAGTGCACGTAGGGATTGACGACGGATCGGTTGGCTTCGGCGGCGCGGCTGTATTGAAGGAGGACGGGGTAGCCGGAATCAACCCCTGCAGCTGCGGCGAGGTCGAGATCGAAATGCTTGTGGAGATCGCCGCCGAGGATGTCGGACCGGTCGTCGGCGTCGTAGATAAGTATGGCGCCGTGCTGGATGGCGAAGAGGTATCCGATGGATTTTCGTACGTATGAGCCGTAAGGGAGGAAGTCGACGGTTCGGAAGCCGAGGCGAGCTTGGAGATCGACTGATAGATATATGGCACCTTTAAGGGACCAGTCGACGGGGGTGTGGGTGTTACCCACGGCGAGAAGTTGCCAGCCGCGCGTTTTGACTAGAGCGCGGAGGGCATCAGTTGGAGAAGTGGAGACGGAGACGACGATCCAGCGCTCGGAACGGAAGGAGGAGAAGGGTGCGACAGCGGCCGGGTCGACCGGGAGAAATGTGGGGATCTCCGACCAGGAGATCTTAGGATAAGTGATGCGGACAATACGGGGATCAATCGGCCGGCGGTTGGTGCAAAGGAGGGCGGCGCCGCCGCTAGTGCGGCCGAGAAAAAAGAGAGCGGTGATGGAGGCGACGAGAATAAAGAGGGCGACGAACGTGTATGTATTGCAGGAGGAAGTCGAGGAGGCGAGTGATGAGAGATCTCGACTCTTCTGGCCGCGGATTGAGGAGTCGTGTGAGGAGGAAGGGCGGGGAGAGGGTTTTGAGACCTTGGCAGCCGTACTGCGGTCTTGGACTTGCATAACTTTTGCCTCGATTTGGAATCGGAATCGAGAAGATAGATCTTCGTCGAGTGAAATTCGCTACTGCTACTGATCAGAGTGCGTTGATGCTCTTAATTCCCTTCTTCTCCACGGATCGACAAGCAATGCGTTTGGTGACGCCAACCAACTTTCTTGATAAGTTTTCCGTGAAGGTTTAGGTCATCAATAGCTTGACTTGAGGAGGAAGAAAGGGATCGGCAGCTGAAGCAGTGCGGTGAGACTGAAAAATGTCGGAAGTGTCTGCTGGTGGAAGAAACGGTAGAGAGATGGGCCATTTACGGGACTGTCAAAAGTGAAACATTCGTTAATTTTGTTTTGGCAAAGTAAACCCTCCAAATATAATATTTTGACAAAATGTATTTTTAAAGTTTAAAATTATCAAAATATATTTCTCAAAATAGTTTTTTTTTTGACAATGTGTATCATTGAGTGTATATTTTGGTCATTTTATTTTTTTGCCTATTGATGGTGTACTTTGCCAAAAAAATCATTTTGGGGTGCATTTTACCAATTTTAAATTTTCGAAATGCATTTTGCCAAAAACCAATATTTCAAGGATGCACTTTGTCAATTAATGATTAAACACAACGTCTTTGCTCCTCTGTGCTTTAATATATTTGACAGGGCTACAACTACAATCAAAATAATTAAACTATGTGATTATTATGCACAAATTATTTTTAGATTGCATACAAATAAGGGTTGGGTTATGGCTTGTAGAGACACCATCAGTTTTCATCATGGAGAAAGAGGTCCTTGAAGGTGGATTCACAGAGAAGAAGAAGGCGAGGTTGCGGCGGGCTACTGTGAGTGCGGCAAGACTGTAGTGGGGCGAGCAGCATAGGGAGCAACGGGCTTACATGCAAGCTAGACATTATTCCGGATTAACTTCTCCAGTGGCGGCGGTGATGGTTGGTCGTCTGACGACGATGAAGGTTTGTCGGAGCGAACCTTGTGCGTTCTTCTGAGGATTGCAGTTCAAGATCATTGTCCACCCACAAATTAAACTAATTCATCTTATCTACGATGTACTTGTAACATATTGGTATTTTCGTCTCCACTATTTTGTAGTTTTGATTAATTATCGTGCGTTAATTTTTCTCTGAATTATTGTGTATTCTTTGTGCTCTTACTGTTATTGTGATTGTCCTGGAGATTGTATGAAATCCCAACACTCTTCTAAGTGAAACATAGAAGATATAATTTTCTAACTATTCTGCACAAGCGTCGCTTCTATTCTTCTCTATCAAAGAGCATAGATGTGTTTTCCAAGGAGAGATCTAGTTCCAATAATATACTCGTTCGAAGGGATTGAATAATCGAGGTGGCAACGACCATTGTAGTATTCCAACACTTACTACATCGACGACATTAGATGAACGTCAGTGAGCTCTCTTTTTTTCTTTTGGGCGATGAAAGGTTCTAGGAGAATTTATAAAAAAGCGGAGCTATTGAAGGAGATGGCGGTCACGAGGATTGTTTTTTTATTCTTGGCAGGTTTAGTCCTTTTAGAAATCATAGTTTGTCCTCAGTGTTTGTTTGCTTTGGCATTAGCCATGGGGAGTCTACAAAGTCTGGTGTGCTTCTTGATGAAGTTCTCACCGGCAAATTTCGTTGTTAAAGGCGGGAAAATTTCTAACTCCAAATGTTCGGACTTAGTATAGCCTGAGGTTACTGGTCTTGTGGTCCGACTACCCGGATCCGAGGCTAGAGCAAAGAAGAGAAAAAAATTACATATGGGCCACATGTGCTGCAACAATGAGGTTTCATCATGTACTTAGAAGTTTTTAGAGAAACTTCCCTATGCAACCAAAAAATGACTAAGTGAAGTACAGGAAAACACCACATGATCTGTCTTTGAGAGATAGGAGGGAAAATGAAAATTTCAACGCAAAAAAATCTCTCACAAAAGTGAGGTGATTTTAGCTGTCATTCATACTATACATATGGTCCTATTTTTAAGTAAATCCTTATGGGAGGAGGTATGCAGTTGAGAGTACCCAGCCCCTATAAAGTTGTCTTTGTCAACCTAGTGAATATTGCAACTTTGGCCTAACGAAGTTCTCGCCCATGTCGGCGGGATGGCATCGATTGTCGCGTACCTGGCGAGTAACTTTGATACTCATACATGGCCTTCAGATGCTCCTGCTTATTGACCTTGACTTGATCTATGACTTTGTGCTTTGCTTGCGTGGCATGTCTAGGACCATCTTTGACGAATACAAGTTAAGCACAATCTCCGCTCTCTGCGAGCTATTACAGAGCCTAAAAAAGAAATGTTCGACCCTTATTCGGCAAGGGATCTTGGTGAGTAATTGGCTTACACTGCTCGTCATTTAGGACCAGTCCACTGTCACCTATAAATATGATGAGGGGTTCTTTCGAGCGTCCTTTCAGAATTCTTGCAAGATGTCACAACACGCATTTTCTCCGAAATTAAGAAGTATCAGAGTAGGAGAAAACGCGCGTTGTGATACCACGTCGAGCAGGGGATAACTGTCGACGCTCAGGCGAACACCATCTAACTAGACTATGAAAATTCATAAGTTTAAAGATTAGAAAAATCAGTTATATTTTTAAAGGTCGTATCCCTCGGCTTAGTGGATCATCTAGTCCACAGTTTAAAAACTATACTTATACGCAGCGAAAATTACTTTATTTATATTTGACATCCTAAGAGAGTGCATAAGAGACCCCCGAGGTCAACTTATACTATGCAAGACCCTAGATTTATTTTATATTATAAATAGAAAACGATCTTTTTTACGTTGCTTGGAAAATAGTGTGTGTGAGTTTTATGAACATGTTGATCATGAGATATACTTATAATAGTGTTTTTAGGTTTAAAAGTAACTAGCAACCTAGCATAAATCATCCCAAGAGCAAGTAGACTATCTCCAGAAAAGGTAGCAGCAAAAGATAACATATCTAGTATAAAAGGTAAAAACTACCAGAGGGCGCCAACAACCTGACACGAACCCTCTGACAAACATGTATGTCTGTAAGAAGGTAAACAACAAAACTAGCTCACTAGCCAAGGCAAAAAGGATCTCTAAAGTCCAAGAGATCACCAACAACACCACAACAACTCAGTCACTTGACCGACCACTATAAACCTGAGGCATCCAAAGAAAGAACACCTCAGCAAGCAAAACAAAAAAATATGAATTAGAGCATAATATCAAAATGGAATGAAAGAGAGTAAGTAAACATGACAGTAAAAGCTAGTGCTGTCCAAAGTAAGCCAAAGTACACCAAGCACAAGGAAAACAACAACAGACTCTGCTCAAATCCTGCAGAGGCTACAAGGCAAAAGGGAAGAAAACTTGCCAAAATATGTTGCATTCTACTAAGAAGAAACACCTAACAATCCTAATTTGTGAGTTTATGACAGTAGTAAAAATCCACATGGTTCAGGATTGGAGGCAAACGCGGTCCCCCAAACCACCATCACCAAAACAAAATAAGCTCAAGTGTTGCATAGGGAGAGCACTAGGGACCTACAAACCACCCACACCAAGCCTGTACCTGGGAAAAATAGTGGCGGCCACGGCTCAACACAAAACCCCACCCCTTTTAAGAGCTAAAAAGAAAACCACCCATACTAGCCATCACCCACGATTCGGCGTTCAGAGAAAAGGAAACAACCGACAAAATAACCCCAAACCTAGCGGGATTCACTCGGGAAAACAAGGGAAGACAGAGGGAAAATCGTCGAACTCAGCTTACAGGAATCGTCGAGCTCTGTTAGACGATCTTCGCTGAACTCAGAATACAGGAACGTCGTGCTCAGTTCGACGATCTTCATCGAACTCGGATCACCGGAAAGATACTGATCTTAGTTCGATGATTTTCGTTGAACTCAGGTCACGGGAACGTCGAGCTCAGCTCGGCGATCATCGTCGATCTCAAGCAACCAGAGATCGTCGATCTCAGTTCGACGAACACCGTCGAACTCAAATCGACGATCTTCGTCGATCTCAGGCAACAGGAGATCATCGATCTCAGTTCGACGATCTTCGTCGAACTCAGCTCGACGATCCTCGTCGAACTCAGACAACTGGAGATCGTCAATCCCAGTTCGACGAACAACATCGAGCTCAGATTGACGATCTTCATCGATCACAGGCAACCGGAGATCGTCGATCTCCGTTCGACGATCTTCGTCGAACTCAGATCGACAACCTTTGTCGAACACAGAACCGGAGATCGTCGATCCTAGTTCGACGATTGTCGTCGAACTCAGATCGACGATCTTTGTCGATCTGGCAGCCGGAGATCGTCGATCTTAGTTCGACGATTTCCGTCGAACTCAGATCGACGATCTTCGTCGATCTGGCATCGTTGAGTGCACTTAATGCTGTCAACACTACCCACAGAACTGCTGCAAACATGAAAATCTAATGCTACCTAACTTACTGGGCAACGACTACCAACATGGGGGTCAATTCCAGCACTCATCTTCACTACCCCAGCACCAGAACTGGGCAAACTTGACAACAAGGAATGAATAAGAAGAAGGCTAAGTACTACCCAATCCGAGATTAATATGTGACAATCTGATAAAAGTCAAGACTACAACGGCCCGGCCAAAAAACCTGAAGTTACAGAACTTGAGAAAGAAGAAAAAAATGCACAGGAGCATTCATGATTCAAGATCCAATGATTTTGACGGGAAACCAGAGTAAAATAAATGATCTCGGGAACATGTATGATAACATCAACTAATAACATAGAAAGGGGAAAAGCTTGGCAAGGGTAGGAGCACCACTTGCCTCAAATTCCAGCGAAGCTTGGTCGGCCCCTTCCTCTCACTCGGCACCAACAGCACAGCACAAGACGAAAACTTTGTCGGAGTGTAGGTCCAGGCGAGAGCAATCCAAACCCGCCTTCGAAATCAAATTCCGTCCACAAACGATCCTGAAATTACCGTCCAAAGCCAGCAGGATTGGCGGTTTTCTTTCTCTCGAACAGGCGGCGGTTTCTCCCGAAAAGAGACAATGAACAGTCCTAAATTCTAGCCTAAGGCTATTTATAAGCATGTGCTTTTAAGAAATTTAATAATATATTATTAATTACTTACACAAAAATATCAAAACGACGCAAAAACCGAACCATCTCGGAAATTGACGAATTTCACACCGTAGCTAAATACCCACGCTACGAACGCAACGGTGAAGTCGAAATCAACTTTCGACGAACAAAACTCGGGTTATCACTACCCGAAGTTAAAACACAAGCATCCCCCGAGAGACCTCACCGGTCACTAAAACAGACCCGACTTGCTAGGAAATCTTGCCAAAAAGGCTACCAACAACCACACAAGGAACCTAAAGAGCTAAGACCACGCTCTAACAAAAGGCACATGCCGGAAACGCGTCAACGTAACGCCAGACGAAAATTAAATAATCGCAGAAAAATCGGGGGCGTTACACAAGATGTCTATCATAACTGAAGAAATTGTGACTAACAAGCTGTAACGCCCCAAAATTTGAAAGAGGGACGATCAGCGTTTTTGGCCAAGATTGGGTCTTAGCTGGGGGTCACACGGCCTAGGACACGGGCGTGTCCCTGGCCGTGTCAAGCTCAGGCTCGTCAAGAGTCTGGGAAGTTGACGTCCTGCGCTCGACGAAGTGTCGAGATAGGGGACACGCCTAGGACACGGGCGTGTCCATGGGCGTGTCCAGCTCGGGTGGCGTAGTAAGGCGCGTGGTCGATGAATTTCGGTCAACGAAATGTTTGGTGGTCACGCCCTGGAACACGGGCGTGATAGGGGGCGTGTCCCCTCGGTTCGACGATCGTCGAGGGTCGATCGTCGATCATCGAGTGGCGATCGTCGAGTAGGGGTACACGGCCGGTGACACGGGCGTGTCACGGGGCGTGTCCCGCTATGTCGATCGTGTTCGACGTTTTCTCTGCTAGTTCGACGAAGAGGCGTTCAACGATCGTCGAGGCTTCGAACACGGCCTGAGACACGGGCGTGTCCCAGGCCGTGTCTTTCTCGGGTTGTGAGCCGGGACATGTAAGGGGTTGGACACGGCCTGGAGCCCAGGAGTGTTCAGGTTGGACACGACCGTGTCAAATGTGACACGGGTGTGTCAAGGTCCCGTGTCTTGTTTTGGGTGCGACGGTTTCGGCGTCGATTGGGGAACACGACCATGGACACGAGCGTGTCACAAGCTGTGTTCGACCCAGGTGTTTTGATTTTCAGTTCGAATCGTGGTCGTTCTTCCCTTTCTTTTGGGGTCTGATTGTCCAGGATTGCTCTTGCTGAGTTAAGTCCGATAATAAGGTTAGAAACCCTCATTATTCTCCAAGCGTTCTCTTACTAAAGTTCTAGAGAGAGGGGGGAGCAAGGAAGAAGGTGAAGAAGAGATCCAGCTGTTGGAGAGGCTTCGGTGCTCCAAATCGAGAGCCGAGTCCAGATCCGTGGAGGCTAGATCGTTGCGAAGGTTTTCATCCGGCTATTTTTCCATGGCTAGGAAGAGGAGTCGGAAGGTAACGACAGTTCTCCTCTTGGTTTTAGGATGTATGTTTTAACATCTTTTATTTTCTAGTTTTGGGGCACCAAACTCTCAAATGAGATGGGTTTGGGTCGCCAAGGTTCAAGAGGAACCTCCGGGTCGATTGAGTCCGTCCCCGGCATGTTTTTGCATTAGAGATCCGCTTCGTTAGTGGATTAGGCATGGTGGGTGAAATCGTAGTCGCGACCGTTAGTCCGACTCGGTGATGTTGCATACGAGGTTTAAGGATTCGTAGAGATCCGTTGCGGCAAGAGGTCGTTTGTGATGTTTGTGATGTTCTTCCCTTTATCTTGCGTGAGTACGTGTGACCGGTACCAGACAAGGTTAGCTCTTCATTGACGGTAGATGATTTCCTTGGTGGACAAGGTTAGCTCCGCATGGGTGGTAGATGGTTTCCTTGGTGCACGGGAATGCTGCAGTACAAATAAGGGATTAGGGTGGATTTGTCTTGGATTGTGATGTGTCAAAGCGTGGCTGTGTCTCCGTGATCGGCTGGCTATCCCGTGACATGCACGTCATGTGTGGAGAGTGTCCCGGCGACACTGGTCCCCTTCTGTGAGACTGACGAGAATGCCAAGCTTGGGGCAAGCCCGGGCAATGAGGTCATGAGCGGGTGGGGTCCAGCAAGGCTTCTTAGAATCAGTCTATGTATTTGTTAGAATCCTGACATGAGAAGTCAGAGCTTCCAGGCAAGCCCGGGTTTAAGACCTTGAGCGGGTGGGGCCTTGGCAAGAGTTCCGTGTGCCGGCTTGTGTGCCGTTGGGGGAATGTTGCTAAACCCTCTTTGTTTGCGGCTTTATGTCAATGGGAAAATGATGAGTACTCATATGATGTGATGATGTACTAGATGCATACGCGATATGGTGCCTTGGATGAAGCCCGGGTTGTTGCATACATGTTGCATAAGTAGGCCCCTTTTATTATATGCTCAACAATAGAGAACATGTATGTTGTTTGATACATCCAAGCCTATTCTTAGTGCATTACTTGTTTATATATATATTGCATACGAAATGATGACTTGCAGGTTGGAGGGTTCCCCGGGGTCCATTAGGGGCGGCCGGGAGAAGATGTGTTGATTACACAGTTTGAGGTCAGCCTTTGCTTACCCACGTTACTAATAATTTTTACAGGGCAAGGATCGCAAGCAGGATCTAGCTTGCCGGCCAGAAAGACCTAAGCCTCATGAAATGTTACCTTTTTGCTGTAGCTCTACTTTTATGACATTGTATGTTTGATGCCCATGTTGACCGGCTTGCATGCCGAGGTAGACTATGAGTGCTTGTGCACTTTTATGACTGATGTATTATTTGAGTTTGGACTCACTTTTGTTGTAAGGTCATAAGGCCATTTCGTTACTCTTGTAGGTGTGAATAACTTCTAGTCTTGCTTGTTGTTTCCGCTATGTTATGTTATGAGTTTTGAGATTGGGTAGCTATATTATCTTATAATACTGAAGCTGTGGCGTTTGTATGTTGAGGGGCCCCGGCCGGACCCATATTATACGGTCATTACAACGGAGGTGTTACAATTTGGTATCAGAGGCAGGTTAGATTCAAGGTCAATGCGTAGAGAAGTTATCCACATAAGAGTAACGCGGGACCATGAAGTCCTTTCTGAGCTTCCATCCCCCGTCGTTCAAGGGAGTTGGTACGCCAACTGATGAGGAGGATTGGTGGGCTCGAATTCAAGAGCTTTTGAGGGCGGCAGAGACGCCAGAAGAGAAGAAATCTGAGTATGCGGCGTTCATGTTAGAAGGAGACGCCAAGTTGTGGTGGGTGAGCCATAGCGGCCGCCAATTTCCTGGACGCACCCCGTCGATGGAAGAATTTGGGGATGTTTTTCAAAAAAGGTACATTCCCGTTCCTACACGGTTGGCCCTTCAGAGGCGGTTTCCGCACTTAATGCAGCGAGACAAGATGGTGGACGAGTATGTGCGGGAGTTCACCCGTTTGGGTCGTTACTCGAGAACGACTATGGCAGATGATGTAGAGAGGGATAACCTCTTTTATCAAGGGCTGAGGGAGAATCCAAGACAACCCCTCATTGTCATGAAGAGGGTTGGTTTCAATGAGCTAGTGGAGGCTGCCAGAACTTTGGAAAGTGATATAGAGCGAAACCAACGTCGTAAGGGCTTTGCGCCCAAGCAAGGAGAAGGGAAACCTTCTCAATCCCAAGGAAAGTCGGAAGGGAATAGATGGAGGAAGAAGCCTCACCCATACAAGTACGGTGAGAAAAGAAAATGGACGTTTGGACGGTCTCGCTCCAAGGGGCCACCGACGTGTTTCAACTGCGGAAAGGTGGGACACATTGCTCGCTTTTGTAATCAAGGAGGTGCGGAGCAAGAGGCAAGGCAAGTGCAGACTGTGCGCTCCGGCCCCAGTGCTGCAGAAAAATGAAAGATGGCGGAGTCGAGCGCTTCTCGGTTCCAACCGGTGCAACCAAGGGCTTACAACCTTGGACAGCAGGAAGCGATCCGTCAACCCGACGTGGTGACAGGTATGAGGAAGTTTAAGTTTAACTTTGTGCTTCATACTTTTATACCTTTACATGTGATGTCTATGTTTTAGGCTTCATGTTAATTTCCGGATACCCCGCTAGAGTATTATTTGATACGGGAGCGTCGCACTCCTTTCTTGCGGAAAGCTTCATCCGGAGGATTGGAGTTGAGCCTTTTTCGGCGGACGCGGAGCTGAAGGTGAGCATGCCTAATTGGTCATCCATGACCACAAGAAAGAAAGGGCGCATTTGTTGGGAGCTAGATGTGGTTGACTTTGTGCTGATATCAGCGGTCTTACCGTTGGCGGAATTTGATGTGATATTGGGAATGGATTGGCTTACCGAACAACATGTCAATATTGATTGTCTATCCAAGGTAGTGACCCTAAGGAGCAAAGGGCAGACAGAAGTCAAATTTTAGGTCCTTTGTGGAGTGGCTTATTCCCTGATTTCGGTCATGTAGTTGATGTGGGTGGTTAACCAGGGTGGTGTAGCGCTTGTAGCGTTATTGCAGGTCCGCCTCTCCTAGTTGTCTATTGAGGAAGTGCCCGTAGTGGTAGAGTTCAAGGATGTGTTTCCGGATGAACTTCCTGGAGTGCCTCCTCGGCGGGAGATCGACTTCTCGATCGAGTTAGTGTCGGAGGCTAGGCCGGTGTCACGTCCTCCGTTTAGGATGACACTAAAGGAGTTGGCTGAACTCAAAGTACAATTGTAGGAATTATTGGAGCAAGGGTATATCAGACCCAGTTATTCGCCGTGGAGCGCGCCGGTGTTATTTGTAAAGAAGAAAGATGGTAGTATGCGGCTGTGCATAGACTACCGAGATCTGAATAAACTGACCGTCAAGAATAAGTATCAGATTCCTCAGATAGACGACTTGTTCGACCAGTTGGTGGGGTCGGTGGTGTATTCAAAATTGGACTTGAAGTCAGGCTATTATCAGTTGCGAATTCGGTATGAGGACGTACCCAAGACTGCATTTGGTACGAGGTATGGACACTTTGAGTGTACGGTGATGCCGTTCGGGCTGACGAACGCACCATCTGTTTTCATGGATTTGATGAATCGGGTGTTCCGACAATACTTGAACTCTTTTGTAGTTGTCTTTATTGACGACATCTTGGTGTACTCCAAATCGGAAATGGAGCATGAGACTCACTTGCGAATGGTATTGCAAGTGTTGAGGGAGAATTAGTTGTATGCAAAGTTCTCGAAGTGCGAGTTCTGGTTAGAGAAGATGGCATTTTTGGGCCACGTGATTCGTAGGGATGAGTTGGCGGTTGATCCAACAAAGGTGGAAGCCATCAGAGATTGGCCAATTTTGAGAACCGTGGCGGAAGTCCGAAGTTTTCTTGGACTAGCCGGATACTATAGGAGATTCGTGGAAAACTTTTCACGGATAGCTCTGCCCCTAACTTCACTAACTCGCAAGGATCAGAAATTTGTGTGGACTCAGAAGTGCAGTCAAGCATTTGAGACCCTGAAGGAAAGGCTGATGACGGCGTCAATCCTAAGTCTACCGAAAGGTACCGGAGGATTTTAAATCTTTAGTGAAGCATCGGGATGCGGTTTGTGTTGCGTGTTGGTGTAACATGGCAGTGTGATAGCCTTTGGGTCTAGACAGCTGAAGCCCCATGTGGAATTATCCCGTCCATGACTTGGAATTGGCGGCGATAATTTTTGCGTTGAAAATATGGTGACACTATGTCTACGGTGCAAGGGTGCAGATCTTCACAGATCATAAAAGCCTAAAATACCTCTTGGATCAAAAGGACTTGAACATGCGGCAGCGCAAGCGGGTCGAGTTTCTTGGAGACTATGAGGTGGTCATTTAGTACACGCCAGGCAAAGCCAATGTGGTGGCAGATGCCTTGAGTAGAAAATACTCTGGGCAAGAGAATTAGATAGAAGTCCATGATGAGCGGTTGATGCTAGAATGAGAGTCCCTTGGTTTGGAATGTGTGGCGAGAGGCGAGTCCAGCGTGGCTCGGTTGAACTGGATTAAAATGCAGAACGACTTGTCTGATTGTATTCGGGAAGCGACCCGTTTGGATGTGGAGTTTCAACCATATGTGGTGGAGGCTCAAAAGGGCGAGAACAGCGTCTGGGAGATGATTGATGAGATTCTGAGGAAGGACGGAAGGATTTGTGTACCGCAGTTCGGCAAGCTCCGTGAGGAGTCGATGTTTGAGACTCACTTCACAAAGTACTTCATTCACCCGGGCAGTACAAAGATGTACTTGGATATGAAGAAATCCTTTTGGTGGCCGGGGCTGAAGCGGGACGTAGCTTTGTATGTGAATCGATGCCAAACTTGTGTCTTGGTGAAGGCCGAGTGTCAGAAGCCGGGCGGGTTCCTGAAGCCTCTTCCAATCCCTGAGTGGAAATTGAATGACATCTCCATGAATTTTGAACATGGTTTGCCTATATCGTAGCAGAGCAATGATGCTATTTGGGTGATCGGTTATCGCTTAACCAAAGTGGCTCACTTCATCCCAAATCGGAAGGAGGACAGCGTAAAGAAGCTGGTGGAGTTGTATGTTCGCAACATTGTGCGACTGCATGAGATTCCTAAAAGTATAGTCAGCGATCGTGACGGACGTTTCACGTCCAAGGACTGAAGGTTGGTTCAGAAGAGTTTGTGCACGAAGCTAAAGTTCAGTACGACGTTCCATCCTCAGACTGATGGGCAAACCGTAAGAACGAACCGTACTATGGAGGATATGCTGAGAATGTGCATTCTTGACTTTGACAAGAAGTGAGAGGATCACCTCTTCATGGTGGAGTTCGCGTACAATAACAGTTATCAAGCAAGTATAAAAATGACGCCATACGAAGCTTTGTATGGGAGACGGTGTCGAACACCGATGTCTTGGACAGAGGCGAGAGACACCAAATTTTTGGGGAAAGGAGGTGGTAGTTGACGCATGTGAGTTGGTACAGACCATTCAAGAGCGTATGAAGGTGGCACAATACCGGCAAGCAAAATACTTTAATGCTCGTCACAGGAAGTTGGAGTTTGCGGTAGGTGATTGAGTCTATTTGAAGATCAAGCCGTTCAAAGGCGTCTCACGGATTCGCCGACGCAAGAAGTTGAGTCCAAGGTTTTTGGGATCTTTTGAAGTTGTTGAATGGGTGGGAGAAGCAGCCTATCGGTTGACGTTGTCCGCGGAGCTGAGTGGATTGCACGACGTCTTCCATGTCTCCGTCTTGAGGAAAGCCTTGATGGAGGCTAGTATGGTGATCGAGCCGGCATCGGTGCCGATAGAGGAAGACTTGAGGACGCGAGTCCGTCCAATTGCTATAGAGGATTCAGAGATTCGACAGTTGCGGAATAAAGATGTCAAACTCGTGAAAGTCTGATGGGATAACTGCGGTCGTGAGGATCTCTCTTGGGAGCGAGAACAAACCATACTGGAAGAGTATCCAGAGCTCTTCAGTTCAGGTACCATTTAAGTTTTGTTCCCTTTTTGCTTTGTAATTTCGGGACAAAATTCTTTTAAGGGGGAGAAAGTTGTAACGCCCCAAAATTTGAAAGAGGGACGATCAGAGTTTTTGGCCAAGATTGGGTCTTAGCTGGGGGTCACACGGCCTAGGACACGCGTGTCCCTGGCCGTGTCAAGCTCAGGCTCGTCGAGAGTCCGGGAAGTCAACGTCCTGCGCTCGATGAAGTGTCGAGACAGGTAACACGACCTAGGACACAGGCGTGTCCATGGGCAGTAAGGCGCGTGGTCAATGAATTTCGGTCGACGAAATGTTTGGTGGTCACGCCCTGGAACACGGGCATGACAGGGGGCGTGTCCCCTCGGTTCGACGATCGTCGAGTGTCGATCGTCGATCGTCGATCGTCGATCGTCGAGTGGCGATCGTCGAGTAGGGGTACACGGCCTGTGATACGGGCGTGTCACAGGGCGTGTCCCGCTGTGTCGATCGTGTTCGACGTTTTCTATGCTAGTTCGACGAAGAGACGTTCGATGATCGTCGAGGCTTCGAACACGGCCTGAGATACGGGCGTGTCCCAGGCCGTGTCCTTCTCGGGTTGTGAGCCGGGACGTGTACGGGGTTGGACACGGCATGGAGCCCAGGCGTGTTCAGGTTGGACACGGCCGTGTCAAATGTGACACGGGCGTGTCAAGGTCCCGTGTCTTGTTTTGGGTGCGACGGTTTCGGCGTCGATTGGGCAACACGGCCTTGACACGGGCGTGTCACAAGCCGTATTCGGCCCAGGTGTTTTGATTTTCAGTTCGAATCATGGCCGTTCTTCCCTTTCTTTTGGGGTCTGATGGTCCAGGATTGCTCTTGCTGAGTTAAGTCCGAGAATAGGGTTATAAACCCTCATTCTGCTCCAAGCTTTCTCTTACTAAAGTTCTAAAGAGAGAGGAGAGCAAGAAAGAAGGTGAAGAAGAGATCCGGCTGTTGGAGAGGCTTCGGTGCTCCAAATCGCGAGCCGAGTCCAAATCCGTGGAGGCTAGATCATTGCGAAGGTTTTCATCCGGCTATTTTTCCATGGCTAGGAAGAGGAGTCGGAAGGTAACAACACTTCTCCTCTTGGTTTTAGGATGCATGTTTTAGCATCTTTTATTTTCTAGTTTTTGGGCACGAAACTCTCAAATGAGAGGGGTTTGAGTCGCCAAGGTTCAAGAGGAACCTCCGGGTCGATTGAGTCCGTCCCCGACATGTTTTTACATTAGAAATCCGCTTCGTTAGTGGATTAGGCATGGTGAGTGAAGCCGTAGTCGCGACCGTTAGTCCGACTCGGTGATGTTGCATACGAGGTTTAAGGATTCGTAGAGATCCGTTGCGGCAAGATGTTGTTTGTGATGTTTGTGATGTTCTTCCTTTTATCTTGCGTGAGTACGTGTGGCCGGTACCGGACAAGGTTAGCTCTTCATTGGCGGTAGATGGTTTCCTTGGTGGACAAGGTTAGCTCCGCATGAGTGGTAGATGGTTTCCTTGGTGCACGAGAGCGTTGCAGTACGAATGAGGGATTAGGGTGGATTTGTCTTGGATTATGATGTGCCAAGGCGTGGCTGTATCTCCGTGGTCGGATGGCTATCCCGTGACGTGCACGTCATGTGTGGAGAGTGTCCCGACGAAACTAGTCCCCTTCTGTGAGACTGACGAGAATGTCAAGCTTGGGGCAAGCCCGGGCAATGAGGCCATGAGCGGGTGGGGTCCAGCAAGGCTTCTTAGAATCAATCTGTGTGTTTGTTGGAATCCTGACATGAGAAGTAAGAGCTTGCAGGCAAGCCCGAGTTTAAGACCTTGAGTGGGTGGGGCCTTGGCAAGAGTTCCGTGTGGCGGCTTGTGTGTCGTTGGGGGAATGTTGGTAAACCCCCTTTGTTTGCGGCTTTATGCCAATGGAGAAATGATGAGTACCCTTATGATGTGATGATGTGCTAGATGCATACACGATAGAGTGCCTTGGGTGAAGCCCGGGTCGTTGCATACATGCTGCATAAGTAGGCCCCTTTTATTTTATGCTTAACAATAGAGAACATGTATGTTGTTTGAGACATTCAATCCTGTTCTTAGTGCATTACTTGTTTATATATATATTGCATACGAAGTGCTGATTTGCAGGTTGGAGGGTTCCTCAGGGTCCGTTAGGTGCGGCCGGGAGGAGATATGTTGGTTACACAGTTTGAGGTCAGCCTTTGCTGACCCACGTTACTAATAATTTTTACGGGGCAAAGATCGCAAGCAGGAGCTAGCTCGCCGGCCAGAAAGGCCTAAGCCTCATGAAGTGTTACCTTTTTGTTGTAGCTCTACTTTTATGACATTGTATGTTTGATGACCATGTTGACCAGCTTGCATGCCGAGGTAGACTAGGAGTGCTTATGCACTTTTATGACTGATGTATTATTTGAGTTTGGACTCACTTTTGTTGTAAGGCCATAAAGCCATTTCGTTACTCTTGTAGGTGTGGATAACTTCTAGTCTTGCTTGTTGTTTCCGCTGTGTTGTGTTATGAGTTTTTAGATTGGGTAGCTATATCATCTTATAATACTGAAGCTGTGGCGTCTGTATGTTGTGGGGCCCCGGCCGGACCCATATTATACGGTCATTACAGGGGAGATGTTACACAAGCTACCCCTGGTGAAGCGGTTGTACCCAAGCTTCTCGAAGCAGCGTCGTCAAGATGACGATAATGACGAGCATAAGAAGAAGAAGTTTGCAAATGAGGGGGTTGAAACGCCCCTTCAGGCCAACAATGGTCCGTTGTCGGCCGACTGTTCCACAAGATCCACAACTACCTAAAAAATTCTGAATCAGATGGGTCTAGGTGATTATGTTGGGCAGCTCGCCACTGAAACCCCTCTCCTTATCATGCAAAAGATTGAACTTGTCAAGGACCTAAACGTGTCATATGCTTAGGAGCTGCCTACCAAGTACTTGAACATCTGGTGAGGTTTGAAAGAACATCCTCATGCTTACTTGGTCGCTTTTTTTAATGCATGACCTGACATTCTTCCCGCAGACCTCCTCCGCGGGTGCGTCGAGCTCCGGGATTGGTCTCTCTGTGCAAATCAACCTGGGGGGTGGGAAAGTGTGCCCTGGCGTGAGTGCCTAGTCGTCAAGTACTCCTGAGAGGTCGGTATCGCCGACTGATAACTCGCAGGTCCCTTTGACGAGCAACACAATGAGTAACCTTCCACCACCCCCTTCATTGCATACTGACTTTGTCCCCTCCTCGTTTGCCACACCGAGCATTCTTGCACAATAACCATCGCATGACAGGGGGAACGAGTGGTCTCTCCTGATCAGATTTCCTCCCTCCGGCGAGTCACGAGTTCTGGATCTTCACGGGAAGGCCCGTGTCGAGCCCTTCTTTAATCCCTCTCGACGACCGGGATCCTCGCATCTGCATCTCATGGACCTGGGCAGGATCATCATGGGGGCTTGTTTACAAGTTAACAAGGTTTTTCACGGCGGAACCTGTCTCCTCATCGAGCCCGCACACCTCGTCGAGAGTCTCCTCATCGGCGTGATGCGAGACCTCAAATCCCGCATCCTGGTACTTTCTTTCTTCTGGAATAAAATACACTCGGTCTACCTGGATTCTCACTAATTGGACAAGTTTTCTCACATGATGCATTTCTACTCCATGAGGCACACTGATCGACACCATCAGTATTATGCTTCACGAGTATCAAGAGAAGTTTGTGGTTACGGGTGAGGAGAGAAAGTCGAAATTTGACAAAATCTATCAAACCACACCGATTTTGAAACTGAACCGATCGACTCAGTATTAGTTTGAGCACGAGCTTTAGAAAATCAAGTCTATATTGATTCAATTTGATTTCCAATATGTGGAAATCGACTAAACAGAATTGAGTCGACTTGGAGTCCATGTAATTAAATTATCATTAGTTAATTAGCTAGTGGTCAGAAATTAGGATCACTATAAATAAGCAGGTTTTTAAGTCGTGGGATGTCTCTTCACCTAGAGGAGGTAAATATGTGATGTTGTCTTTTCTTTTAATTTTATACAAAATAACCAGAGTTATAATGACAAACACAGATCACACAGAAATTCACAACATAGACACATGAATCTATAGTAGTTTCCCGAGTTGGGTACATTCTTTCCCTCCTCTGCCCATCGAGTAGCACGCTAGATTCAACAAACTCCGCCAATTGCTCTGATCTGCAGATCCTACAAATCAGATACCGTGTCTCCTACCTCAGATCCATAAAGAATACTACATTAGATTTCTCACCCGGAACCTTATAACTCAGATTCTCTACAAGGAATCCCATCTCAAAAGCACTGATTGGTTTATTGCCACAGGTCGTAGTCGACCATACTGCTGAAGCTAGGAAAATTCATACTCTAAAATTCAGATCAAGACATCCTAAGGTTACTGATTCTCCGGTCCTACGGCACAATTCAAATGGCTATCGCGGGAGAGAGAAAACTATCTATAAGCACACCCCATGTGCTACAACAGAGAGGTCTTGCCACGTACCCGAAAATTTGGGAGAAACTTCCCATCCGCAACCAAAAGGCTGGACGAGATAATATGTAGGCATGGACTTAACAAGTATCCACTGGGGGGGACCTCAACCTCTTCCGACAGTCCATTCATAGTACCCCTGGTGGTCTATTTATAGAGAAATTTGGGGGGGGGGGGGTATAGGCGAGTATCCAACCTCTGTCAGCGAGGTCCAAGGGTCTACTCGCTCAAGCTCGCGAGGTACTCATCCATACTAGCCCAAACTCGCCTCTGCTCTCCCAATCTCGCCTCTGCTCGCCCAATCTCGTCTCTGCTTGCCCGATGATCTGCGAATAGTCATCTACTTTGGTATTTCTGATCTCGACGAATTGCGAGTTATTGACATACAACTCGGGTTCACTCCAGAACCCTACAGCTCAGATCTCAATGAGATCTTATAGTTAAATTAAGTTTTTGCAGATAAAACTTTTTATTGACTCTGCTTAATATATATTTGATCAAACAAAAGTCTTCTTGAAGTTTTGATGTTGAACAACTTCTTCTTGATCTTTATTCCGAGAAATGTTGATTTCTTCAACGAAAACTGCTTAGCACTGCTGAAGATCCTTCGGTTGCTTTTGAAAGATGAATTTGATTGAATATGAGCAACGATGAATCAATCAAGTTATTCTTGAGAATCAAAGATGTGTTCATCTCAATGTATTCTCAAACTTCGAGCTTTTTGAAGGTTCAGGCAGAGAAGTTTTTTCTTGATTTCTTAATCGATGGATTGATTTGGGTTTTCAGAGTATGCACCGATCCTTTTATAGGACTAATAGCTTTTCAACGATCAAATCTCAAACTACAGTTGTCAGGAATCTTTTTCCGCAGAGGACAAATATGATTGACCCTTTCCGCGGAGACATTTAATACAATAAACAAATTTCTGTGCAATTTGAATTTTCGCCTTCTCTGAAAATATCGACTTGATAGGCTTTGTTAAGTCAAATTGTTTTTGTCAAGCCAAATTAAACTTGTTCAGTCGAATTCCTCAATCAAATCTTCATCAGGCCAAATCTTCGATATCTGATCAAATTCACTTCTTATCCAGTCGAATAACATTTTCGAAATCATTCTTCTTGAATTTGTTTGACATTTAGTTGAATAGATTTTCCTTCCAGCAAATCTGTGAACATCTGATCGAATCCTTCTTTGGAACTTCTTTTAGTCAAATCCAGACTTAGAATAAATTTCCTTCTTATAAACAAATTCAAGGAATATAGTCGAAACACTAGATGCTTAATTTATCAATTCTGCCTTCAAGCAACTTCAGCTCAAATCGTATTGAAATATCTGCACGAATACTTTAAACATAAATCTAACCTTCGCAAACTTTGTATTCCTTTAACATCAAAAAGTGTTGTTGGAAATATTGTGCACATGATTCTTGATTTGAAGAAGCCCCCCAAAGACGACACTAAACACATCAAGTATTTGATGTATTTGCTATTTATTGATGTGCCAGGTACAAAAAAAATGCAGAACTAATGTAACATTAGACTTATAGTCATCCAAACCGTACTTTGTCATTGTAATCCCTCAAGATGAAAAACACATGTTGATCTATGTCTTAGGCTCTGTTTGGGGGGACTTATTTTCACCGGTCAAGCGGTTACGACCGCATGTATCGGACCCTAATTAAGGTCCGGTACATGCAGTCGTAACCGCTTGACCGGTGAAAATAAGTCCCCCCAAACGGAGCCTTAATCATATATTAAATTTGTCATTATACAAAAATCAAACTGAAGCCAAAGAAACTTGAATACAAAGATAAAGACGAGTTAAGTAAAATATCATTTAAATCATCTGGACGCTAAGAAAAAAATATTATTTACATTGTCTGGATTTTAAGTAAAATACCGACTATGTCTGTACGCTAAGAAGAAAATGTCGATTGCATTGACTAGATGCTAAGCAAAATGTGGACAATAACGACTAGATGGTAGAAGAGAATTATATCAGCCAAATAATAGTCATTAAATGTTTGAAAGACTGTATCGATCACATGCCAATTATATCGGCGAGAAGATTTATTTAACGACACGACAATTTTCTCTGAGTAGGATAGAGATACAACATCATTAACAAGAACATACTCCAACAAGAACATACTTGTTACAATATCAATATTAACAGGAACATACTCCAATGGACGGAGGAGCTGGCAGCATATGCGCTACACATCCTCTTTATTATTTTAGTAAAAATAGATGTGTAGATAAATAAAACATATTTTTGGGAATTGTTATGAGCACAGTAGTTTTGGCTATGCGTACCACATTTTCTTCTAATTTTTCGCACCTTTCAAAATACTTCTTGTACATGCATTTTTAGGAAAATTGTTCAACACGAAAGTTGTATTTGAGAGAATTTATTTTCACTGGTCAAGCGATTACGACCGCATGAATCAGACTAGAATTAAGATTCGGTTCATGCGATCGTAACCACTTGACCGGTAAAAATAAATTCGGCCAAAGAGAACATTCGTCTCCCGATCCGACCAGAAAAGTATCAAACAACTACCATAAAATTTAGTATAGGTACAATCTTATAAATATATATAAAAATTAAATGTATTGTTTTTTTATTTAAATTCTAAAGAAATAAAAATGGCCGGTGGCGGGGATCCGGATCCCATGGAGTTCCTGCGGGAACTCCAGGGGGTGAAGTTCCTGTTTTTGCGAATCGCTCAAGCGGAATCAAAAAAAAGATTAACATGAAAGTTGTAGATATCCCCGAGACGAATAACTTTCATGCTGAACATTTTTTGATTTGAAGTCGGTTTAGACTCCCGATTTGAGCCCCGAAAAAACTCACTCCGAAAAACTTTAATTTTGAAGTAAGTTTTTTCGGGGCTCAAATGAGAGATCTAAACAACTTTAAATCAAAAAAATTATCAAAACAGTTATCCGATCTACAACTTTAATCATTTTTTTTTATTCTATTCGAGTTATTCTCAAAACAGGAACTCTACCCCTGAAATTCCCGCAGTAATTCCATCGGATCCGGATCCCGCTGGATTGCTATCAGTGCATCGTCGTTGACTGCCATTGGACCTCCACATCCCACAAGAAGGAATCCGATGAGATCTCTTCTGCTGTTGCTACTTCTTTACTTGTCTCTCCAACGATCCCTTTCCTCACCATCTCCTGCTCCTACCGGAAAGAATCTCAGAGGAGCTTATGCCGTGGAGGACATTCTACGGCGGGCTGAGAGCCTGCGAGCTCCCCCTTCCGTGCAGGTGGCAGCGGCTCAAGGTGTTCTCCGCCGGTTGCTCCCCAACCACACTTCCAGTTTCCTTCTCAAGGTCACCCCCAAGGTAATGGAATTGATTATTTCGTTCTAGGTTAGTGAGAAATCAAATCATCGCAAAGCATTCTCTATTACTTTTTTAGATGTTCGTTGTTATTTGCGGGATTTATAACTGCTCCCATCTGTTCTAACAGGGGCTTTGCCAACGGTTCAGCTGCTTCCGTATTGATAATGTCGTCAACTTGAGTCCGAATGGCCCAGAAATAGTGTAAGCACCAATCTGGATATCTGTTCCTTACTCTTTCTTGCTGCTTCCTCTTTGTGATCGTAGTACATATAGATGCCAAACTTTGTTTGATTTCCAAATGTAATATTTAGAACTTTAAGTTGTTCAGATTAAGCATGCGAAATATGATTTTACCCTTTTTGCAGCTTATGGATCTCAAAATACTGCATAGAGATCCTTTACACTAGTGTTTAGCACAATATTTATTAACTGGAGTACTTCTGTAGTGTTTTATCTATTTTATTTAGGGAGGATTGTTTCTGATACCCAGGATTGAGGGGAGTACAGCTGTGGAAGTTTCATTTGGTCTTCACTGGTACTTGAAATACTTGTGTGGTGCTCATATTTCCTGGGATAAGACTGGTGGAGTTCAAGTGGCCACTGTTCCTTCACCTGGGTCATTACCACGCATAGAGGGTCAAGGATTGAAGATTGAACGTCCAGTTCCATGGAACTATTATCAAAATGTTGTTACCTCAAGTTGTAAGTGTGTAGTATTTCTTTCTCCACTTTTGATACTTAGCTTATCTGTTGTTACCTCAAGTTCCTTGTGCAGAAAAAAAGACAAATATGATGTACATTGTACAAAATTAGAGCTGTCTGTTATTATTTTTTAGCTAAGGTATTTGATCCTCACAAGTTGAGGGCCCTAGTTTAATCATGTACTTCAGGAGCGTGCTAAAGAAAAGATTTAAAGTAAATTGTTAAATGCCCCATAAATTTCCTACGTATGCCGGGCATGATATTGCATCTGGCTGTGGAATTATGGCAGTGTATTTAGACAGCACTTCAGCACGTGCTATGTATTTTAGCTTGAAGATCTTTTACCCCTCACATTACTAACTTTGAACCTGATTTATTTACATGTTCCAATAAAATGTAGGTATGCATGATTTGTACTATGTGAAGCTCAGAACTTGTATTGTGAATATTCACTTCAATCACTGATAAAATTATAATCAAATATCATTTTGTTGTAAGAAAGAAAATCACCTCGAATATTTACGAGGTGAATAAGGTGCTAAATGCAATCTTATGTTTTTTGTCATTGTTTTCTCCCCTCTCCATACCTACATCACCCTAACCACTTATGCCGCTAACACTCCATAGACACGTGATTCAAAATCAACTTAACCGTCAAGTAAGCACAACTTCGGTTCTGTAATGATGTGTCCAATGAAGACATATTTTCCTTGTCAAAGACATCATCATCACGAACAAAACAGTCCGGCTTTACGAATCATCACTTCCTTTCATCCATGTTGAGTGTTGTAGAGGTGTTAAACCTATAGTACTAAAGTCAACTTGAACAACTTTCATCATCATCGATTTTTTTATCCCAACTATATGATATTGATGACATGCTTGATTTTATTATCATCTTTTAGTTAAATTTTAGGAGGAAGACGGAATTAGTTTAAATTTGTATGCTTCATTCTATTCCACACATGAGTACAAATGCCAACAACCAAAATTACATAAAGAGTTCAACATTAAGAGAAATACAAGTAATAATCAAAATGTGGAAAATCAAAAATATGATACAGAAATATAAAATATATGAAAAGCATCGAACACGACGTCAATCCTCATCGAACTTCTTTCTCCTCTTAAATGGATGGCCCTACAAAGTGTCCGCAATAATTTGTTGTTGTTAATTTATGCATGAGCCCGGGCCTTTCTTAAACCAAAGCCAGACCGGCCCCCTTAAAGGTGTGGGGGGGGGGGGGGGGGCGGGGTGGGCTTGCTTGAGATTTCCAAGCCGGGCCCAGGCAGGCTGGGCTTGGCCCTGACCAGGCTGTCTCCAGCGAAAACGGGGTGGGCCAACTATACTAATATAGCCGAGCAGCGCCCGACTTTGTTTTTGTATAGCTGAGCATTGCCTGGCTATATGGGCACTGCCCAAATATTTCCGGCAGCACCTTGTATGACCGGGAACCTGGATGGGCTCAAGCCAAAAATAGAGGCTCCTTGTAAGGGCCACGGTTAGTCCCGGGCCTAACCGGACAGACTCGGGCTGGGCTTTCGGGCTCGAGCTTTATTTGCTCCTGTAACTTGTAGTGCTCATTTTATAGTTGATACTTCTTACCTCAGTTTCCTGGACCAATAAAGAAATCTAATCTAATTATCAAGCTAGCCAAGTTTAAGTACTTGAAAGTTTCATTGCTAATAATCTTGGTGATCAAATCTTGAGTTATCTGATAGACGATTACTTTGAAATTTTCATTTGACAATTAACATGGCATTTCTCATTGATTTACTATTTTTTCTTACCTTGTACTTCTGTCTCATGGAAGATAGTGTAATTTGTTCTTATTTCGCTCCTAGTTGCAAATCCATCATTCTTGTTGGAAGTCTTTATACTGTTTAGAAATGTGTCGTACTTATTTTCTGTGCAGATTCTTTTGTATGGTGGGATTGGAAAAGATGGGAAAAAGAGATAGATTGGATGGCTCTACAAGGAGTTAATTTACCTCTCGCTTTTACTGGGCAGGAGGCTATATGGCAGAAAGTTTTTAAGGTAACAAAACAAGTTGAATTCATTTATTTTGGAAGCATGCTGTAATCTCTTTTTCTTCTAGCTCTGACAATCTTAGGAGATCTATTATGTACCTTTTAAATTCTAAATTACTGAAAAATGTAAATATACATAGAAATTGATGTAGGGGTAGACTACGAGTGCACAAAACCTACGACCCTAGGTGATAGTGCAAGGGTGACACGCTAATCTGAACCTAAATGCAATGCAATCGTCGATATCTCGACAAATAAATTTGAGCAATGATAATTCTAACTCCACACAAATGGTTGAAATTGAAAACAGTTAGTTAATTTTGGCAATTTATAATGGCTTCCTCCGCTCGGAGGGCCAAAGCAAAGCGCGCGACGAATGTCTCCTCCTGCAAATTATTAGCAGACCGAAACAATTTTCCGAGCAAGAATCACATCGCATACATTTTTTCACCAATGAATATGTCAAATCAAATAATGCAATACCACAAAATAAACTCACAACGTAGCGGGCTGAACCGAGACATTGAAGAATTAGGGTCCGGATGTGTAGATCGGCGATCGGAGGTGGAACCGACGGCGTGAAATTGAGGGTGGTGGATGTCCTCGACGGCAAATGATGAGATCGAGTGAGAAAAGGGTAGATCCGGCCACGTACGAGTAGATCCGGGCCGGGGAGGGGTGTGTACAACCCCGTATCCCGTCGAGCGGGATCCTCCCCAAGTGGCGCGCTCGGGACATGTTATGAGCGGCAATGTGATGCCGCCCCGTTCGAAGACGTGCGGGTGCTCGTGCGTCCGTGCGAAGGTTTCATGTGCATAGTCTTTTAATATATATGAATTTATAAGTTTGGTGTTATAATATATTATATTATATATATTATATTATATATATTATATTATATGTATTAGAGGAGAGGGGATTGGACAAGGGGGCAGGCGGGTGGATGAAGAATAGAAGCAGGGGGATGGCCACCGGGTACACATCAATAAATAAAAAAACAAAAGAGAAAAGAAGGTGAGAGGGGGCGGAGGGGGACAAGAGCAGCAGGAAGAAAAATAAAAAAAGAAAAGGAGAGAGGATAAGAGGAGAGGGAAAGAGATCAGAAAAGAGGGATTTATTTTTTCCTCACTAGGGTTCGGTCAAGCAGGAACAACCGGCCGCCCGTCCCTCTCTCTCCCTCCAGCCGCCTGAAGCAGCGGCCCGATCCCGCCGCCCCTCTCTCTCGTCGGCAGGAGCAGTCACCCCGAGCCCCGCCCGCTCCCTCTCCCGTCGGCCTGGAGCAGCAAGGCCGACCCCGACCCTTCCTCTCTCCCATCGGCCTGGAGCAGCAAGGCCGACCCCCACCTGTCTCTCTCTCCCTCTCTTCGTCGCCGTCGCCTAGGGCAAAGCAAGGCCAGCCGGGAGCTCCTCTCCCGGCGCCGTCTACAGCGAGGCCGGCCGGGAGCTCCTCTCCCGGCGCCGCCTACAGCAAGGCCGGCCGGGAGCTCCTCTCCCGGCGCCGCCTACAGCAAGGCCGGCCGGGAGCTCCTCTCCCGACGCCGCCTACAGCAAGGCCGGCCGGGAGCTTCCCTCCCGGCGCCGCCTGGAGCTCGAGCCAGCCATCAAGAGAGAGATGGAGGTGATTTCTTCTCTCCCAACGGGGCTCGGTCAAAGAGGGCATGGGGATTTCATCCCCCAGGAGGGATCAAGATTACAACTAGAGCAAGGCTCGGCCTGGAGTGGAGATCGGCCACCGTCTCAACCACTCAGGACTAAGCTAGCCACGGGCTCCTCTCCCGGCACCGCCGCCAAACACGCGTCAAGGGTAACGGAATTTCTACTTGGGCAGGTGAAGCCCTTAGTTTCCATATTTGCATGGAAGCCCCTCTCCACCAACGGGTGGAGGAAGGGAGCTCTCCGACGGGTTGACGTGTACGTCCCCGCAATTAACTGTGTTAGCACCCGGAAGCGTGAGTACGGGTTTAGGCATGCTGTGTGAAGCCCATCCGAACGTGTGAGCCGGATTGGTGATGTTCTGGGGTTCCCGGAGAAGACTCCGAGGAAGTTGTATATTATCCATTTGCAGGGAATGCGCGCCACAGCCCCTCAAAAGAGGGGTGTGTGCAATATATTTTGGTCAGCTTGTGTTAGCCGGTGGTTGTTCAGCTGACAGTCGCTTGACGATACGTTGGCGTACAGGTGTTACAGTTTCAAGCGGGGAGTAGCGGGCTTAAGCCCAAGCTGGTGCCGACCCTCAAAGGCTTATTTTTTCTTATATTGCCGGCCTGCGTGCCGAAGTATGAAATTCATATTCCTGTAATATTCTTTTAATATCTGTGATGCTCTGTGTATGGATGGTTTGCTTCTTCTGTCTTGGGCGAGTGGTGTGCTCGTGAACCGCTCGCCCCGTGGGGGCCCCGAGGTATAGTTGCCGGGAAGCCCCTGATGACATGTTGACAGCTTTTTAGAATAGCGGGATTACGCTGTTCGTAACCCATTTTGGGCAGCGTGTCGTGGAATTGCTCGGCGAGTTTGCGCCATCAGTAGGGCGGGTGAGGAGCATTTTGTGTAGACCCAAGGAGACACATCTGGATAGGAGAGAGTTTGTCTTGAGACCCTCCTTAGATGTTCCGGTCGGCCGAGAGTGCCCTCCGAAGGTGTCTTAGCTCAGCCTTTGGCTTGGGAGGGGAAGAGTTTGTTAGTCTTTCGGGTATGCGGTTGGTCCTCCACGCTGAGACCTTGGGTCTGTCCCTTGTGTTCCTAATCTTGTGCCTAGATCGTTCGCTTGAGGGTAGTAGGTGCGCGGTCACCCCTCTTTTTGGACCCCGAACTCCACAGAAGTCATTTTTGGCTTCAACAGGGTGGATCCGCTATTTAGGGTTGGATCCGGGCAAAAATGGAAAATACGAGTGATGGAAATAACAGATCAGGGCTGAAATTCTCAGATCTGAATGGATCTAGAGAATTAAGGTGATTTGGAGGTGGTTCCACAAAGGGGGTGATGATGGAGGGGTCGGCCGGGCTTAGGGTGGCTAAATGGTGGCCGGGTTTTGAGGAGGTCCAGCCGGCGGTCGGGCTGGAGGAGGGAGGAAGGGATGGTGGTCGGCGGGCTGGATGGGCGAGGCGTTGAAGGGGAGGAGGCCGGCGGTGGGCTGGTGGCTGCACAGCGGGAGGGCGGCCTGGCTGCTTGCATGAAATATTCGGCATGGCTGTTTAGGGTGCTGTTTTGGGTGGCTGTAGCAGTGGGAACGAGGGTTCGAGGGGTGGAAAATGAATGCAAGGGTAGGGGGTACCTTGGGCGGAAGAACGAGCACCTAGGAGTTGTCAACTAGGGTTCCACGACGTCGACACCTTGGAGGGATCGCTGGAATTCGGGAATGAAGTTCTCCAAATTCTGCAATGGCCTCATTTTAGCCCCTACACATCTATTTATAAGAAAAGAACAACTAGGGCATCCCAATCAACAACTATGATTGACCAGTGGGAGAGACCGCCAAAATACATGAATAATGAACCAAAAATAATAAACTAATATATGAATTTGACTCGCGACGACATTCCGGACGCAACCGCGGAGTCTGATCGTCGATCGAGCACGCCATATATGGTAAGTCGCCAAATCAGTCCCGAGTGGGCCCAAAGCTCGTGCTCGTCTCTGCTGTGCATTAATCTCCCCGGCTTGAAAGAATTCATCTCCCGATGAATTGAGATCGTAATTATCTCGATGAATGTCAGATATAACTCGAAGAGGTCCGTCGGGAGTCGTCCAAGTGTCGTCGACGGAAGAGTGTCCCCGCCCACCAAGGCACCAACTCCCCCTGACTGAAAAGTTGTCATCTCCGGTGAATGGAGACGGTCGTGCTGAAGTCAAAGTTCAGGGGTGAATCGATCAAGCTCTGCTGCAGCCTGCAAGTATCCAAGCGTCAACTGCGTCAGGGTGATCCCGCCAATGTACAAAGTAGTGACATTGCGACCCATCTGAGGTAGGAACAAGCTGGTGGAATCCGAACTCTGTGATGATCTCATCGCTCATCTCTCGAGTGGTGGATCCCGGTGCGATTGGTGGTGCCGGTGGTGAAACCAAAGAAGACGAGTTTCCAGGTGAAGGCCTCTTATCTAGGAGGTCTGGGGATCGAGCCCCGGCCTCAACAACCTGCCGCATGGTGGTGACTCCATGACGGAGAGCTGGTTGGGGTTTACGGGCCACGACCCTGATGAAAGCCGCCCGGTGCTGACTCCAGGTGGGCCCCTTGGTGAGACTCCAGGGTGGCGGGCAGGTGTGACGCCTGTCCCCGCATCAGAAATGCTCTCAAGCTACCACCTCCTGATATTAGTTTTTATGCCAAACATGCTTGTTGCACTCATTTACCTATATCCCCTTGCAAGGTTTACCTCCTTTAAACTCATTCACCCTGAAGATTGACATGCAAAAGCTTCGTGTTGATAATTTAACAGTTAATCACAAATTTTTTGATGCAGTGGAGGGACGACTCGCAATGGACACTCTAAATGCAACCCTATTTGTGACAAAAATGATGAATATGCAAGAGCAGGTCCGCACGAACAATTGTAGCAGTAATTAATTAATATAAAAGTCTAACAGAGGCACAAACAATCAAAATTTTAATTTAAGAGAGCAAGCGTTATTCAACAAACAATCAAGGAACAAATACTTTAAGCAAACACAGAATGTTTCCCGCAAATCACGCGACAACCTTTACTTATGACGAATAGAACCAATATCCACATAAAATATAGTGCCAAGTACAAACGTTAGAAAATAGTAACTCCAAACAATAACTTATACGTGCAGGTGGCGGAGGGGTGGAGAACAAAGGTGGTCCACTCGCTAAAGGCTCAGTCTGGAGTGACTGTTGTCTGGACAGCAGCGGAAAAGGGCTCCGGAAGGGGCTCTGGAAGGAATAGGTGCTGACTTGGGTTGAATAGAGGTAAGGGGTCGAGCAGGGGAAGTGGTGAGGTGCATTGCGTCTGAGGGAAGGGGAAGTGGTGAGGTGCATTGTGTCTGAGGGAAGGGGAAGGGCGATGGTTTGAGAGTGATTTGGGAGGAGGGATTGGCTGCACCGTGGGTTTCGATCAAGAGAATAACCGATCGGGAGTGAGAAAATAGTTTAGGTTGTGGCTAGAGGAGGAGAAGTAGGGCGAGGCGGGGGAGGCCTTGGGGGAAGGAAGGAGAAGAGGGTAGACGACTGACGGAAGGCAGGGAAAACAAAGAATGGCGGAGGCAACACGATCCGGCGGGGTCGATGGGCGTGGAACCGGCTATGACTGAGCGGCGAGGGAAAAAGGGCGGCGGTAGGGATTCATGAAGAGGGCGTGGAGGGACGCAGGCTGCTGGGGAAGGGGGCGGTTATCCGGAATCGCTCCAGGATGGACTTGGCGTCGCACCAAGGACCGACGGTTTCAAAAACTGTTCCAAAACTCTAGATCCCCCAACCGCACCCTGCACATGTGAATTTATAACCAAAAATAAACTAGGGCATCCTAATCGGATGGCTCACAATGTGCAAGCCGATCAGACACTACAAATGACTCAAAATAAAATAAAACAAAACATCTCATAAACGCGAGCCGACCGTCCGGGCATATCCGTGGACTCAGATTGCCCGAACCGTAGTAGTTCATTGTCTCCTGCGGGAATAGACTTGAACGGGCCGATGATCTCCATCAATTTTCCTCTCACCACCTTTGCCTTTTAGAAAGATCTTTCAGGAAACTGAGTACTAATGTATGGTTCACCTAGCATGACAATCTGATGCAGCACGAGTCAACATGTGATCGAGGGCGAACACCCTAACCCTAAGTGTATGTGAGCAACCATGGATAAATGTTGTGCGCATAAGACCAACTCTGAAATGACATGTATGCATACATGCAATCCATTAGAGTGTTTGTGTAACATAAGTACTGATGCAAAGACCAATCTGATTGGAATTGACAATAATTAATTGATTAGAATAAAACGTAGTTTGCGCACAAACGATTACAAGATAGTTGGATTGGAAAATCAGATTTTAATCCACAACAATTGAGTTACAAATAATTTAAGCGCACGTCGAATAAGCCTGCAAATCACGTGGTTTCACAATAATAAAAGGATATGATCTTATATCCAACAAAACATAGTTCGAGTACACAATATTAGGAAATAAACAAACTCCAGACTAAAGATTTAAGCGTGCTTGTGGCGGCGGGGTTAGGGAAGGCGAACTGGATGCGTCAATGTTGATGGGTGGCTCCATAAGTGGACTGCGGTGGCTGGACAGGGATGGGTGTGGATCTGGAAGATTTAAAGTTAACTAGGGGGCTGCAGGTAGTAGGTGTTGGACAGGGGTTACTGTTTGGCCGGGTGGGGCTGGAGGTTTTGTGGGAGGTGGCAGATAGGTTGGGGAGGGTGGCCGGGCTAGTGCATGAAGGGATCTGTTTGTGGAAGGTTGGGGCCGGGCTGAAGGTTGAGGCAAGGGGAGTCGGCGAGCTGGCTGGAGTGTCGTCGGGGTTGGGAAATCTGGAGGTGGGCGGCGAGATGGTAGGGGAAACGACTGGGAAAGGCCGGAAGGGCAAGGTAGAAGGCTAGGCGTGGTTGACTGGGGTAGGAGAAGGTGGAAAGGTTGCGACCTGGCTGTAGGATGCCTGACGAGGTCAGAGAAGAGGAAGGGAGGCAACAACGTGGCTGTAGGATGCTCGGCGGGAGGTGGCTGAAGGCAAAAATGGCGCACGAGGGGGAACCGCCGCTCGGAGTGCACCGAGGAAGACCGATGGCTGCAAGAAGAAAACCCACGATACCCTAAACCGACCCCTGCATGCATATAAATTAGAGAAAAAACCCATAAATGACTCAGGGCACTCGAATCGGACGGCTCATATCGTCCCAGCCGATCGGGTGTCAAGTACGACTCAAAATACATAAAATAATATATCAAAAAGTCTCAGAACGATCGTTCAGACACATCTGCGAACCAGTGGCGGACCCAGGATTTTTTTCAAACCCGGGCACTAATACAAAAATAATATAAATGAAAATTTTTTATTACAAATGACAAAAAATTTCATTATATAAGAGCAACAAGTAGAAATATTACATAACATAAATATGAAAAACATGTAATATTGAGGTTCCCAAAAGAACTTACATATTATAGAGCAACTTTTCGCGGACCGATCTGCGTCGTGGTGCCTTCCGGAGTGCGGTTTCGGGTGGTTTGAGGCAAGTGATGATCTTGCTATTTTCCTCTTTGCTACGCCTCTTCTTAGTGGCGAAACTAGAATTTTTTTTTGACTCGGGCACAAAATTAAAGTAAACATTTGTTTTGAATTTTTAATACTCAATTTATGAAAAAAAATTTTGTGTAATGATTATAGAATAAAAATTAATTGCAAAGAAAAAATAAATAATTGAAAAGTAAAAAATATATGCACAGAAAATTTTTTTTGCTATGAATCAAGATTTAATATTCATAGGTGGCAGAAAATAAGGTGAAAATAACTTCTTATAATTGTTTAAATTAAAATATACATTACTCCTATAAAAAAGTTCATAGTTAATCAGCTATAGCTGCATTGCTGAAAAGTTCATAGTTAATCAGCTATAGCTGCATGGCTGATATGACTGACAATGACAAGAGAAGTTGCTTGGATAGATGGACATAGCTCCCCTTCGTAGGAGCTTGTGTTTCTTTTTGTCTTTTTTTAATTAAAAAATATTAAATCACATAGCAAAAAAAACCTACATTTGGTAGACTACAGGCTATGCTTTATTTTTTCTCTAAAATTTGACCCGGGCACTTGCCCGGGAGTGCCGCTACTTGGGTTCGCCCCTGCTGCGAACTCAGATTGCCCGAACGAGGAACAGATCACGAAGATCTCCATCAATCTCCTTAGCTTGAAAGCACTCATCTCCGGTGAGTGAAGATGAACATGCTCTCGATGTAGCCATGGGATAAGCCAAGCAAACTCCTTTGGGAAATTCCAAGCAACATCTAAACAGAGGTAACAACTCTAGTGGACAAGATATCGTAGTGTATCTCGCCCGCCCATGACGGTGAAGTCATATGCTCCTATTAAAAGTAAGTCTTCAGTGACAGCTGGTAGCTCTGAATAAGATGTATCTCCGTCAGAAAGCTGAAGTGATGAAACTGACGCAATCGTTGGTGGTGCAAAGTGGTCCCCAAGGTGAGACTCCATAGGCTGAGAATGGGAGTGGTCAGGATGAGGCTGGGGCGAGGTGGCAGGCAATAACGGAAGTTGTGACTCACACATGAGTGGGAGGAAAAGGTCCACGTGCACACGCTCGTCATAGTATGGCGTCGAGTTCCCAATACTGAATACTCGGTCTATCCCCACACTTTGAAGGATGTCAAACTCATGCATTTATACCCATCCATCCCATGAATGTATAAGGACTCACTCGACAAACGCTTACATTTCTTGCTGCTCCGTGCAGGAACCACTCAAGTCGTATGTGAATCATTACCTGCTCTCCAATTTCAAAAATCTGGTCTCTCATGTACTGAATTGCTTGAATCTTATAAAAATCATTATTTATTGCAATTTTATACCGGACAAATGCAAACAATTCATGCAAATGATGTAAGACATGCAATGAACATGAATCAAGAAGCGTCGAATTGTCAAACACAACAAATAAATGAACATGCAAGTGATGAACCCAAAAGATGACATGCTCACATGAATTATGCATGATAAACACGACAGACGCGGTACACGGATAAACAAGCTACATGTGGCGAAGGTTCCAATGAGAGGCTTATCAGGAGGTTCGTCGGGAGGAGTGTAATAACACTCAATGAGTGTGCGATGAGTGTCAGAATGATCGTTAGAGACACCAACATTCCAATAAGAACCCATATGATTCCTAATATCTCTCAAGGAACGTGACGCATCAGACGGCTCCCTAGGAGGTTCGTATAAAGATTCGTCGCGAAGGCTACGGTCACCTAAGGGAATAACAAAGACATCATTAATAGGGTGCGACACTCGAGTGTAGTGAGTTCCGGTAATAAGAAAGGACTCATCTGGTGGGTCAGCAAGCGACATGTCTAAGAACTCATCATGAGTGCGGTGGATCATATGCTCAATTCTCAGTACATCGGAAGGATGCTCAAGTGTACCTAAGAAAAGCCATACATACTCAATGTTACACTCAGGACCTGCTCTCCAATGCAAAATAAGCGACGAGAATCAGAGAGATGTCAATAAGTCAACGCTCACAAATGTCTCGCACATCGGGAGGTCAATCTCACAGGGAAGTGATGATTCATCAGAAGGCTTGTTAGGGGGATCATTAAAGAACCATCCTCTAAATGAATAATACTAATAAGGGTAGTGTCCCCCAAAGCGGGTGAGACACCCACTATGATTTCGACACTAGGCTCGAGGCTCTCGATCATGACATGACTTGTAAAAAGGCTAAGGAGAGAGTGAGAAGAAGTTAGCCGACAAGGTGTCAAGAAAGGGGTCTATAACCGAGGGGGTAACGAGACCACCATAAGGTATAGAAGATGGATAGACCATCACAGTGTCACTGGGTCGCTCGCCCTCACTCTCGTGACCAAACTCGCTAGACATGCTAGTGACGCTCTCCACCTATAATGCAAGGCCAGGGTCAGACTCTGCTTCTAAATTGCGTGGGCACAGAGGCTCATCAAGAGGAGAAATACCAAAATCAGATGGCGAATCGCTCATGTCTATGGAAATAATACACGCATCAATGGTTTGTTTAAACTCCTGATGTGTCACTCTATAGGTTTCCCCTAAGGCAGATTTCAAGCGATCCATTTGAGCATGTACAAAATCAAAAAGATCATGAACCAATCGCTAGAATTCGGCTTCAGGTACCTCTGTTGGTGGAACACTAGGGTGATCCAGACGTGTGAAGTTATCCACATATTGATGACCTCTATAGGGATTCAGATAATCATCAAAATGCTCATCCCTAATAGACTCACGACGTGTCAGAGGGTGAATGTAATCCCAATGAGCGCGTGGCGATGGGCGAGAGAGGGTGATCATCAGAATAGTATGGAGATTTCTCCGGAGCGACTCTATGAAGATACTCAGCTCTACCAACATCAAGTCGTGGTGTGGTGTAGTGACGGTAACGTGAAGTTCTAGAATCATAGTGATCGTCTCTAGCCAATCGTGATGAATGGTCGACACAATATCGTGAAGGAGCGGAATGCGAATAAGGATGAACGTCGTAATGATATGTCACATATAGACTCCATTACTGCGTATATAAATGTGGCACAAACCGAACCTGGCTTTGATATCAAAATTGATGCAGCACGAGTCGAGGTGATCGAGGGCGAACACCCTATCCCTAGGTGTATGCGAGCAACCACGAATAAATGTTGTGCGCCTAAGACGAACTCTGAAATGACACGTATGCATACATGCAATCCATTAGAGTGTTTGTGTAACACAAGTATTGATGCAAAGAACAATCCGATTTGAATTGACAATAATTAGTTGATTAGAATAAAACGCGGTTTGCGCACAAACGATTACAAGATAGTTGGATTGGAAAATCAGTTTTTAATCCACAGCAATTGAGTTGCAAATAATTTAAACATGCGCCAAATAGGCCTGCAAATCACGTGGTTTCTCAATGATAAAAACATATGATCTCATATCCAACAAAACATTGTTCGAGTACACAATATTAGGAAATAAACAAACTCCAGACTAAAGACTTATGTGTGCTAGTGGAAGCGGGGTTAGAGGAAGGCGAACCGGTTACAACAACGTCGATGGGTGGCTCCACAAGTGGACTGTGGTGGCTGGACATGGATGGGTGTGGATCTGGAGGATTTAAAGTTAACTGGGGGGCTGTGGGTAGTAGGTACTGGACGGGGGTTGCTGTATGAACGGGTGGGGCGGGAGGTTTTGTGGGAGGTGGCGGCTGGGTTGGGGAGGTTGCCCGGGATGGGGAATGAAGGGATTTGTTGGTGGAAGGTTGGGGCCGGGCTGGAGGTTGAGGCAAGGGGTGTTGGCGGGCTGGTTGGAGTTTTGTAGGGGCTGGGAAATCTAGAGGCGGGTGGCGAGATGGCAGGGGAACAACTTGGAGAGGCCGAGAGGGCAAGGGGGAAGGCTAGGCGTGGTCGACCGGGGTAGGAGAAGGTTGAGACCTGGCTGTAGGAGGCCTGACGGGGTCAGAGAAGAGGAAGGGAGGCGGCGGCGTGGCTGTACGATGCTCGGCGGGTGGTGGCTGAAGGCATAAATGGCGCACGAGGGAGAAGCGCCGCTCGGAGTTCACCGAGGAAGACCGACAGCTGCAAGAAACAAACACACGATACCCTAAACTGACCCCTGCATGCGTATAAGGCTCTGTTTGGGGGGGGGGACTTATTTTCACCGGTCAAGCGGTTACGACCGCATGAACCGGATCTTAATTAAGGTCCGGTTCATGCGGTCGTAACCGCTTGACCGGTGAAAATAAGTCCCCCCAAACAGAGCCTAAATAAGAGAAAACCCATAAATGATTTAGGACACCCGAATTGGACGGCTCATATCGTCCGAGCCGATCGGGCGTCAAGTACAAGTACAATTAAAAATACATAAAATAATATATCAAAAAGATTCGTAACGATCGTTCGGACACATCTGCGGACTCAGATTGCCCGAACAAGGAACAGATCACGGCGATCCATCTTGTTTGATTGTGGTTATCTGCAAGTGAAAGATTTATTTACATTTCTCTTATTCTGACAATTCTTGTTTGATTAATAAGTGACCCATCTTATTCTAGGTGATTCTAGCTTATCACTTGTTTGTTAATTTATATTTATGATAAAAATGAGACAAATATATGATGACTGTATTATTTGAAACTCTGATGATTATAACCATATATGGTATTGACTGTTTATAGACTCTCATATTATTATAACTGATTTCATTTTTTTAATCCTACGGATCACTTGTTTAGAAATGTCTTTGTTCTCAGAGGGAGCAATGGGCTGCTGACTATGATTTGCGTGTTACTTTTTATTCAGATTTTGAAGTGTTTTATCTTTCAGTTTGTTTTATTTGTTTGCTGATAATGTTCTATTTCAGAATTTCAATGTCGAGAATAAAGATCTTGGTAGTTTTTTTGGTGGACCAGCCTTTCTTGCATGGGCTCGAATGGGCAACTTACATGGGTAAGTGATTCTCTCTTAAAAAATGACAATTGACAATTCAGTGTCCTGGAAAATTATGGTATCTTTTAATATGTTGAAAAGTATTTTCCAAAATCCATCTGAAAGAAACTAACATTCTAACATAAATAGAAATAAAGGAAGTTGTTCATTTTTTCTGTGAGTAGGTGGGGTGGACCACTTTCCCAAAATTGGTTGGACCAGCAACTGAGCCTCCAAAAGCTTATACTTCCTCGTATGATTGAACTTGGGATGACTCCTGGTATATTTTGCTCTCCTTTTTCTTTGGATGACTCAAATTATATTCATAAATCATTTTTTAATAACGATAAAGCATTCTCGCATGGGCTTTGCCTGTGCTCGCCTACTCTCGTGCGCATGGGCTTCGCTCGCGCACGATGATACCTTCTCAGCTCGCAGTCTCTCGAAGTGCAATACTCCGATTTTTATTCATTCCTCTATTGCGCTCGAGGGGACTGCGAGTGGTGGGACTATCATCGTGCATTGACGAATCCCTTGCGCTTGAGAGTAGGCAAGCATGGGGGAAGCCAGTGTGAGAATGCTTGTATAAAGTAATGAGAATTGCATAGCATTTTATGCTTTAATGATCCATTCATTAGATATTTCAAAATAAAAAAATAGATTCAATGTTGGTGGGGAAGTTAAAAATAATAATAATAAGTTAATGTATGAGAATTCATGATTATCATAAAATATGGATAGAAAGAGTTATATTTTAAGTAGTATGCTGAAAACTTAATAAAGTCCCTGAATTTGCATAATTAAAAATATTTATAGATTTTTGTCGTTCAAACAATTTCTCTCGTATTTGTAGAACTATACTTCCTTGAAGCTTTAAAATTCCATGCCCAACTCAAATGTCCACTCTGCCGCCTCCCTCTCCTCTCCTCTGCTCTTCCTCTCTCCCTCCCTCTCTCCCACTCCCCCTTCATTGTCATTTTGCCAGCTGGAGCGTCTCCCTCCCACTCCCACTCTCCCCTTCTCTCTCCTTCTCTTCCTACCTCTCGGCAACAGATGGAGGTCAGCCTCTTTGGCCTGCTCTGCCGCCTCTTGTTTCCACTACTTGGAGCTCTTCCATCTCCCGAGCTTCTTTGTCTCTCTCGCTGTAAAGTTCAACTCCAGTGCCCACGGCCAGCTAAAGCCGCCACCCACCAGTATTGATGTGGACTCTAACTGCACCCTCACATTATCTCACTTTCCCCTCATCTATCCCGCTCTCTTTTTCTTCCTATCTCTCTGGCAACTCATCGCTCCTTACCTATCCCTCCCTCGGCAGTTATAGCTGCAACAACTCAATGCCGGCCTGCTCCGTCGTTTTTTGCCATCTACTGCCGCAGGCATCATCTTGGGTGTTATCCTTCCTCTCCCTATCTTAACATAGATAAAAAGTAGGAGGCTAAAACAGTAACTTTGCTAAAAGGTACTATGGTAGACCTAAACAATTTGCATTTCTGTAGTAATAGATTGACATTATTGTTTCTCTTTGTTTTTTGGTTTCAAATTAAAGGAGTTAGTAGGGTCTTTGAAGTCTGCATGTTTCATAATCCCTGTTCCAATACACAATAAATTTTTTCTATAATTATTGAAGGGGAGCATTGGCGCACCGGTTGAGGTGTTGCTGCGTGACCTTGAGGTCACATGTTCGAGTCCTGAAAGCAACCTCTTGCAAAAATGCACGGTAAGGTTTACCTACATTTCACCCTCGTGGTGTGACCCTTCCCCCTCGCTACGCGGGGATGCCTTTGTGCTCCGGGCTGTCCTTTATTTATTGAAAGTTCAAAAAAACCACACATGCAAACACATGTGAATATCTGCAAGTATATTTGTATAAGAACCCGCGCTGCTGCATCTCTATTTCTCTTGAAAACATAATACACGACGTAGAGTGGTTCCGAAGATATAAAATTGCAAAATTCAGCATAAAGTATCATCAAATGGCTTATAGTGCAGAAAAAAGCATTATTATTATGCCTCTCAATGTTTGTCTTCATGCTTGTGAGACAGATGACATGTGAGATCTTATCATATCATTTTGTGGTCTATCTTTCTTGGGATAGATATAGTTATTTATCCATCTCTTACTCAAAAATATTCTTCTGGATATGCTTATGTTGTGTTATGTGCTTGCATTCTCAGTTCAATGAGTCTTTATCTTCTTGCATTCATGTGAAGATATTAGCATCTCACTTCCTCTTGATTCTAGAGAAAACATGTTATCATGCATCACTCTATTTTCTTCTAATATTGTCTTATCACCAATATATTTAAGGCTCTATTGCTAAAATGGTGAAAGAAGACCTTCTTGCTTTATAGTTGGGATTTGAATATTATGACATGTGCCAACTTTTTCAGTGTTGCCGGCATTCTCTGGAAATGTTCCTGCAATATTCAGAAAGATGTTTTCTACTGCTAACATAACTAAATTGAGCAATTGGTATGCTTTGATTGGTTTTCATAATTAATTATTGCCGATGGAAACACATGTTTATAATCTTAATATTGCTTTTATATGTTCTATTTAGTTATTCTTGTACAGATTCTACCTTCTAACCTACTTCATATTTTATTCTCTAATGATAGATTTGTTGAGAATTTGTGCGTTCTTTTTTACCTTTATCCTTTTTTTAATAGAAGGTTATGACACTTGATTGTACTACTAGGGTTAGATCCCAATATATGATCACCCACTTTATGTTATAGACTTCAAATTTTTTTTTTTTAATTTTTTTGTGTTACTGCTCGTGTATATTTTAGGCATGTGAGTACTTTATCCTCATGGATCCCCGGATGGTTAAGATAGAATATTTTTACAAAAATCTGAAATTACCTTCAAATGCTGCTCTTAAAATTCAGCCTACTTTCAACCCTATTCTGCACAAAATAGTCCTAGACATGCTACGCAGCTGCCAAAATCAGTAGATCAGAATCCTCCTCTAATAATTGATTGAATTGAACCAAGAACTAACACAACCAAATTAGCTCTAAACTCATGGAATAAATCTAGGATAAGCCATACTTTATCATTCAACTTCAAATAGAAAGTTGTATATCATCGACCAATTGGTACAAAACTTAAATAAAAAGAGAGAGGAAAGTCACAGAATGGAAAGTAAGAAAAATACAGCAAAGTACTGCTATACAACCTAGTTTAAGTGGACTTTTCCAACACAAGCTTGGAGCGTATAGGTCATATGCACCCAGCTTGGACAAGAGTCACTGGTAGAACATGGTACTTGATTTTCATGTGAGGATGTGCGGCAACTTGATCAGTTCCTGGAACATACTTCCAAGTAATTGAACCTGTGACAGTCAACTTCGATAACACCGGATTCTTTGCGACGGCTTGACTATCACAAAATATTCGAACAGCAGAGGAGGGAAACTCCCAGGTCAGTTGGAAGGAGAAAGCCATATAAAGGTGGAGAAGTTCTGAGACAACCGAGGCCATCGATCGGTATTCAGCTTCTGCATACCACAGCTCCTTACTCTATCCACGTATATATGGGCTAGATGACCACCAAAATAAGTACAGGAACCCACTACCTCCGATCGTCCACCCGCATAATCAGAATAGCCAATAATACGTGGACTTGCAGAGTCTTTCCAGCCCTTGACCGGAGCTCCCTTAAATCGGTATCGAAGAAATATGTATCATTCGTTCAATTTGGAGTATGAGAAGTCATGCATGTAAACCGACTGACAACCTGCAAACCTTGTGACGGTTAGCAGACTTGCCCACAAGGCGTCGATAGTATTCCGGAGTTCGGAACAAAAGCAGTAACAAATCGTTTCTTTTATCCGAAGCATGAACACATAGTTTGATAAAATGATCTTGTCAACTTCCAAATTCGGGGTACAATGCTTGGCTTGCAACCAGACTGACCAGCATCTTTGTAGAAGATACTATGAGACAGTACTTTCGTTGGTTCAAGAGCATTCCTATACCCGTCCTATCTCGAGACCATAGGAAGTCAACCACGAAGTTTCCTTCACATACGGTCTTTGGGAGTCATGACACAATATTCAACCTTTGTGCTCAGATCTGACCTTTGACATCTTGAATCCCCTTCTGAGCTCATCTGAGAAGGATGTCATCAAATTACCTCCATAAACCAACAGACAGGACGGTAGCCGAGTGGCCCGGTGTACAATCTGCAGAACTCCGAGTGAAGACTTTCTATCCATGTCCCGAACTTCACCTTGCTAAACTTGTCAAACCACGCCCGAGTGGGACTGTTTGAGACCATAAAGTGGTTGACTTTTGAGAAGACATACCCGAGACTCCCCCGTGGTCTCAAACCCGGGCAGGATGTATTTCCTGAAGGTATTTCAAAAAGGCATATCGAGCTGATCCAGTGGCTTGGTGACCGCGACGGAGCTCTTGGAGTATGCATGTGTTTGCCCAAAATCCCTACATCGAATGTGATATCAGGATGTGTGTGTAACAAATATGTAAGTTTTCCGGCTAATCTCTGATAGCTAGTCAAGTCAACCATGTTACCATCTCTATTGTTAGAATACAGCCCATGTATTAGGCCCCCTTTCATGTTTTGGAGCCCGTTCTCTCCTCTTTAGGAGGTCCCACATCCCATAGGATTTGTTTCCTCTCTTTCTCTCCTATATATTTGTATACTCTCTTTGTATTTACATACTCAATCAATATACACAAGTTCAGGCTCTCTACATGGTATCAGAGGGAGGTGCTACGACCCTCGCGGTGCAGCCCTGTCTAAGCACCCCAAACACTCTCGCGGTCTTCCTCCACAGGCGGGTTGTTGGTGGCCTCCCTTTGATGAGGTTCGATAGTCCCCGCGCTTCCCAGGAGGTCACTGTACTACTCCAGCCCCTTTAACTATGCTTTCAACTCTCATCACCAATTCTAACCGGTTCCGGCCGGGGCCCCACGCCATATATCACAGACTCTTGTGGGAATCAACCTCTACTATCCTTAACTCATTCCATTCTAGCGCAGCATTTTTATGTTAGCATGAACTTGTCCGAGATCTGCAACACCAGGAATGTATACAACCCACACACCCTGGCATGGCCTTGGTTCCTCTCTTCGTACATCGGCACGCAGGCCGGCAACACATCTCTTCGCATGGCCTTCACCTCAGCAAGGCGCGTATTCATTTTAAGCCGCAACACCTGTTCCATATCCAAGCCAACACAGCTGGTCAGCATCTGACCCATGACCGTAGTGGTTCCTTCCCCTGTACGTGCTAGCATCTATCATCTATCATCCATCATCCCGGCGCTAGCACATTTCACAGCTCCGACGTTCCGTGCACTCAGGGCACCTTCTTGGCGTACGCCACCAGTCATACACCGCCGATTCGAGGTTTTAACTTGTTGGTCCGGCTCTAGTCCATCAGTCTCGCTGGTCCCGCCCGGCCTGCATCCGAATCGACCCGTGGTGTTGCCTTTATCCAAGCTCCCCAGGCAATGTCTTCGACCCCCCTCCTATCCGATCTATGTGGTGCAGGCCGGGTTTAACTCGGCTCCCCAAGCATTGCCACCAATCGACCCCTACCTGATCAACCCACCGTGGTGTAACCTCACGAGCTCCCCAGGCGTGCTACTTGATCACATAACCAGGAGCGCCAAAGCCTCCTCACAAACAGCATCTCCATTTCATCACAAGAGAAAACCATTTGCATCTCATTGGAGTCTTCTCCGGTTTACTCATCAGACTAAGATGGCTTCACACAACATGCCTATGCCGTACTCCACTCTAGATGCAGACTCTCACTTCTATCCACCTCTTGGTGGAGGATTCGTGCATAAAAGAAGGACTTCGATGTCCAAGAAGGAGATCGTTACCCTTGAAGACCGCTTCGGCGCCATGAAGTAGCCGGATGGACACCGCCTCGGCTTCGCCTTGAGCTCTCGGATCTTCGCTCCGCACTAGCTCCTACAGCAGCTGGTAGACTCCTCCCTTCCCTCTTGCAGCCTTTCTTCCTCCCTTGCTTAGAAATGACAATCCCCTTTTTCTCGGCCTTCTGACCTGGACAGAGCCCAGCCACCAGGAAGAGCTGGCTCAGATTTGGCCAGAAAAGCTGGCCTGACACGCCCTGTGACACGCCCGTGTCACAGGCTGTGTCCCTCTAAGCAGCCAACCGACTCAGGCCATGGGACACGCCCGTGTTCGCCGTGTCCCTGCCCTCCACGCTGTCTGAGGCCGTCCTCAACGATCCCCAACCCTTCACACGGCCTGACACACGCCCGTGTTTCTGGCCGCTCACACCCGTGTCCCGCCACGCCCTAGCTCACGTCGAGCTTCGACGACCACTGGCCCTGTGGCCCGTGTCACAGGCCGTGTCCTTCGACACTCGACACTCGACGGTCGAGCTTCGTCGACAGCAAGATCGTCGACACGGCCCCGACACGCCCTGCGACACGGCTTCGTGTCCGTTGTGTCGACTCCAAATTTCATCGACTTCACGGCTCGACACTACCCAGGCCTGACACGCCCTGGGACACGCCCGTGTCCCAAGCCGTACTGCCTGAACCCGATTTTGCTCTTAATCCGCTTGACTTCGCAAAGGCCCTCCTGCGTGAAGCCACGGGCTCCTTCAGTCGGGCAGTTCCATCCGGAGCATGCTTGATGACGTTTACACTGCTGACCGGCTCGGAACCAAGACCCAGGTCTGGTTGGCCCACCCGTCATCTTTCTTCGTCCATGGCAGCCCGCCAGCTGGTGAAGCTCCTGTTAGGGACCGCAGAGGATAATTGGCAAAGTGACAGGAGAGGGAGAGAGGCGATGGAGAGAGACGTACACCATTGGATGAGCGGTCAGCCGGAGCAGCAGGGAGCAGAGCACTCGCCGACTGCAGAGGGGCAACGGGATGAGGAGAGCGACGAGCCCGGATAACTTTCGGGGGTGTGATTCATGTGATGAGCAGGAACGACAGGACCGACGGGATCTGGACGCAGTATCTCAGGGAAGAATGGAAGATCTTCACGGAAAGTTTCAGCCGAGACCCTTGCGGGTAGCAGGCGAATAACATACATAACCCTTCTGAGTGCGCGAGTACCCCGAGCTTGGTGGCACGAGGGTCCAATTTGTCCGTCCGAGAACCAGGTACACCCAAACACCCGTCAAAAGACTCTCCTGTGGACTTGATGAGACACGCCCGCGTAGTACACCAGCCACGTATGGTTACCACCTTATTGTACGAGCGACTACGAAAGTGATTCTTGCGCTCAAACTCCATTCTGTTGTGGAGTGTACCCCGCAACAAAATGAGGGGTTGCCGAACGAGCAGAGAGAACTGCCATCTCTTGGATGTACTGCCCGCGCATTGTCAGTACGATCCATAATGCATGTTCCTAATAGGCGCTACTGAGAACTGAGTGCGAGTCTCCAAGTATGCCTACGCTTTCTCGATATAATCGCACGTCATGTCATCAATTATAGCGACTAACCCTTCAGAAATACTAGTTTCCCTCCACTCCGGCTTTCCCTCTCTCGAACCCCGTATATATCGGCAGCACCTGCTACGTCCACTGCCTCGGAGCCTGCCTCCGAGTACAATTGGACCCTCGGAGCGGAACGATGAACACATGTTTCGTTGGCTACATCGCAGCGAAAAGCAGGGCTATGTTTGTTAACATCAGGAAGAGCCTTCCGGCAAGGTCACTGTTTCTGCGGAGCATGTCCCAGACGGCGATTCCGAAGAGGAGATAGAGGCGAGGACAGTTCGTTTCCTAGAGCTCCCCCCCTTCTGCGACCCCCCGCCGTCCTCTACCCGCGCGTCTGCTTCCCTCGATCCTGTATGATTGTCACGCAGTAGTCGACCACCACAGACAGTAAATTGAAAGGAGAGCCCGGAACATGTAGAGCTCGAGCGCAGGAGGAGAGAAGAGGTGAGAGAAATATCAGCACATCCAGAGACGGGAACCGACCCCCATTAACCGCGACAGTAATGTACTTCGGGTGAGGTGAAGACAAGTACTGAGGTCGCCGCCCTAACAGATGTGATATGATGAGTGTCACCAGAATCAAGGATGCCAGCGCGACCTCTGCCAGAGGATAGGCAGGCGATACATTCATTGGAGAGAGAGGCAGCAGAGGCAACCTCTGAGGCAGGTACCGCCCCCCACGGCTGAGCAGGCCATGAAGATGCTGGAGGCCTGAAGACGAACTCTCGTCGAGATCAGCCTCTCGAGGGGAAGCAGAGTCGGCAGTAGCAGCAGAGGCTCTGCGGACGAGGAGGTCGGCCATGTTTGCGATAGCAGGTGGCCTCAAGATGTCCATCTTTACTTCGCAGTTCCTAACTCTGAGCACTTAGGCCTAGACCGGCTTCACCCCGACATCCGGCCGCGAGAGTCAGAGCGGGCGGCCATGGAAAAAGAGGAGATGTCTGCTCTCTGGGCTAACCAGGGAGCTTGGTGCCGTTGTTGAACAAGGGCCGGAGAAGGAAGTCCGGGTCAGCATCCGTTGAGTGCAAGTGGGTAGACTTTGTCACATATCGGAAAAAGATGGTGCAGTAGATGGAGACGGATCCCGGACACTGTCTGAAGATGAGGCCTTGTCGTACTCGCGGCTTCATCATCATGACGATACCCACAGGGGCTCGACGTATGAGCAGCAAGACCTTTTCTCCTGATGGTCGCCAAGCCTCAATACCAGAGACCGGGTCCTCAACTGTCTCGGTGTCACTGCTATCATCGCCAGTGGCCTGGAGAGCAGCTGATGATGTCATATAGAATGCTATTCCTTGCCAGAGTAGAGGGAACTCGTCCCAGGAACCTTTGGTCTCACATGGCCAGGCGACAAGATTCGCCGAGAGTTTGAGAAGCCACGGGGGAGTCTGCAGGTCATTGCCGCCATTCACAAGGCTCAGTATGGGTCTCAAACCGATAACTCCCCGGGCCTGAGTTGATGAAGGAAACTGCAGGACAAGAGTGTGCTTCGCGTTCTGTCGAGCTTGTAGCCGAAGCTCGTCGCAGGACTTCTCTGCTCTTCACTCGTGCACCGACCATCAGGGACGGTCCGCATTAGTATATGTTGATGACATCGATCATCTGGAGGAGATGGACTCAGCAAGGGATACATGACAGTCAAGAGGCCGCGGCGATCTGGAGGAGGCCGCGGTCTTTCAGGACCGCGGCGGAAGGAGGAGGCCTGGAGGAGGCTGCGGTGAGCGCAGACACGTTTTCAGGGTCTATGAGAGTTGCCAGGCGACCGGACCGAGGCGGACTTACTCTCTCTCAGACCGCGAAATACTGGACTGGAACTTCTTCATGACCGCTGGCCTCTTAGCGGGCTGAGAAGCCATGTGAGAGGCCGCGGCTATGGACTGTAAAGCACACAAGTTGTGAGCCACAACGGGCTTCTGACTCGGATCTTCTTCTCCGCAAGAACCCTGAATATTACACGCACGAGCTTGTTGGGGAAAGGATCTATCTTACTGTTACCCGACCTGAAGATATTTCCTTTGCTGTTGGTCTTGTCAAGTCGAGACATGCAGCTCTCCTCGCAAGTCTCATCTTCTGGCAGTTGAGACGGACATTCTGAAGGTAGGCTTAAGAAACAAGCCCCGCAGCGGACAGAAGGACTTGTGTACCGCGGAGCTTCGCTCGTCTGCGCCTACCTTAGTGACATACTCTGCATGCGGACTATGCGGAAGCTCTCTTGAGTGGACCGGCAGAGTCTACCTGAAGTGGTTCCACGGGAAGAGAGGAAGCGGTTTGTACAAGGGAGGCCGCAGGGGGGACGCGACTAGGAGGCGCGGACACACATACTTTGCAGACCGCAGAGACCGCAGGCCGCAGGGCGGATAGAAAAGGGAGTCCGCAGGAGTCCGGAACCTGGCTCTGATACCATGTAGAAGTATGGAGAAAGCCAAGCGTATATATGTCCACTTGGTACAAATACAATGAATGAGTACAAATATATAGATGAGAGAAAGAGAGAGGAAAGTCGCTATACACAATGTGGGACTAAAGAGAGGAGAGAAAAACAATAAATGCTATACAAATGTGCGCTAGTTTAAGTGGGCTTTTCCAACAAACTTCAATAGAAGGTTGGTAGATCATCGACCAATTACAAAACTTAAATAAAAACACAGAATGGAAAGTAAAAAAATGAAAGTCTGCTATTAACACAAAATGAAATCCAAACAACTGAAAATCGGACAAATTCAATACAAGTACTGTGAAACATTATGTAATGTGCCTGCATCTCCCATAAAACCTGTACCCAAACACTTTTGGACTACAAAAATTCGGAGAGAAAACTTTGGATGGAGAAGATATAAAGGTGGAGAAGTTAAATCGAATAATGGATCTGCAAACTCCAATCTATACATATATATGCGGATGACTAGAAATACAGGAAATATCACATAATAAAGCCAATAATACGACTTGCTCTTTCACCCGCTTCTCAGGACGAAAAATATCTTCATTCAATTTGAGTATATCATCAAAACACATTACAACCTAAACCTTTGGTGCAGACGCCCACCAGTTGATATTTGGAGTGAACAAAAGGAGTAAAAACGTTTCTTTTATCAAGATGATCTTTGATAAAATGTCTGTCAACTTCCAAATTCCAATGCTTGGTCCTATATTATGAACATGGTTGTGAAATGCCGATGGCCCTATTATTGTAATACTATGAGAAATATTTGGGTTCAAGAATTCCTATATCCTATAGAATAGAAGCAACCACATCCTTCACATACGTTTGGGACATAACGATATTCAACCTTTGCATGTTCCATTACATTTTCCTTCTAGCTTATCTAGATCACCAAATTACCTCCAAAAAACATACAAATTTTATTGAGAAATATTTATTGCGCTATTTTTATTCTGAAACATTTATTATAACATATTTATTGAGCGTTAAACTAGCCCGAGCAGGTAAACCTGTTCCCCAATTGATAAATCGTTCAGAGGTCTTTTCAATGAGTTTTTTCGGGCTGAAAATGGACAACCGGAACAAAAGTTATGGTCATATTTATTGAATCATATTTATTGCGTCATATTTCCTTGACCATATTTATTAAGTCATATTTACTGAGCCATATTTATTTATGTCGTATTAATTACGCCATATTTATATAGCGTTAAATGAGCCCGAACTGAAAAATCTGTTTGTTAAATAATATATTTATCCGAGCACTTTTCAATAGTCTTTCCGGGGCTGAAAATGGACAACCAGATCAAAAATTATGGCTATATTTATTGTTCTATATTTATTGAGATATATTTATTATGCCATATTTATTGAGTCATATTTATTAAGTCATATTTTTTGAGCCATATTTATTGAGACATAATTATTGAGCCATATTTCTTGTGATATTTTCATTAAAAGATATTTAATAAGGCATATTTATTTCTTCCCTACTTCCCTTCCAATCAACATGAGTGAAGACTTCAACCCTTAAAGTGGTTGTTTTTGGAGGATAATAGTCCCCGGGCAGGATATTTCTTAAGATATTTCAAAACATGACGTGCTTCCTCTTGGTGACAAGCTCTTGGAGTATGCATGTGTTTGCCCAAAATCCCTACATCGAATGTGATATCAGGATGTGTGTGTAATAAATATGTAAGTTTTCCGGCTAATCTCTGATAGCTAGTCAAGTAAACCATGTTACCATCTCTATCATCACTAATCTTATGATTTTCCTGTCCACTGGAGCGCAACGAAGCATCCATGTTTCTTTCAAAAGATCCATAACGTATTTCCTCAGAGAAATGAAGATACCCTTTTTGAATCTAGCAACTTCAATCCCAAGAAAGTTCCCGAATTTCTCTAGATATTTGACCTTGAATTCCTTGGATAACCGTGCTTTAAGAGCTGCAATCTCAGCAGTCTCATCTCCTGTAACCACAATGCCATTTATGTAAGTAATGAGAACAAAGGTTTTTTGACTCGGTCTCTTTACAAACATAGCATGATCAGATTTTTCTTGCTTATAAGCCAAATTGGATCATTATTTTGTGGAATCTTCCAAACTAGACCCTCAGAGATTGTTTCAGGCCATATACCGATGTTCTTGCATGTAACACCCCAACCTAGTTTAACAACAAATCAACAGTCCTGTCTGGCCTCGCGATAAGAAGTAAACTAAGTAACGGTAATAAAATTGGTACATAGCAGACATGATTAACAAGTACTAAAAGTAAGCTTACAACGAAAGTAAGAAAACAATTATGGAACAAACCAACCAATTTCTGAAAGGGAGGGATCAAGGGTTTCGATTCCTGAAATCAAAAACAAAGGACGCATAAAACAACTAACATTTACTAGGAAAAATGACAAGGCTACTTTCTGGATGCCAGAAGAGAAGTGGGGGGTTGACTGCACTACCCAAGCTTTACACGGAGAGCTCACCCAGAAAGTCACGATCTACAGATTAGGGCCGGAAGAGCATTTCCTTTTGTGGGATCTCTGGAGGTGAGTTGTTGCCTCAAAACTGCAGAGAAGAGGAAAACTATGATTGATTGCTGGAAGGAAAATAGGAGGTAGGAGGGTCGGCTAGAGTTAAGGGCAGAGTTTACCTTCTCCGAAGCGACACAAACCCCAGGCGGTATCGCTGTTTTCTGTCGTCGAACTACAAGGCTGATGAGGAAGGAGGGGTCGACGGTTCTTCACAGGTGGAAGGAGAAGGCGTTGAGGGTTTCTGGAGGGGAAGGCGTGACCGACGCTTGGCGTCAACAGTGAAAGCTACAAAGATCTTTCTCGCCTGGGTCGAAGAGAAGAAGAAGAACCGCAGTTCCGATTTCGCTCGTGCGGCTGGAGTGGGAGAGAAGAGTTAGGGCTCGATACGATATGTTGCAAATTTCTTTTAAAAAAAGCCTCACGACCTGCTGCGGCTAAAAAGGAAGAAGTGCGAGGGAGCGGTTATGCAAATCGTGCCGTTATGGTAACCGATAATTTGGTTTTATGAGAGGGAAAATCCTTTTTATTTTATGTATTATTATTGTTTTAAATACTTCCAATTATGACAATGCCCTCTATGACATCTTAATTTGAGCATAAAAACTCCCGCAAGCCTCAAAGTCGTGCCAAAAATAATTCTGATGATTTTATTTAACATACTTTATTTAATTTATTTGTTGACCAAAATGAAATCATACCTCGCTACGGCGATGGTTTGATCAATTACGCTCGCTATCAGACCCTAAAATTTACAGAGCGCGACACATAAATATTTGGGTGGTGCATTAAGCAACACTTCATCTAGGTGGTACTCGGAATGACATCTTGAAACCTTGCAATCCGGACCCCCACTCTCTTGAGACTACAATTCTCTAGGTGGTGCCTTTCTCGTACCTTGCTCAACCAATTTGGTTGTGGAGGAGAAGTTTATTCCAAACTTCCGGGTACGCGGTGGGACCTTCCTGCCGCAGTGCGTTGGACCCTTTAGCTTTTCTCTCTATTCTTTGTTCTTGTGTTCAGAACCGACCGATCGAATCACGGGACTAGTAGCCTTGGGATGCACTTAGATCCAGATTTTGGAGTGAGGATTTTCCCGGCTTCAACACTCCCCTAGATTGAAAATCTCAAGGTCTTCTTGATCCTTGGCCCTCGATGGGTCGTCGACCTCGAGCCAATAGAGACTGTGTAGGATTCACCACAATTGAAATATAGCCTTTTAGTATGACGCTTAGCCATCTCTTCTCGGGTCAGGTGTTTGAATACTGGGTTGCGTTCGAGATTCTTGCCCTTTGGGATAAGGGGTATGTTACATAGGTGGTGGGAGGAAGAGCTGTCTCCCCAGTGATGCCTTATGCCACTCGACGATTGCTCTGATACAAAGATGTTATTGCTTGTCGTTTGTGATTGAGTGCGCGGCCCTGGAAGTAAAAAATTGCAAAGAAGATATCTTCTGGGATCTAGGGTTCCCAATGATGGAGGGATGAGAGAAAGGAGTGCTTCTGGTGGATCCAAGCTCAACCTACGACGACAGGGGAGCCGAGCTTTACCTCACAATGCCCTACAGATGGGAATCGATTTGGTGGGTGGGAGATACACATGTCTAAGACAGAGGGGCTTTGTCTCCCCTCCTTCAACCCGTAACGCATGCCCCCTCAATTATAGGAACATGTGTAAGGGATGCCTCCTCATTTGACCGGACACCTGGGAACATTAGGACCAAGGGGTAGGGATTACAGTCAGTCTGCTATGATACCATATTAACAACTCAAGCATTGACCTTAATATCAATTGGTTCACAGTCTAGAGCCCCACAAATATATAAACTTGACAACATAAGATTGCCAACACGGGACTACATATTCCAACAATTTTGTATATTGATTGTTGTATGTCTGGCCATTGGTTTGTGTAGTCTACGCTTTCCGTAAAGGCATTGAGAGTTTAAATTTTAACTTCCTTATTTTACCTCACCTCTGACATGGATCATCGTAACATCAACCTGCTTAGTGCTTACCCATACTACCTGAGGGCTACCTAAGCCCTCTAACATTTCTTTTACTATTTATCAGACTCCAACTAGTATGTTTATCATTGGCCATAATATGGTTGTATTTTAGCGCTTATTTGGTTGCTTATAATTATACAATATATTCTGTAAAATGATGAAATTTGTTTAATTCATTATTTGGTTTTATGTACTTAGATGCTATCATTCAATTCAAACCTCCTAAATCTTCTCAGAACTTTCTCAATGAGTTGTTTTCACAAATAAGTTGAAGTAAAATCACCATTTTAGTGCATGTTTACTATCTATAAGTAACCAGAGCCCTTATGTTTACTATCTATAATATAATGACTATGTTTCTTAAATTAGAAGAAAATATGTACCAGTATTGGCTTCAACTGTATATCCTTATTTTTTGCATAGGTTAATTAATCCTAAATTAAATGTTCCTTCGCTTATCTTCTATTAGGAACACTGTCAATGGTGATCCACGGTGGTGCTGCACATATCTTCTTGATCCATCTGATCCTCTATTTTTTGAACTTGGTAGAGCATTTATCAAGAAACAAATTAAAGGTTTGTTGGTTTGCTGTGCACATCAATTGTACCATTTTTTTTCTTGAATTGCATTAAAGAATATTATATGATGTCAGCTTTCAGTAGAATCCCGACGTTGTCAAAATCTTAGTTAAATTTTAAAAGTAACATCAGCACCATCTCCACCTGCTAATCATCATCATCATTAATAGCCTTATCCCAACTATGCTTTGCTTAGTTTTATAAATTCTCATTTTTCATTTATTTTGATCGAGTGCTACCGATGTGCTAAGTTCGAGTCATGCAAGCCATCTTAACGTAGAATAAAGTGAAGGCCGTGGTGTGAGGATGCACTAACAGAACTCTAATATATGTGTAGAAGAGTAGAGCAATGAAACCTGTGGGTTGTATTTCTTGTATTAACCTTCAAGTATGAGTACATATATATAGGAAGAGAGAAAGAGAGAAATCCCAAAGAATATAATGTGAGAAAAAATAAGACACAAATGAGCTTATAAATGGGCTACAATTACAATGGACTTTTACTATCTTCTAACACTCCCCCGCAAGCTGGAGCATACAAATCGGTAGGCACCAAGCTTGGATAGGAACTGCAGATACAATGGCCGAGGTAGAGCCTTAGTAAAGATGTCGACAACTTGCTCAGAGGCTGTAACATGTTCCAATTCAAGTTTCTTCAGTTGGACCTTCTCCCGAACGAAGTGACAATCAACCTCAATGTGTTTTGTTCGCTCATGGAATACATGGTTCTTTGCAATGTGTATAGCAGCTTGACTATCGCAGAACAAAGTTGCAGGAGAGGAGAGTTTGACACCCAAATCACAAAGAAGGCTCTCCAACCAGGTAAGTTCAGAAGCGACAACAGCCATTGCACGATACTCGGCTTCAGCAGAGGAGCGAGCCACCACCGATTGCTTTTTGCTACGCAATGTGATGAGATTTCCTCCAAAGTACATAAGCCAGTGGTAGATCGTCGATCATTAAGTGAGCCCACATAGTCAGCATCAGTGTACGCGACAAGAGATAAGGAGGAGGATGACTTGTATACCAACCCTCGTCCCGGGGCAGCTTTCAAGTACCTGAGGATGCGTTCGACAGCCTGTAGATGAGAGATTCTTGGTGAATGCATAAAGCGACTAACCACTACAACAACAAAAGAGATATCAGACCTTGTAACTGTTAGGTATATCAGTTTTCCTACAAGCCGCTGATAATATTCATGATTTGTAAGCAAAGAATCTGACTCTAGTTCATGAGCACTTAGCTTGTGGTTGACATTCATAGGTGTTTCCGCGGGTTTACATCCGGAATAACCCGCAGTCTGAAGAAGGTCAAGACAGTATTTCCGTTGAGATAGGACCAGACCATCAGGGCGTCGAGCAACCTCAAGTCCAAGGAAGTATCAAAGGTTTCCCAGATCTTTTGTTTGGAAGACAGAGTTTAAGTGTTGTTTGATCTGTTGTATCCCGGTGGAGTCATCGCCAGTTATCAAAATATCATCCACGTAGACTAAGAAAATGACAGTCCCTGTTGATTGATGACGAGTAAAAAGTGAGAAGTCAGCCGAGCTCCGCTGAAAGCCAATATCACGAACAACCTTGCTAAAATTTTCAAATCAAGCTCGAGCGGACTGTTTGAGACCATAAATAGCTTTACGTAGGCGGCACACCCAAGACTCCTCCGTGGTCTCAAACCCGGGAGGTTGGTCCATGAAGACAGTCTCATGAAGAACACTATTAAGAAAGACATTTTTAATGTCCAGCTGATATAGGGGCCAGTGGCGGTGAACAAGTGAAATAAGGACCCGAACAGAGTTTAGTTTGACAACATGGGAGAAGGTCTCCTTATAGTCCAAGCTCTGTTGCTGAGTGAACCCACGAGCCATAAGACGGGGTTTGAGGCGGTCAATTGTCCCATCCGAAGCATGTTTAATGGCAATGATCCATTTACAGCTAACACAAGACTGAGCGAAAGGAAGAGGAACCAGATCCCAATTGTGATTAGCCCAAAGGGCTGACATCTCAGCCTCCATTGTCGCACGCCACCCAGAGTGTTGAAGAGCCTCCCGCACAGTATTAGGAAGAGAAATAGAGGAAAGAACAAGAACAAATTTGAGCAGAGGAGGAGAGAGACGATGTAACGAAATATAATTTGCGAGTGGATGAGCCATAGAAGCGGAGGCAGGATCAGCTGACCGCGTGATAGTACTGGTAGACGGTAGTAGTGGTCGGGCTCCGGAGTTCGAACTAAGGCAAGTGTAGACATAGAGGAGGGGTGGTTTGGGTGGTGGTGGTTCCGCGTGGGGTGTTGGAAGTAGAGGAGGTAGAAAAGTCGTGACTGGGATAGCAGGACGAGACACGAGTTACACACGTGGAGGTACTGAAGTGGATGAGTGAAAGGGTTGGTCTTCCAGGAAAGTAACATCAGCTGAAACAACCACTTTCCGGTCGATTGGAGAGTAACAGACATACCCTTTTGAGTGCGAGAGTACCTCACGAACATACATTTGGTTGCACGAGGTGCAAATATATCCGTTGGTGAGCCACGATTATAGACATAGCAGACACACCCAAACACCCGAGGTGCGAGAGGAAACACAGATTGAGAGGGAAAGAGAAGGCTAAACGGAGTGACGAAGTTGAGAACGGAGGAAGGCAGACTGTTGATGAGATGACAGACAACCGACACTGCAAAGTTCCAGTATTCGATGGGTACTTGCATTTGAAGTATTAAGGATCGAGTAACATCAAGAAAATGCCGATTTTTGCGCTCAGCAACACCATTTTGCTGAGAAGTGTAAGCACAAGATGTTTGATGTATAATTCCAAACTCAGCACAAATTGAAGCGAACGTTCGGCTCGTATATTCGTGCGCATTATCAGTTCAAATGATTTTAAATGGAGAAGAGAACTGGGTACGAAGTTCAGTAATGAACGTACGAAATATAGAAGTGAGTTCGATACGATCCCGTAGTAAATATAACCATGTCAGTCGAGAATAATCATCAATAAACATTACAAAGTAGCGGTACCCAAATACACTAGAGACTTTATAATGACCCCAAATATCAGAATGGACAATAGATAAAAGAGTAGTACTCCGATGACAAACATGACTAAAGGAAACACGTTGCTGTTTACCGAAGATACATGATTCACAAGTAAACTCATGCAAGGAGACATCTGGAAGAGATTACTTTAGAATCTGGAGGGAAGCATGTCCGAGACGACAATGCCACTCAATCGAGGAGACGATAGAAAGTGTAGATGGAAGAACATCAAGAAGATAGAGCTCATGGGACAACCGTCCGCCACCAATAATATTTCGCGTTTGCTGATCCTGCACAACAAAGGAAGATGGTGAGAATGTAACATGACAATCAAGGTTCTGCATAAGTTGACTAACATAAAGTAAGTTAAACGGGGAGCCCGAAACATGAAGAACCGAGGTTAAGGAGAGTGTGAGTGAGATGGATATCAACAGCTCCTGAGACGGGTGAATTCACCAATGACCACAGTAATGAACTTGGGATGGGGCGTGACCAAGTATGGCGGCGCCTTCTGGCAAGTGATGTGGTGGGTGGCACCAGAGTCCATGATCCAGTGGGAACTCCAAGATAGATAGGATATACCTTCATTGGCGATGGAAGCCACGGAGTCCAAGGAGCAAACAATCACCCCTTGGAGTTGCTGAAGCTGGGTGCGGATAACATCAATGTCAGATTGAGCATTTGAGGAAGTTGAAGTAGAAGCCGAGTGCAGAGACTTGGCCTTAGTAAAGGCAACAAGGTGGGGTGGCAGACTGGTAGATCATGCTTACGATAACAGGTGGCCTCCAAATGATTATCCCGACCGCAAAAAGTGCATTTAAGGGAGGATTTGTCCGTACGTCCTCGTCCCCGAGACGGATGACGACCCCTGTAGCATCCGTATTTTGACTCGACAAGATAATTTAATTGTAGGGCCTGACCGCGAGCGGACCTGATCGCGGCAGCGTCTCGTCGAGGTATAAATTCTGTATGGTTAAATATCGTTACATTTTAATGTTGGATTAATTTCAGCCGTCAAGTTCGTGTTCGCCTCATGTTAAGTAGTAGTACGAGGGCGTAACACAAGTTCTAAAGGCTTGAGTGGAACAAAATGGCAATTTCGAAATATCAAATTTCTCCTATTTGGGTGAAGGGGCGATACATTATCAGGCGGTTTCCATAACCGTTCCACTTTTCACCCGTCTATATCCCGGTCAGACGAACTCAACCATTTCATTTCACTCCTCTCCCGATTTCTGACGGCGCGATCCAGCGATATCTCGCTCTGTCTTCTCCCTCCCGCAGTCGACGAATCGCCGTCTCTTGGCAGTACTTCGAGAGGACGCCGCCACCCCCATTTCCTCCTCCCGCAGATACGGCTCCGCATCTTCCCCGTCTTGCAGAAGCCTCCGACAAGTCATTCTTTTAGGGTTTCCCGATTTTTCTGCTCATGTAAGCAGTAGTCGGAAATTTTGCTCTAGTTTTCCGGCCTCAGTAAGATTGTAAACCCCTCTTTGATCTTAGAAATTTTCTCTCTATTTCCTTCCAGATTTAGCAACCCTATCCGTTGAAGCCGGTTGGCTTTTGGGCGTTTTGCAGGAGATCTTTCCAGTGGTCTCTTTTTCCATTCATCTATCCGGGTAAGCCAATGTCTTCACATCAACCTTTTCAGTTAAATATTTTCACTAAGAAAGTGGTGTTTTTAACCTTATCTACTCCTTTAGGGTTGTATGGAGAATCAAAGGAGAGCTTTAAACATTTTCAAGTAGAGAGGCGAGAAGGTGGGTAGACAAAGAGACCGCCGCGCGTAGACAGGAAGCGGATAGCCGGGAAGAAACCGCTCGGTTAGGGGGAGAGGGACCCACCTGATCGAGAGATTTATAAAAGGGAATGGGTGGGGTGGGGTGGATAAGAGGTGGAAGCCACGAGAGAGAGCAAGATGAGCGGCTAGAAAACTTAACCGCGCGGGAAGCCGCGGTTAGAAAGAGAGGAGGCCGCAAGACAGTGCAGTTAAGCAGGAGAACAAGCCGCCCGGTTAACAGGAGGACCGGACGGTTAACAGGCCGGACCGTATCCCTCTGATACCATGTCGAAGAGTAGAGCAATGAAACCTGTGGGCTGTATTTCTTGTATTAACCTTCAAGTATGAGTACATATATATAGGAAGGGAGAAAGAGAGAAATTCCCAAAGAATACAATGTGGGACAAAACATAAGACACAAATGAGCTTATAAATGAACCACAATTACAGTGGGTTTTTACTATCTTCTAACAATATGGATGTGATTGTGGTAGTGAATTAGTATCTTAAAATGATGCGATGCTCATGCAGATGTTGACAAAAAAAAATACAATAAGCGCTGAAAATAATAAAAGAACTTGCACGTAAGCACAATTGAAAACATTGATTTAGTTAAGCAAGTAAGTGCTAGCTGAATAAAATTAAAGAGTGCCTTCACTAAATACTTGACAATTGTATTTCAAATAACTCAATAATTAGGTAAATTAATACGAATTAAGGTCCCTAATAAATATATTTTTTCAGCTAAGTGTTCAATATCAAGTAAGAGAACTTCCAAATTTGAACTACAAGAGAACTTGAGGTCCAACAAAGGCGTATATTGCTGTTTCCAGGCTGGGACATCGGGATTGATGCAGTTCGAGCATTGAAGTGGCAGATTTTTGTGACGAATAGGACCTCCTAAGAAAGTCGCTGTTGTTGGAAGGATCGTTTGGAGTTTTAGAAGATGGGGAGAGGGGTCGTAGAGGTTCAGGAGGTCGACCAAAGGATGTTTACCTCTGACGGGTTCATGACAACAGATAGGCGTGCACTTACAGAGGTTTGGTCACTGGAATGGTGTGCACGATGTCTTTGGTTGTTGGATGTACTCCGATGTCCTCCACGGGGCTCGATAGAAGACAATGAGATGAGTTCATGCTCCTAGGAGAAGTTACAACCCGGTTGGCGTTCAGAGAGGCTCGATCGAAGGTCGACCTGGAGAGATGAGAGGAATTCTAGCAAAGGAATGAGCGTTTAGGGTAGGGGAAGCGTTTGACAACTTTGGACGGAAGTATCGAGCATTACACTGCAAGGAAGAGATCATAAAGTCTGAAATTTTCTTCCAAATTCTGTAATTTTTTTAAAAGAACTCCACAATATATTTATAGGCTATAAATACACAATGAACGACCATAATTGAACGATGCAACATATACACGAAATATGCATAAGTAAAATGTAAAAAATTACAGAAAATACATAGAAAAGTCTCGTCGATGGTCTGAACGCAACTACATACTCAGATCGTCTGCGCCACAATCCTAACTCCTCCTACGAGTTTAAGCCCAATCGGGCTCTGATATGGGTTGGCCTGCCTGAGAACTAATATCCCATCATTCATGTTATACTGATAGGGATCATAGTCTACGGGCGGGCCGACCCGTATCTGGGCCTGTTCAGGTTTACATTCGCAAGAGGAGGGGATTATGGTTGTCATATGGACGATTCGAGTCCGTCTTTGCATTTAGAAAATTGACAAGATATGTTTTATGTGTTGGTTTTATTTTTGTTTCACATATTATTTTATATGTTTAGTGTGTATTGTGGTGATAAAGTGATGGCTAGTTATAAAACACTCTACGTTTGTAGGAATGAAGAAAATTTAGCAGAGTATATAGTCGCCATGAAAGAAGTTAAAAAGGCATTAAGTAAAGCAAGAGGTCAAACTTATGACAAATTTTACGAGCGACTAGATATCAAAGATGAAGTGCATGCTATATATAAAATTGTTTGAGCTAACAGAGACAGACAAATAATTTAAACTAAGTTAAGGCTCTGTTTGGCGCGGCTGCGCTTGCAGCGACTGAAAAAGTAGTGGTGGGAAGCAGTGGTGGAATAATCAGCTGTTTTGTAGAGTGCTGGCAGAATCTGTGAAACTGTTTGGAAGAAGAGCTGTTTTGAACGAAAAATTTCTAAAATAAATCAAAAATTTCTTTTACAATAATTTATAAAATGTTATAAGTTTATAAATTATAATATAAAATATAATATAAAATATAATATAAAATATAATATAAATTATAATATAATATAAAATATAAATATAAAATATAATATAAAATATAATATAAAATATAATATAAAATATAATATAAATTATAATATAATATAAAATATAATATTTTTTTTTTTTTAAAAAAGGGGGGCAGCAGCGCTGCAGCCTTGGCTGCAGCGCTGCTGCTGTTTTTGAGTCGCGGAAACTTTCCGCGACTCAAAAACAGCGGCCCCCCACTGTTTTGCCACGGTGGCTGATGCCACCGTGGTTCCGTGAAATTTTGTTTGGCGGGGCGGTGGGAAAATTTGCGGCACCCCACTCCCAAAACGCCCCGCCAAACAAAGCCTAAATACATAAATGATGAAACTTTTTCAATTTTAATGGATGATATGACTATTAAGGATAGATGAAAAATATATTTTTATCAACAGTACAATGAAAAAAATTATGAATTGAGCTTGAAGGAGTTAAGTAAATCAAATGAGTATATGAACATAACTTTTTATCATAAAATTCAAGTATCAGAGGTAAATGATGCTCTAAAAAAGAAAAATGGAAAGCATGTTGGGCCAGACGATATACCAATCAAAATATAGAAATATTTAAAGAAGGAATTTTGTAGCTTACATGTTTCTTCGATAAGATACTGAAGACAAAGATGATGTCAGACCAATGAAGAGAAAATATCTTGATATCTTTGTATAAGAACAAATGTGATATACAAAATTGTGTCAATTACAGATGTATTAAATAAATGAGTTAAGACTATAAAATTATGAGAACAAGTAATATAGAGAAGAGTAAGACGAGAAACTAACATCTCAGAGAATCAATTTGGATTTATGTCAGGGCGGTCGACCATGGAAGCTATACATCTCTTGAGGAGACTCATTGATAAATATTGGGGAAAAACAAGATTTGCATATATTGTTTATCGATCTTGAGAAGGCTTATGATAGTGTTTCAAAAGAGGTATTATGGAGAGTCTTAGAAAAGAAAGGTATAAATGTATCATACATTGACGTAAGCAAATATATGTATACAAATTCAGGGAGGAGGGTGAGAACATATGGAAGATTAATATATGAATTCCCTATCAGAAATACCTTAGTGTTTATTTTTTGCATATGATATTGTTTTGGTCGATGAGACGCCCGAGGGTGTAAACGTGAAACTTGAATCTTGGCGAGAGACTTTAGAAAAGAAGGGTTTTAGGTTGAGCAAGACAAAATGGAGTATATGGAGCATAAATTTAATTGTGTAATAAGGACGGATCACAGATGACTCCGTAATTAAGTTTGGGTGATCAAGATATTTCCTATAGTTAGTGCTTTAAATATTTGGGATCGATAGTTTAGAAATAAGGTGTAGATAAAATGTTATACATAGAATCCAAGCAGGTTGGTTGAAATGAAGAGGCGTGTCTGTGATCTTATGTGATCGTAAAGTTCCATTAAAACTAAAAGACAAGTTTTCCCGTACTGCTATTAGACCAACGATGCTATACGATTCTGAGTGTCGAGCAATGAATTATATACACGAGAAAAAAATGGGAGTTGCGGAGATGAGAATGCTTAGGTGGATGTGTGGACACACAAGAATGGATAGAATTAGGAATGAATGTATCATAGATAAGGCATGAGTGACAACAATCGTAGAGAAGATGCAAGAAGCTCGATTAAGATAGTTCAAACACATACACAGGTGAGATTTCTGATAGGGATAAAGGCTTGAGTATTGCAGAGGTCAATCATAGCCGTTTGATGTGTGGCCCTCTCCTATAGATATGTGTGTGGAGGTCATTTGGAGCTGCACAAAATTTGGAGTTATTTATCATTTCACGGAGCCTAATTCATGAAAAGCTGATTTCTAAGCCTAATTTCTTCATTTCCTCACTTGACCGAACCCTCCCTCTTCATCCCCAGCCGCTCATTTACCGTTATCCCAGTATAATACTCTAATCATCTATTTGAGGAACCAAGTCTATATATGCCAGATCTCATAGAATTCTTCCAGAAAAATCTTTGTATTATACTGTGATCATCAACGTCCTCAACCCCCCGTTTACAGAAACCGTTCTAACCATTTGACACGATTTGATTCCTCTAGAGGCGATTACTCTGATGAGTATCATGAATCTTATAGATGGTTTTATCATGCAGATGATATTACTCATGAGTAGATTTAGGTTTGATGCACCATCCTTTATGACCAATTGGACTCAGGCATTTGCAAGTTTGTTGGTAGGCATGGAAACCGTTTTGACTGATATGAGGTACCTGACGATTGTCGTGTTATTTTTCCTAAAATGAAGCTTCGGGTCAGGCTAAGATTTATTGGATTAACTTATATCATACAAGCAGTCGTGCACGGGGAACCCCGTGCGGGCAACATTCGTCGTGGGTGCGACATTGGTCGATGGTGCAACATTTGTCGAGGGGGCGACATTTGACTGAGGCGGCAACATTTGTCGAGGGGACGGCATTTTCCGTGAGGGCGACCTTTGTCGTGGGGCGACATTTGTCGTGGAGCGTCATTAGTCGTGGTAGTGACATTTGCACGGGAGGCTACATTCGTCGTGGGGGCGACCATCGTTGTGGAGCGACATTTGTCGTGGGTGCGACATTTATTGTGTGGGAGTCATTAGTCGTGGTGGAGACATTCGCACGGGAGGCGACATTCGTTGTGGGGGTGACATTCGTCGTGGGGGCGACATTCGGCGTGGGGGCCACATTCGGCGTGGAGGCGATATTCGCGGAATGCCGACATTCGTCGTCGGGTCGATATTAGTCGTGGGGGGAGACATTGGTCCGGGGGACGACATTGGTCGTGGGAGCAACATTGATCATGGGTGCGACATTATCGTGGGTGTAAACATTTGTTGTTGGTGCGACTTTGTTTTGGGGGGTGACAGTTGTCGCGGGGGCGACATTGGTCATGAGAGGCAACATTGGTCCAGGGCGGCGACATTGGACGGGGGCGCCAACATTGGTCAGGGGCGCCGACATTGGTCGGGAGCGTCGACATTGGACATAGGGACCAACATTGGACATGGGCGGCGACATTGTACATGGGCGCCGACATTGGACATGGGCGGTGATATTGATCGTGGGGGCGATATTGGTCGAAGGCGACATGCTTTGTTTATGATGAACAAACATGTTGGGAAAAACATAAAGCCAACTTAATGATGTACGATGGAAAATAAAGGCGTCTTAATTGTCTATATAACATTTAACTGGACTTTCGCACTCGCTTCGTCTGAACGAATGAAATAACAATTAATTGAGCAAAAAACACCGTTCAAAGCTCAACAGAACAACAATAATTTATTAAAGAAGAAGCATGGCGGAATCAGAAACCAACATAAAATAATATGGAAGCCTTCGGATTTTTGGATAAACAAAGGCATATCATCAACTTATCATGCAGATCAAGTGGATATGTAAATTACAAATAGTAGCAGCTTTAGTAAGGGAATCATGGTTAGAAAAAAATTGCTAAAAAAAATCTCCAACATACCATACAGTCGACAACTCATAGAATTTATAAAAAAAATTGTCTAGAACTTCAAAATTGGTGCTACCAATTCAAATAAACCCTAATATAACTGTCATGCCTGGTAAACATAAAAATAAGAAGGAATTTCACAAATTTATGATACACGAACTATACCTTTGATTCATGTGTCCTCAATTTAGATTTTTAGTGAACGGGGACAAAATGCATTCATGGACGGGTGGAAATCATTGGCAACCAAAAATTGTTCCCTTCACAACTACTTGTTAACGAAAAGGCAAATCATACATAAGAAATAACACCTTCAAACAAACAGGTGGATAGAAATTTAGAAACAGAGCTTGTTTTCTACATTTACCTCCACAACAGCTTTGTCTTTAAGAAATTCTGTTCCCTTTAATGCCTTGATTTCATTTTGAGAGGATAAGGCATGCTAGCAATTCAAACTACCAAAACATAATATGATGAACTTCTAGCGGCAAAGAAAGGATAAATTTGTTACTTATTTCAAATAGATGTGAACAAACCAGATTGTTGATGCAAGACTTCAACTCTTTCTTCTGAAGGACGGTCATTAATGTATGAACTTCACCAAAGATGTTGGACTTCTCTACCTCTGCCTTTTCTTTTACTTGATTTTCCTGAAATATCCCAGAAATTAGCATAGGAGTTTAGCTCCATAGAATTCATATCCTGTATAAGCATATTTAATAATAATTGCACTTCGCAACAGGCTCTGTATTGAACTCTTGTGGATCTTGAGCGGGGATGGTGACTATGGTAGTAACATAGTTGTGGCGGTTTGACTGCATTTGGAACTTCTGTGAGATTTTTTTACCCAAACTTTGACTTCCGTGTGTTTAATAAAAACTCCAGTTTGGATAGAAAATGCACCCAATTTTGATCAAAACAGCACCCTTGCGGCTTATCAAACAGCAAGGTTGCAGCTTAGTAAAAACTCCAGCCTTGCAGTTTTGGAAGACTATAAAAGGCTGTGATTTTTTTTTTATCAAAAACTGCAAGGTATTTCTAGCTTGATCCATGCTGCACATATTAAACCTACTGAATCATTTCTTCAGCACTACATCTGTACAGAAAATTAATTCAGATATCTCAGTCCAGAGAAAACCAAATAATATTAAACTACATATATTGTTATTGATCCTGTAGCTGATTCCAGAGTGTGGGAAGTGTGGGAAGTAAAGTTGTCCGTACACCTCACTTTCAAGGTAAACATTTCTCCTCCTAAAGAAGCATGTGAATGGAGATAACAACAAACATAATTTTAATTGTTAGGAACGCTCTGTTGCCCATAATACTGCTTGGATTGCATTTAATATACAGAGCTTTCACCAGCATTTAATCAAAGCTCTGTAAACAATACTTTTCACCAGCAGTTAATCAAAGCTCTGTAAACAATACTGTTAAAGCATTTAAGAATATCTTACAGTGAAAACATTTGTTCATTTAAGCAATACTGTTGAACTAAGATTGTTCGTTTAAACAATACTGCTTTGATTGTTCACTTAAACAATACTGCTGAACTAAACAATGCTGCTGAAAATAATAGTGCTAAAAACAATCTGCTTACACCAAGCAAAGCTTAAACATTGGATTGTTCATTCTAATTTTACAAATACTGCAATACTACTTACAATATTAAAGTTATACTGCATTCGATTTCAGCAGTATTGTTCCTTCTAGTTTTATTCCATCGAAGCTTAAATTAGAATGAGCAATCAAAGCTAAAAACATGCGCACTCTATCCGCTCGAATTAATTTTAGTTCAAAAGTATTGCTGAAAACAAAGTTTAATAGATTTATCGCATTTTGGAAATTTTGTAACGTATTGTTATTCTCAATACCTCCTGACTTTGAGAGCTCTAGCTCAATAGATTTAATCTGGTTATCAGGATGACCAAGTGCTATTGCTCAATTTTGGTATTAATAATTCTCTGATTGGTTCGAGCATAACAGCTGTAATTTATAATCAAGACAACAACAAACTAAAAATAGAACATCAATCTTCTCCAAATACAAACATAACTGCTATAATATAAGAAATTAACATGGAATAGCTTAATCAAGAATCAAGATTATGAACTTCAATATACAAAATTAACCTGAAATCGCTCTCTAGTTTCAAGTGTATAGCAAGTCCTTTCAAAGTGCAATTGCTTTCAACCAAAGTTTAGGGCTTCTACTTCAAGGGTTTTTGGTGTAGTTCAGAAAAAGGAGCGATTAAGTTAATCCTATTCCAGATTCACGATAATAAATTATCCATGGTTTGTGGAAGAAGAAGAATCTCCACCAACAGAAATGCAAGGATGCAAGAATGAGCATGGAAACCACCTATAAAAATATGTGGTCGCAACTCACCAGAAATCGAAGGATGCAGAAATGCCGCAACTCATCAGAAATAGGGAAATAACCTAAAAAAACATGCAGCTATAACCAATAGTAATGATTATTAAACTGTATGTTTATAATTTGTACTATGCAGAGATATGTCTATAATTGGATGAAACCCCATGGGAAACCAATTTTGGTAACAAAAAAAGCGCTCTCATTTACAGTGAAGAACATGAAGCTATAACCAATAGTAATGATTATTAAACTGGATGTTTATAATTTATGTACTATGCAGAGATATGTCTATAATTGGATGAAACCTCATGGGAAACAAATATTGGTAACTAAAAAAGCTCGGTCATTTACAGGTAAGAACATGCAGCTATAACCAATACTTTGTCATAGCCATTCAGATCTGAGTAAATTCATCTCAGGGGAACACACAAATCAAGTAAGAACAGATGGAGCAGGTAAGAGACAAACTGGATTTCCATTCAGTTGTTGATGATATTTATACAGCTACAGATGCAAATAAGGGAATTACCTTGATGAGAGTAAAAAGCAAATTATTGATCTTGATTCCAACCTACACAACAAACACCACATCATAATCCCAATCATAACTGAAATCGGACAGCCACCATAAGAGGGGCAAAACAAAAATCAAAACAAAAAATCGAAGACCGAAAAGCACACACTTACTGACCGGAAAGAAGATGCAGGCGAACTGTTTGGTGGCCGAGTACACCGACGGCGAGGAGGGAGACCGGCGTGAGGAGGATAACCAAGCAGAAGGGAGGAGAAAGTGAGCTATTGATCTTGATTCCAACTTACACAGCAAATACCACATCAAAATCCCAAATGATAACTGAAATCGGACAGCCACCGTAAGAGGGCAAAACAAAAATCAAAACAGAAAATCGAAGACCGAGAAGCACTTACTGCCGACAAGAAGATGCAGGCGAACTGTTTGGTGGCCGAGTACACCGACGACGAGGAGGGACACCGACGTGAGGAGGATAACCGTGCAGAAGGGAGGAGAAAGTGAGCTAGGGCAGAAAACTGGGACAACTGTGTGAGTGAGAGTCGGTGAGGAGAAGTAGAGAGGCGAAGCATCGAGCGATGAGCATATAAGAGGCGTACAGGGCGATGGGCGATGGGCGACGACACGTCGCAGGTTGGAGAAGAACAAAACCCAAAATCGGGACTTTGCGCTGGAAGGAGGAAGTGGTGGAGGGCGACATGCGGGATTTCACATATGGCAGCAGAGTCGTCGCTTGCAGAGGAAGAGGTTGAAGCGGTGGAGGGGCGTTTTCGCGAAATCAGGGGCGTCGGCTTCGGCGTCGCCATTGTCGTCGGCCAAGAGAAAGGGTCGTCGTTGTCGCTCGCTGTTGTAGAAGAAGAAGACGGTATCGGGAGAATGAGTGGGTTGAACAGTGCGGGTGCGTATTTAATTAAGGTTCATCCGGCCAAATGACCCAAGTACCCTCAATTAACCCACCAAAACCGCTTTTATGAGGGTATTTTGGTCCACCGAATGTTACACCATGAGGGTTTAGGGGTTTCCTTATAGTATAAAGATGATTAAGTGTGATGGTCTTCGCTTCATATCCTGATGTGCAGACATGAAACATGTATTAAGGGGAAAATACCTTTCGGTATCCTATAAGAATCAACTTCTTGACCAGTTTACACGACCTTCAAAAGAGACTATGTTCATTGTTGATTATATGACTCGATTATATGAGTTAGTTGTGAGGAGCGATATTCAGGAGGAGCCCATTGCATCCGTTTCTTGATTTCGATTGGGATTCTGCACAAAAATTCGCGGAGAGATGGTTTCTCATAGTTTAAAATCTTTCAACAAGATATTTCACTTTGCCGTACATTGCGATCATTATCTTAGACCCATTAAACCGAAGCGAGTTGACCCGCATCTTGACCAGTCCACCCATAGAGATCTTTCCCCACCAGAGGGCACAAGTGCACTTAATTGTGTCTACACCAATACAACATCTCAATCTCTGACTATCGGGTTCTCCCATTCTGATGAGATTTAGTGCGTTATCGTTTAGGATATATGACATGTTGCAACCCAATGTCCTACTTGGAGCTACCCCTATGGTGAGCATGAACGTACTCCTGAACCGATAATGTATGATGAGGGATATAATGTTCCTACTGTTGAAAATGTTTCTGAGAGCGGCACGGGCGGACGACTTGAGTTAGGTATGGGTGAGTGCCTATTCCCTACACCCATTCTTGATGAGGATGAGATTTCGATGAGTCATCCATTTATGAGCACCAGATTCGTGACGTCTCTTCAAGTCATATCTTCGAGTCATCCAACCCCTGAGATTCTCAAACCTAGTTTTGCGTATTTAATGTTTGCCCCTCTTACACTTGAAGTCACTCTTGATATTTTAGGAACCTATGTTGCTACTCATCGCATTTGTGATGAATTTCATTATACCTCTCCCGGCGAGACAATTGAGGAGTTCTCCTTTCTTGGAGGCATTCGATACACCCTAAAGCGGTATCCTAGTTTCCATGTCTCGGACAATCATCCGAGTGATTGTCGTTGTCACGATGATTTTTCCTACAAACCGCTTGGTGAGTCTCCTGACAAGTCACATCCCTTGAGTGATTTTCGGTATGTCTTGAGCTCATACTTTAGTGTTGTACCTCATATAATTATATGACTTTTCATCCCATACTCCGCAACTACACTCCACCTAGAGGCCTCCTGACAAACGACCGCTCATTAGGGACCTACACATTGAGGCAATTAGTTGATGGTTTCATGGGGGGGGGGACATGGTATTAGGAAGAGTGCAAAGTTTCTTTAATTTTTGGTCTAGTGGGCAGCTGACAGTGTTGTTGGAGGTGTCATCTCGGACGAACAAAACTCTGGGCACAACCAGCGGATGTTCGCATGTATAGAAGTCAAGCTCGTATGGGGAATCCGACAACAAGAATGGTCCATCTTGAGGAAGGAAGTGAAGTTTTGAAAGGCGCATCTGAGGCGCCGGGCGCACGGGGCGCAAGCAGCCATGCCCCTAGCAAGGCCAAGGCGGGCGCTGTGCCTTGGGCGCGCCTAGGCGTGCGCCTCGCGAGTCTTCCAGACACAGTTCTGGCGCGCCTTAGGGTATGGAACGGTCTAAACCTAAAAAACCGGTTCATTTTCTTGAATTAGGGTTCATTTTTTCCGCAGCCCATTTTAGGGCTAAGAATCGACAACATTACCCGCCCTCTCTTCTTTCGCTAGTCCCGTCTCCATTCCTCACGGCTCCTCCGCTATCCTCCATTCTTCTTGCCGGAGTCACAACCGCTCTAGCCGGTGCCGCTCTTCTTTCCGGAGTCCCGTCTCCATTCCTCTTGCTTTCTATACTCGCCGGAGAGTCGGTGACGCAAAAGGAAGAATTAGCCGGCGCCGCTCTTCTTTCCGGAGTCACGAAAACTCCTCTATCCTCTCATCTCCTCTTCACATTGTAAGAATCTTTCTCCTCTTCTTTCTTCTCCTCTTTTCTTTCTATGTTTCATCAGAGGAAATCAAGGATGGTGGTGTCATATTTCTCTAAAAAACCTAAATTTTACTAAATCTTTCAATTTTAGGTTTTGATTACTCTAGTTTTTGCGTTTGTTCATTCCTCGCCCACTAATTTTCTGATTCAGGAAACTACAAATCCTGATTTAATAAAAAAAATCAGTTTTTTCAAAAATAGTTACATTTTTTGAAATGATCCAATCAAAATTTTTGTTGTTGCATGTACTCACATTTTTTTGAACCGTGCATGTTTGTTGTTTATGTCCTCTTGTTGTTTTGCTTATGTTTCCACTAGATTAGAATGAGATCATGAGCTAGCAATATTGCTTATGTCCTCTAGGAAGAACACGTGCGAATTGAGCGCCCAATTCGCTCAATTTCAGCGAATTGGGCGTCCGATTCGCTCAATTTTAGCGAATTGGGCTCCCGATTCGCTCAATTTCAGCGAATTGGGCGCCCGATTCGCTCAATTTCCTTTCCCCCCCATTTTTGCATCTCACGTGCCTCAGGCGCGCGCCTGCGCCTTGCACCTAGGCTCCGGGGACCTTTTGCGCCTCGGTGCGCCTTGCACCTTTGATAACATAGGTCAGGAGCTGTGTAACGACCCAAACTTCAGGATAAAGAGAAATCAAAACAGCGACGAATTATTTGCAAACATGTGGTGTGTAGCAAGAAGTATGAGTGTATTTATGAAGTTTTGTACGTATTTATTAACGATAAACATTAAACATTATATTGGTGTGCCAAAGTAAGACAATAAAAACAATTGGGGGTGCCAATAACAAATGTTGTGATGGTTCATTTTCTTTTGCTTTGTAACAAATGATTATTAGTGTATGTGTGCGGCCATTAGTGAATTGAGCTTGTGTTAGCTGGGTGTTGTGCTGACTTATGCACTTGACATATTGAATTTCAATGTGTGGCTGATTTGGATTTTGGTTTGACACATGGCCAAGCTATGTGTAGGCTGGTGGTGTGATTTGGGCTTGTTTTGATAACACCTAGGTTTATTGTTGGCTGATTTATGCCGCTGGCCGCTTACTGTTGCGATTAAAACCGAGCCGAGCCCGTTTCTTCTCTTGCGCATCCCATCTTTTTCCCTCTGCCGTTGAAATCGGGCCGCTGCTCCCGATTTTTCCTTCTTCTCGTGCTCTGCTTCTCCTTCCTGTCTGCTCCCGGCTTCTTCTTTCTCTCTTCCTCTTAGTAGTTGCTGCTCTGCTACCACTGCACTGCTGCCGCTGCTATGCGCCGGTGTTCTGTGCCGCTACTTTGTGCCGCTTCTCCTGTGCCGTGGATCCCGTGCCCGTGCTCTGCTGCTTTCTCCTGCAAGCTCTTTCCCTCCCTCTCTTTCATCTATGCAGCGCCGCTATTGTGAGCCACCGTTGCCCTGTGTTGTCGACTCTGTGTCGCCGACCCTTTGCCGCCTGTATAGGGAAATTCTGCCGCTGGTTTTGAGCTGCTGCTACTGCTCTCTTCTTCCTTCTCATTCTCTGTCGCGCCGCTGCTTCCTCTGCTGAGCCGTTGTTTTCTGCTAGGGCACTGCAGAAAAGGAAAGAGGAAACAATGGAAATGTCTTCTTCCTCCTTACTGCTAGGGCCCGACAAGTTCCTTCCTGCAGGCATCGACGAGTTAAAGTTTCTTTGTCGCTGGTTTTGCTTTCCTGCCGCTATTTTTGTGAAGTCATCAACTCCTCCGACACTTCAGTACTTCCTTCATCTCCCTCGCTGTAAGCTTCTTCAATTATTTCCTTCATGATATATCAGTTAATTGTATTTTCGTGGGGATATTGATTCAGTTTACTATTAATTGGTTTGGCTTAGTTTTGCATAAGATTTTGGGGAATTTATTGGTGATGGCCATATGTTATGATCATTTTATGGTTGTTTAATTGTGACCAGTTTTGGGTTTGTTAGTAGTGTAGCGATCAATTGAGATGATAGTTTGGAGACTTTTGGTAGCTACCTTGTTGCTGTAAAATTCCATTAGCTTTTGTGGGCTTTTGAGAATTGTTAGTGGCTACCTTCTTCCTTACCTTGTGAAGGGTATTTTGGTAACAACCGGTAGCTCAATTTTATTGTGTGTTAATAGTGGAAATTTGAGTCATGGAGTTAGTTTTGGTCATTTTAGGAGTTCGCTTTTACCTTAACTCAATTAAAAGATATTTCAAACTTACAAATATTTATGTGGATGACATGTCATGATGATAATTCCAAGTAATGCAAGGAAAAAGAGAAAACCAAAGTGAGTACTTATCGCTTTAATTATGCATAACTTTAATGTAATTTCAAAATATAATTGTTTACTCACAGAAATGCATTTCATGCTTGTGCATTGACATGAATTGAAAGAAAATAAAAAGAGAGAATCAATAAAAATGCTGAAAAACGGTAAAAAATTCAGATTTGGAACATTGAAATTTAAGAATATGATGATGTGAGAATTTCATGAAAATACTGATATGAAAATTGAATAAGCGCGTGATTAAAATGAAATCTGATAGACAGTAACGAAATAGAAAAAGATAAGAGATGTTTAAAAATTTGCATAGGGAAATGTTAAAGATTCAATCCTATGATGTAGGTAGATACCGACTATGGATTACCCACGTATGGGGGTGTTACCTACGGTTAATTACTCCGGAAGGAGTGGGGCCCATTCAAGATGCATAATGCCTTAACATTTCCTAAGATATGTAATTAATTTAATGCTTGAACGATATGTTTAAAATAATTGATTCTGAATGAAAAGAATGATTGAGTGAGTGGACCCAACATTGAATGATATTAATTTGAGAATTGAACATGAAATAAACGGGAGAATAAAGTGAAATGCCATTCTATTATTGTATATTTATACTGAAATGTGAAACTTAACATTTGTGCATATTGCTATGGAAACTCTTTTGGTTGCATGTATGACAGTTAAAGAGACATGTTCCTCACTTAGACATATTTTTATGTCTAAGTCCGTCGTCTTTTTGTTTAGGTTGCTAAGGCGAACCTGTGTGCGCAAAAGAATGAGTTAGTTGATCAAATGAAGATTTTTTTTGAATAAACCAAGGTATGCGTTAAGATTTTATTATGTGTTTTATTTTGTATGAGCTCTCCCTACTTCATCCTGGGTAAATCACTTCAAAGTAGCTTATATACAGAATTCTTGTGGGGTTTGTATTTGGTCCTCACAAGCTGGATCCCAATGGATGATGGAGATGGGGGTGGGGGTGAATGGCAACTCGGATCAATTGTGATGAAAGTAAAATAGAGCATGAATAAGTAGACAAAATTATGTTAGACCTTCAAAAGATATGCTCTCAACAAGATACAATGGAGAGTCGGTTCCCTTGCCCAACCCAAGGCGGACTCCAAAAGACTAGAATATGAGAGGCCCTCATCCATACATCAAGACCTCATTATATAGTGGATGCACACATTACAAGATAATACATTAGTTTTAAAGACGAGGAAAGATAAAAAGGGTCTCTTGTTCTTCTCTTGATGTGAGGCGGAGCGCTCATGAAGGCCTAACATCTGTGAGAATGCATAAAATTAAGCTCAAGAACCTTGCTTTTTTGTGTGCTCTCAAAAATTTATGTATAGCAAGAAACTCAATGTCCTTTATGTATAGCACCCGACCACTCTCCATGCACACAAAAAACTCTATATGTACATGTATGTGCAAACACACATTTAGGTGTTTTAATCCATCTAAATATTGATTTTTTTGTTGTGAATCAATTCGCAATAGTTGATTTTGGTAGTTATATTTCTTAAACTAAACTTGTTTACAACCTGAAGTGGTCATTGCAATTTTGATTTTAAGATGGCAATTTGCCATAAATATTGCAACTAACGGTATTTTTATCATCCTGTGTTGTAAGCTAGTTTGTTAAGTTGGTTTGATCTTTCAATTTTTTTTTCATCTAAGAGAATTTGGCTAGTATTGATTTAGTCTACCTTTGTGGATTGCAGAATATGGAGATATAACAAATATCTACAGCTGGTAATTGACTCCTTTTAAAATTAATCTTTTGAGTTCTTTGGGACAATCCTCTTATTTATTAGGCTTTTTTCTTTGTATTTCTACTTTCATAGCTTAAGATTTTCTACATAACATTTAACCAAAGGCAGTGTGATGATGCACAACAATTGTAGAAGGGACAACTTTTCTTTTATCATTTATGTTGTCTTTCTTCATGATGTAAACATGTTATGTTATTTGATTTTAGGTTTTATTTTATGCTCCAATCAAGTAACGGTATTATGGTCATTACATCATCTTTACTCTTTCTATGTAGGAACGAAGGTTTCATTTAGAAAGAGACATGGTTGTTATTCAATGAACGTACATATAAGCTTGCATGCTATCCTTGTCTTTCCTTTCTCTTCTCTAACCCTCCTCTTTTTTCGCTTGTAAGACACTCTCTCCTAGTCTTATCTACACTTTCCCCTTCAAGAATATGAACATTCATACAAGAATTGTTTTTGTCAAAGCTTCCATATTATATGTAGCTAAAAACTTGATGCATTTCTGAATGCATCATTTCTTCTAGAATGCAGGACGAGGCCTAAGAAGTACCATAAGTGTGATTATATCCGATGGATCTATTTTCAGATATCAATGGAGGAGAACAAGGAGCCAAAGTTTTTCCTCATGGCAGAAGAAGGGATATTTGATGCTCATGAGTGTTGGATGACGCTACGACGTCAATTTCCTAGCCCTCGTGCCCAAAATATGTTATTAAAGTCTTTTCTCTTTACATTTAAAATTTTGGTGTTTATTTTGTAATATTTAACATTTTTTGTGGGATGGGTGGTGTTTTGAAGTAATTGATTTTTACTCTACTATAGCGTCAATGGTCGATGAGACGCGCGAGGGTGTAAACGCAAAACTTGAATCTCGGCGAGACACTTTAGAAAAGAAGGGTTTTAGGTTGAGCAGGGCAAAGATGAAGTATATGGAGCTTAAATTTAGCAGTGCAAGAAGGACAGATGACTTCGTTATTAAGTTGGGTGATCAAGATATTTCTCGCAGTGAGTGCTTTAGATATCTTGGATCGATAATTCAAAAGGATGGAGGTGTTGATAAAGATGCGATACATAGAATCCAAGCAGGTTGGTTGAAGTGGAGAGGCACGTCAGAGATCTTATGTGAACATAAAGTACCATTAAAACTTAAAGGGAAGTTTTATTGTACTGCAATTAGACCAACAATGCTCTATGGTTGTAACAGCCCTTAACAAAAATAAATAATAAAAATAATAAAAAAGAATAATAATAATATAAAAAAAGACTAAAAAAACGCCTAAACCTACCCCCCCCGTTCCCTTAAAGCAAACCCGAGCCAATCTCCTGTTCCCGCAAGAGCCGCAATCCGCGACCCCTCCCGACTCCGCTCCCGTCTCCGCGCCCCGACAGCCCCGGATCCGCCGCCAGCGCATCCTGCCGCCCCGAGACTCCTCCCCGTGGCCGCAAATCCCCTCCAGCCCGGCGCCCCTTCCTCTTGCTTCCCCGCCGTCTCCGACGCTTCCCTGGCCGGCAACTCCCGCAGCAAGCCCCTCTTGGCCGACTGCTTCCAAGGAGGACGGACATCCCTTTTTTTTCCTTCCTCTTCACCTCCTCCCTGCCAGTGAGAGCAAAGGCAGAGTTCTTCTCCGACAACCCTAGCTCCTCCTTGTCCCGACCGGTGGATTTCGTGAGAGGTCTCCTAGGGTTTTCGCTCAAAACCCCTCTTCGTGGATTTTGGAGCCCCAATCTGGCCTCCTTGGGTAAGAAATTCCTTTGAAATCCCTCTTCGTGAATTTTGTTACAATAATTATCCCTCCCTAATTGATGCATTGACGTCGATCCCTCTTGGGGTTGTCGTGTACCCTTCTAACCTCGATATTTTACTTGTTTTCCGCGTGCCGCTCTTACGGATCTAGTGGTGGAATCACTCCAAGCCCTCTCCGAATTAGCGATTCTTGCTTCCAACGCCGCCAAAACTCCCGATCCCTCGCGGTAGACTCTTCTCCCCTCCCTTCGAGGGAGGTAAAACTCCTAAACCCCTCTCCTTTAGTGTGAAGCGATTATTAAACGCATGTGCTGACATAGGAAAACTTGTTAATTAAATTTGGAATGTATTTTGACCTCGAACAGGTTTAGCTCAGCTTTAACCTCGCCTTGCGCCACTTAGCTGTTGCTAGCACTTTCGAAATCACCTTAAGGCAAGTAGAGACTCTCTCCTTCGCTTGCAAACATGAGATTTAATTTACTTCACCTTGTTTATGAAGTAGCCTCTTATAAACCGGGAATCGTCTAATTATTTCATGAATACTTGAAATTTGCCTAATATCCTAGACGAAACATTGAAAGGAGAGTGTTGTTTTGGTGTGACGCGTCGAGTCAAGCGCCCGACTAACTGGTAACAGAAACCATTAGTCAACCATTGCAAGCACCTTGTTTATAAGCCTTGCGCCAATTTAAACACTAGATCTTGTGCACCAAATGACAACACCTTCACTCTTCAATGTTTTCCGTTATGGTATTACAGCTAGGCTAAAACTCCGGAGTAGGCTATTAGATTTAAAGCATCTAGTTTAAACATGGTTACTTGTCAGGTAGTAGATTGCTACGTGTAAAAATTGTTACTAACTACGCTCTGATTCTTATGCTTACTCTTGTGCAATTAGATTAATTTGAATCTTCATGTATATTCTTGTTCTGAGGCACTTTCCTTTTTTTGGATTTGCCTTAGGTTTCGTGACTGCCCGCCCGGTTCCTGAGCTATTTCTATCAGATACAGCATTGTTCAGAGGTTTCATTGTTTAAATGTATCAGCAGTTACTATGTATTTTGTTTCT